>CM043701.1:69567316-69947316 GCA_023935145.1 Bretschneidera sinensis | reverse complement strand
TTAATAAGATAAAGAACTTTTAGGAAACCGATTTCACTTAATTCCACACTATGCTTAACTCATCTAACTAATTAAAATTAATCCTCTCTGTTTGCTAGCGAAATCTCCAACTTATCCAAAAGCCTCTTTCAATAGTTAATTGGAAATATTCTTGTTCATCATTCTACACAAGAGTATGCAAATTAATAAAACAAGAAAGTATTAAGACCAGCGATTTTTAAGACTACATAGGTTCATATAAGTCTTTCAATCTCTATATTTACCTATGCTGAAATATCCAAGTTCTATCTTGTAATTCCTACTTTCAACAGCAAATCACAAGATTAATAATCATCTAATTAATGGCCAATCAATTAGAAGCAATACATTCAAAATAAATCAGCCAAACATAGAAGATAATTACTACAAATCAGCATAGAAAAGCAAGTATAATTTGAAATTTAAGTACATCATTTTCCTAGAATAAAGAAACTTTAATTCATGTTGAAAATTAAATTTAACAGCAACGAATTCACCATAATTCCGTAAACCAGTATGTGTTAAGTTGTTACTGCTGCTGTGGAGAACTACTATGTGACCACCTAGAATCCGAGCAGGGGGCTGCTGTGCGATCAACTACTACTTGTTACGGCAAGGAGGCAAGTAGGGGGCTGCTGTGCAATCAGCTCAGAAGAGGCGGCAACTGCTGGTACCAGCTGTGAGGAGGAGAGGGTTGCTGTGCGATCTCTCTAGGGCTGTGTCTCTAGGGTTGCAGGCTTTCTCCTTTAATTAAGGTTTCTCCCTTTCCTTTATATAAGCTCCAAAGTCTTCAATTAAAATTTCTTTTTTATAGACTCCAAAGTCTTCAATTAAAATTTCCTTTTTTAAACAAAAGAAAGAGTCCCTTGACTATAGGACACTAAAATTTGGATCTTTCCTTTCTTCTAAACCTGAAATAAATTAAATAACAATAATAAAATCTAAAACCAACAAAAATTAATTAAAGTTAAAAATTAAGACGGGATAAAAATAAAGAATTATGCGAGCATCAACGTGAGCTACTGTCCCACTCTATCAAGTCCCAGTATAAGGCCATATGACAGTTCTTTTCTTTGCTAAGTCTCGATCACTGGGTCACATAATGGTTATTTCCTTTGGACGATGCTAGTTGTCATCCCCTTTCATCTTATTTTCATCGATTCCCGAGGCTTGGGCATTTACTGGTCCTTCAACATCCCTCTACTTCAAAGAGGTCACATAAAATTATCTTGCCTAGACTTGGTCTCCACTCACTTCCCTTATGTTGTACTTAGTTGGGGACTTTATCTTCAAATGGTAGTTCGAAGTTACCGCTCTCATGGCGGCCATGCTCAGTTGGCCTAGGATCATATTGTAGGGATACAAAATCTTGACCACTAGAAAAGTGACCAACAAGATTACTTGGCATGGCGCTTTCCAATTGACTCCCCGGAGATTCCATTAAAAGAAGAGTCTACTGGTTGGAGATGATCGTCTTCGATTTTCATCTTCTCAAAAGCTTCCATGGAGATGATATTCACAGAGCTACCCCCATCTACCAGTAGTTTTTTTCACTTCAAAGTTGACTATAGCGAGAGTGATTACCAGTGCATCCTCGTGGGGGATGTGGTCACCTTCTAGATCCGAGTCAAAGAAGATGATAGCTAAATTAACCTTGACCTTCTTTTCTAGGCCACTTGAGTTCTTGACCTGGTTAACATATGCCTTTTTGGCCTGTTCATGGACACCATGGACAAATAGTTCTCAAGTGATGGTGAAGATCGTCCCTGTTTCTTATAGTTCTGCTTGTTCTTTCTCAAAGGAGAGTCCCGCGCTTGTTTTGTTGGTCAACTTTCAAGCGAACGAATTTTTTGAAGTATGGATTAGGTCCTCAATTTTGTCCTTTAAGACCCATGCACTCATCGTCGTCATGTCCATAGTCACTACGAAAGCAACAGTATTTTCTCGTCATTTATCCCTTTTTCCAGCCCTCATCTTTCCTAGCCACTAGATATATCTCTCCCCCTCTATATCCATAAGGATGTTTGCCACTGAGGTAGTAAAGGGGTGTGCTTTTCAAAGCTCCTTCAGTTTAGGACGTTTATCCTTTTCTTTCATTCTTAACCACTTGGAGGACTCTGGCTCTCTATCTCTTGGTGGCTCAAGGTGTTTGTGCTTCTGGTCGTCTCGAAGAGTTTCACTTTCTTTCTTCACTCGGGTGACCTCCTCGGCTTTCATGTACTTGTCCTCATTTTCTCGAAACTCTGCCATGGATTGCACAGGTGGTTTAGCCACGGAGAAATGGAAACCATGTTTCATCATCTTAGAGACTAAGGTGGCTAAGGTAAAATCGGGTGTCAGGTCCTTGACTTCCAAGACCTCTTAGGTGTAGTACTCAATGTAGTTATAGAGGCTCTCGAACTCTATTTTCCTTAGTTCTGAGAAGATAGTCGTGGTGTTGTGAGTCTTTCTACAACATAGAAAGTGGGTCACAAACTTTTGACTTAGTGTGTCAAAAAAATTTATAAACCTTAGGGGAGCTTTTTGAACTAAAACCGAGCTAACTTCTTAAGGATGCTAAGAAACACTTTTCACATGAAGGCGTCCATACTGAGAGTTTGGTAACTGACAAAGTGGTCTTCAGGACAAAGGAACAGTCATATGGATCGGTATGGGGCAACTTGACCTTTCACTTAAGGATCAACAGGGATGCCTTGGGCATAGGGTGTCTAACTCTAGATGTCGAGCTCAAAGGTACAACTACCTCTCCCTTTAGTGGCATCCTTCAACTAGTGTTCCATTTCTTCCATCTTCCTTTCCAAGCTCTTTGACCTTCTTCTACGCCCAGTGGTGGGGCATAGGTTGGAATGTCATCGATTGACTACTTGGATTGGAACACTCTATCATAGGTATATGACCACCTACCCTTGCTTATATGTACCATTGAAGGTTCTTGCCTTTCTGTCTCGCGTCCCCTTCGTGCCTTGGAGTGCAAGGCCACGGGCTTGTCCTCCATTGGACTTTTTTGTCTCTTTCCTAGCTTCGGTCTCATGGAGGTGGCTGGTTCGCCCAAACTGCAAACTGTACTTCGTAAGTGGGTCCACTGGAAGGAGGCTGTGAACTAGGGCTGTCAAGTGGTTGACGCCGGGCAGAATAGCGATTATTCTGCAAGCTATTCGAACAGATAGTTCACATGGAGTAACAAAAGAAAAACCCTAAAAACAATGCAGAGAAACAGCTCTGATGTTTATTTAAAATTATGCAAATTCAATAATACTGTTTACTAAACCCTAAAACCTTATTTATAAGGTCAAGCTAAAATAGGAAAAAGCTAAAATAGGAAAATTAAATTAAAGCCGAATTGAAAGTAATTGCAAAAAATAAAAAGTTTCCTAAACTGAAAACTGCCAAATTTGAAGGCCTAAAACAAAATCAACGGCAGTCAACCGTTCTAGGTAGCCGCCTGCCATTTTTGTGCTGATCTGCCAACTCAAGGTATCTCAGTGCCAACAACGTGTTATCTGACAACTAAGCATCATCTTACTCGAATCCTCCTGCATCAGTGGTCTATTTTTTCTTCCAAGGTTGAGTGGGTGCTCAGTCCAGGCGGTGTCCCTATTCTGGTTATGAAGAGAACCAAACTGGAATGGCTTTCTAGTTGAACATCGTGTAGTGAGCCTCTTTGGGCCCTACCATTTTGTTAGGATTCGACTTAAATAGAAGCGGTGGGGACCTCAAAGACTATAGTGGACTGAGTTTAGTTAGTAAGACGATTGCCCTGAGGGCCACTATTGGGGAAATCTTGCTTGGTTATCACCGTTCTAAGACCCATCTTCCATATAATATTCAGTGATGTGGGTTACTGATTTTCCACAAACCATGTCAATCTATTGATGTTCAGACAGAATCAAAACTAGAAACTCTTAATTGGGTCTTATTTGACCGAGTCATCTAAAGGGTAGGTTGATCATCTGCTCCTAAAATAAGATCAAGAAAAACATTAGGTGACTTGGAGTTAAGTTCTCTTAAATAATCCTATGATCTTTAAGTCAGTTAGAGTAAAAAGAAATTAAATGGATTTAAGCAATAAAAGTGTTTAAAGGGTGAAATTAGCAAACTAGAAATTGTTTATGAAATTTTTATTTATAGTAAAAGAGAAGTTGATCTTGATTAGAAAACCACTAATATCAAATTATCAGTACCGTTGAATTGGATAGTTGAGATCGAACAAAATATTTTAAGGTAGTATTTACAAATTCAACCTAAGGTAAATAATTATTGTTTTACCTTTAATGGCAAAATAATTTTTTTACCCTTAATCGAACCACGTGTCATTTTCTGATTGGATGGTAGATTTTTTCCTGCATCATAAAAGAAAAACATACAATATGAAATTTCTTATTAATAAATTTCAATATTTATTCTTTTTTAATTTTATTTATAATTATTATATGAGACGATATATTCTATTTGACCATCATTAGTTTAACAAGCAATTTTTTTTTTACAAAATAAATAGGTTAATTCGAGTTAAAGTTTAGGTTTTGGGTGGATTCACATCATCTTAGTTTCATTTTGTTTCGACTTTCTTAGGTTCCGATTAAGTCATCTCAAACCATTTGTGTATCATCAATAAAGTATGTTTCTTGTTTTCGAAAAAGAAAAAGAAAAGCATGTCTCTTATGAATTTGTAAGTCTGCAAAATAGACGCATGCCACATTTTATTTTATTTTGCATAGGACCCAAAAAGTCTGAAATCTGTGGCTTGGCAGTACCTAGATGACTTTTCAGAAATCTATGTCACTAATCGTCATAAGAACTTGAGGAACGGTTGTTAAATATTGTAGGTTGGCCACTCTTCTCATCTTTCTTTTTTTTGGGAAAGGTTCTTATCCTTTTTCTCGTATCAACTTCTTTGCTTTCTCACCCTCCCATTCCTCTGAACTAAGATGCAAGTTTTTCAACTTCTTTTAAATGAGCCTCCCTTTTACATATTTTTTTTCTGTTTAGTTGAAAAGATTTCTAAGAAAGAGCCCACCCACGGTAAGACAACAAAATTTATTTCTAAACTGACCTGCTAGCACCATTTCAAGAACAATACGACTTCAAACCTTACCATAAAAACCCAAGCCTCAACCTTCTTAAGGAATAAGTTAATCTGAGTCATCATGGAGGTTGACACTTGAAAGAGAGAATTTTTTTTAATATAAGAACACTTGAAAGACATGCTATGCTAAAGATAGGAACAATCACAAAAGATAGGCTACATAAGCAAATCATACCTCCTGAGAAAATTTCAAACACTAGCAGTTGGTGTTTAATAGTAACCCATGATACCAAAAATATACACGACAAAGAACAACATGCTAATTAGGTTTAGAGATCTCTATGGCGCCTTGTCTTGTAGGTCTCTTGGGGATCTAGCCATAAACTGTTTAGTATATACACGGTGTCTTCGCTCTCTTGCATAGATTACCCAGAATATTAATGAGAACATCACAGCAGCTGATACCATTACTAACCCAATATAGATCCATTGAGTATAGCGCCGCATTCCCGGACAATAGGTTGTACTGATGTCTGTGAAAGTTTTCCGCACAAAAGTGCAGTCTTGCAGTTCAATCAAGAAGGGACCATAATGATACAAACCATAACTCACGTTTACTGCAGCTGCCATCTGGTCATAAAACTTAGGAGTCAGCCGGCCAGGAGTAGTACAAATGCCCGATGCTGAAACCTGACATATGTAGTTCTTCCATACCTATTCCACAGAAACCTCAAATAATCAATTTAAATACTTTCGCAGTTTTAAAATATGTTGAGACTGAAGAAATGTTCAAGGGCACCAACATAAGCAAAATGAAATTGTGAAAAACTTTCCACCAAGTCAGAAAAGAGTTATCTACACGCTTAAAGTAAAAACTAGCAGACTACAATATTGTGCTAAAAATCTAGTACTTATATATTTAGTTCTTGCAATTGAGAGAAATATTTGGATTTGAACGGAACGTAAATCATGATGGGTACAAAGAATGCTAAACGAGGGTCTCACTGACTCACAGATATTATAAGGTCAATATAGACTTGTTCTCAAAAAATGGCCCTAGATGCTATCGGTTTTGGGATGGCCATCTGGGTTGATCTATAATTGAATCCGTAACTACAAGTAACTCTTCCCATTTCCACTCATATTTCACATGCTCTTTTGATATTACCTCTGTGGCATTGCTCAAGTCCACCTCGCCAGCTTGACATTTCCGATCTGTGAGATTAGCATTAAATGGGTTGCAAAGCACAGGCATTACAGGACCAGATTGATTGAAATATAAAAGTCCAGCTTGGGGTGGGAAATTCTTGTTGGAGACATTGGTGATGATGCTGTCAACCAAATTTACAAGTTGGTAAGTGACATCCTTGGTTCGTAACAAGGTTTCTTGGGCAGTTGCATTGTCTACACATGGAAGTATATCATCTAAAGCCGTATGGGCTGTTGGGTGCTGGAGCCACTGATCCATTGAAACACATGTATCTGCAACCACACTAATAAATGGGAAAAGAATTTTTCTTTAGAGGTAAAATAAGCATACAAAAAAGGTCATATGTTACAGCATACAGCATATAATATCTAAAATCAATGTACTCTGAAGTCTGAATATGTTCACAAATAGAGACTTCCAGAAATACAATGCTCTGAGGCACATGGTACAAACGTGTGTATATGTAAGAGAGATTACATAAGATATTAACCTGCTAAATTTAAGAGAAGTTTGATGCCTCTAAAATCAAGCTCTAAATGATTCATTACAGAACCTCTCAAATTTTGCAATCAATATGACCAATAACAGGTATCTTTCACACTAACTCTTGAGATAACAAGAGGTTTGGAGAGTATTAAAAAAAACCACCTAAAAATACATCACAAAACAACCGTCTCATAAAGTACCCCAAGGACAAGTAAAGAATCTATTGAAAAGACCATACTATTGAGGCAAGCATGATTCATGTGAACCAAGCCATCCTCAGTTCAAATAAAATAATCAGAAGAGAAGTTCAGTTTGGAGCGAATCAACTATAGTTTAGATTAATGAACTTCTCCAAATAGGCAAAGCAATAAAACCGTTTCCTTGTCTGTCTTCCTTAATTTTCACCAGTAATAGCACTTGATTGGTTATTTATTTATGGTTAATTGAGCATTGAGCAAAAGTTCACATGAAGAGGATCTTCCAAAAGGTGAAGTAACAATCACCTAAGTCACGTCTTTCCCCACTATGCCTCACGTTCTAGACAGATGAAAACCTTAAATACCCAGAGGTGAAAACCCTTAGGAAGTATGAGCCAGTTTTACATATGAAACTCAATCTACTACATTGTGCATCAGTGTTTAAGGAAGGAAAAAAAGAGAGAATAAACTGTACAACAGAAGGAATGCTTCCAATTTATCTGAGCGTAACAAACCACAAATAATAATAATAAATCTTAAGAGTATTCTTTAACAATACACAAATCTTTATATGCCTTAATTCATAATTTTGAGGTTAACATTGCACATTTTCTAAGTTAGTCAATGCACCTTTTCCTATTTCCTACTTCACTCATCTTCTCTACTCTCTCACTCCTTGAGTAATCCATTTTTTCAGTTTCCCATTTCAAAATCGTTCATCAAATTTTCTTTTGTCCATCATCAATTTGATTCTTATAATATAACCCAGACAGCAAAATTCCAAGCTAGTGGAGAAAACAGTTTCAAATCACTTCACACTAAATATGTCCATTTAGCAAAAAAATTGTCACCTCCTTTAATATGGTTAACCTAGTTTTGGCACCTCACCCACTCTACCCCTGCTCATCCTTTCATATACTCCCTCCGTCCCAATTTATATGTCACAAAACACTATTCATTTACTTAAATGATTAATTTTTTTCTTAACTTTAAATTTAGAAAGCAATTAAAATTTTACAAATAGAGTTTTATAAAAAGAACAAGTATTCAAATATTATTTTTTATAATTTTAAATCAATAACATATTCAAAAAGAAAAAATCAAAGTTGCTTCAAAAAGTCAACTCTGACATATAATTTGGGATAACTGAACATTATAACCAAGATGAAATATCAGCTCTACTGTTTTAGCAACATTACATACACAGCTTCTGTCAGCATAAAACCAAGATCAATGCTTCAAAAACAACAGGTGATTAAAGAAACACAAAATCAGTAAAATAAGAATCTCATGGGTATTAAATCCCAAATACATAATACTAGAACCATGTAATTCCCTAAAGACTGATATTTTCTTGTTTAATAAGATGATTCCACTGAGAAGGCCACACCAGAAGATAATCGCTTTAGAAGAGAAAACATTCAGCCACATAACATCATGCTTCGGATTATTAATTTACGTTGACCTTCATACAAATTGTGCAAATTTAACTGCTACAGTAACAGGAAAAATGTGCTTAAGTATATTTCTGTCCTGGTGCATTGTAATGTGGCTATTTGAAAAAACAGTTGAAGAAAACAATAAGACTAGCAACTAGAGTAAACACTAATAGATAATTGGATGTACATAATACACTATCAATGCATCAAACAAACTTGTTGAACCATGCAATAACAGCAGAAAACTTTGACTGAAAATAACATAATTGAACTGTATGTTACCAATACTTACTGCTTGTAGAGGCAGACGTTGAAACTTCTACATTGATTGGAAGAACAAGAAAAAGGATCAAGGATAGAGAAATAATTGAAATCAAACATAACTTACTTATGGAGAAGAAGAAATACACCACACAAAATGAATGTGCCCGCAACAAGAAACCACCCAAGGATCACCAGGCTGCAATCATTAATACAAATTTTTGTTTGAGTGAATCTACAAATAATTAAAACAAAACAATTGCTTCCACAATTAACTAAGTTACGAAGTATAGAAACAGGAAATAGTCTAAAGATAGTCTCTTACGAATATACAAGGCACTGCAATCCGAAAATGGAGAATACTGCATCAAGCCATGAAACAATAATGTAAAATATCAGCTAATACAGTACTAAATTTAATATTCAGAATCTTCCACATCCGATTGAAGAAATCAATAAACTTACAAAACCCGAGAAACACCAGAAAGAGCATTACAGCAGCAATAACAATAAGAGACACTCTCCTGCAGTACACAACCAAGATAAATCTGATGACAAAAATTCAAAGAGTATTGTAAGCACTATTGAAGTTTTAAGAGAATTAGTTACATGCTATCCAAGACATCTTGAATATTTTTTGAGTTCTCTGTAGTCTTATCAGATAGAGTTATAGCAGAAGAGTTGATCTTCGTTT
Organism: Bretschneidera sinensis; assembly: GCA_023935145.1. Classification (NCBI taxonomy): domain Eukaryota; kingdom Viridiplantae; phylum Streptophyta; class Magnoliopsida; order Brassicales; family Akaniaceae; genus Bretschneidera; species Bretschneidera sinensis. Next base: position 69,937,985 of record CM043701.1, on the reverse strand, counting down.
GGACATTGTCAATGTTGCTCTGAATATTTTCGGGCAGAGAAACCGAATCCACACCAATATTCTGAGCTGCGGCAAGATAATCTGACACATTCCTGAGGTTATCAACAGTGACATTGGCCTGCTTTACAACATAACCCAATGTATCTGTTGTATTGCGGTGAAACTTTCCCTGCCCAGTATATAGAACTATGCAGCCAAAACTGAAAATGCAAATATATAAAACATTTGTGGAGTCATAACCAAATTATTCAAACAAACATCTATGCTATATATAAAAGGCACTTGAATGGAAAGACCTTACCCACGTTTTGATTGGGGACTTTGGCAAATTAAAGTAGAGCGATACATCAAAGTAACTAAATAATGTAGTAAAGGTTTAGTATTGAATATTGAGTGTTAACATCGGTAAAATTAGTGAAAATATTTTGACGGGTTTACTATTTAAAAGTAGTGCATGAAATACCAGCATAGATATTATGCAAATTGACACGCATAAATGCACCTCTTTCAATGAATCAATATAATTTTGCTTTTTATCAAAAAAATATTGTTTATTTTAACAAAATGAGTCATATCAATTTGCTTTCATCTCAAAACACTTTATTATATTTATGACCAACCTTTTCCTTTTTTTCTCCTTTGTTAATTTAAATTTTATTAAACTATCATTTTTTCTGTTAAGTTCTTCCAAATTTAATATCTTCAACTTCTATTTTGATTCTAAATTTTTAGAAAGTTGAATTTACTTTTTCTTATTAATTAATTTTTACTAAATGACTAAGTATATATAAATAAACCACGATAGTTTGATATATCACTACAAAAGTCTATAATAAATGGGACAAGCTAAAATTTGTTTTTGTAAATTTTTTATATCATATTATTTTGATATAAAGAGATATTTCAAATTCAATGAAAACATTGAAATAATCAATAAAATAGTTTTAATATGACATTCTTAGTAAGAAAGGTTGAAAAAGATTAAAAAGAAGAAAAAGAAAAAAATTATGTTGCTATTCTGTAACAGCAGAGAAGGTAGACTTAATAGTTGTTTGTTAATCGCTTTCACTTTTAGTTTTCAGTTAAAACAATTCAATAAGCTATTTTAAGCATTTTTCTTAACTTATAATGTTAGAAAATTAATTAAATAATTTGGAATATAATCTTAAGGTAAATAAAAGAAAAAATAGGTCACTTTAAATTTTTAAATACTAAAATGAGGTTTACTGAAGAGTTAACATGATGTGGTAATTCATTACACTTTTTTTCATTTTATTCTTTTCTTGTTTTACCTCTAAAATAAATTTTGGTAATTACATTTAATGCCATTTTAATGCATAAACATGAAAAACCTACATGTAACCTTGCACTTATTACACAAACTACTAGTGAAAAAATAAAGGAGAGAGACAGAGAGAGTTACATTGCAGCAATGGTGAAGAATATGAGGAGAATGAGAGAGAGGGCATAAGCTATTCGAGAATAGCCATAAGGCTCTCTTGGACAACAGCAATAACAGAGGCATGTTAGGCATAAGCATAGACCAAAGAGCACAAACCAGACTCCAGCAATAATGAAGAAGGGGGCCGCTGTAAAACCTACAGACTGCATTTTATAAAGGATTTAAGCTAATCAATCAAAAGATAAAAAAAAATCCACTCGACAAATTAGAAAATATCAAATGATCAAAACAGAAATTAAGGGACAAGTCATAGAGTAGAAGCAATTACAATTAAGAATTTAATTCAAGAACTATTTTTTATCTGAAAATGTGTATGATAAGAAGTAAGATAATAGAATCAACTTCAAATTTAGACATTCAAAGCCTATCTACTAAAACGAGAACCTTTGTGAGAATAAATTATCTATAATTCTAGAACATCAAAATCCATCACCAAAATAAGAACACGGAAGTTTATATGCATAACCACTATATAAACAAGGAAATCAGCTAAATATTACAGAATTTTGCACTCATAAGCAATAACAAGAGCCTTATTGATTCTAAGACACCAAAATCCATCAAAGAAACAACCCCCACTAAAAAAAGAATAACACTGAGGGCATGGGCAAATCAAGTTTAGAAATTCACAACCGTCATAAACATAATGGCAACCCAGATAAGACATTAAAATTAACTCAGTATTGACTATATAGAACATCACAATTCATCAAAAACAATAAAACCCCAAATGAGAAATCATATCAAAATTTTCAAAAAGGAAAAAAATACCCATGAAAAAAGAGTGAGAATAAAAGGTAAGGAGAAACTCACAGCCCAATAGTTCTTGTTTGTGATATTCCAGCCACCAGTGTAGCCGTTAAAATTATCAAGAGGGTCCCTCCTTCGGGTTCTGTTTGCAGCCAAAATCAGAGACGAGTTGTCCCCAGTTTCCTCTGCAAGAGACCTCTTTATTATCTTCCATGGCAATACTTCACCGTGTTCTCTCTCACCAACAACCCCTATATGCAAATAAATAAATAACATAAGAAGGAAAAAAAAATTATTCATTTAACAAAAATCAACATCACAGAAGAAAAACAAAATAATTATTTTTAAGAAAAACAGAATCTAGAAATACCTGGAATGCGTAAAGTAAGAGAGGTACAAGTGGTTTGGGACACAAAGAAGAGAGAAAAAAATATGAGAAGAATAAAAAACGGTGTACTTGATCTGAAATATAACACCATGTTTTTTATTTCTTTATTTTCTCTTTGTTTCTGTTTTCTTTCTTCTACTTTCCTTACCTCTTGTTTTTTTGGGAGAGAGAGGGAGAGCGAGTGCGTTTTGTAATCACTAGTTAGAGAGCAGAGATCTTTGGTTTGCGATTTTTACGTTTAAAACATAAAGTGATTTTCAGTGGGTCCGGTTTTATAGCTTGTCGGCAATGGTCATTTCACAAAATGCCCTTGTGACGAGTGGGTTCTTTTTTTTTTCTCTTTTCTTTTTAAAGGGTGCTTTCACGTTAAGCCAACTTAGATAAATAAAAAAAAAAAAACAGAAACTTGTTAAATGTACTCCGTAATTGCATTAGATTTGAGGGTGCTCTCCTTGTCCTTGTCTTCTTCTTTTTTTATTTTTTATTGTGAGTTCTTTTGGTTGGGAGAAGTACTTTTTCCTTTGTTTTGCTGTGCTCTTGGAGGAAACTTGTAAAGAGGAGACGATAACTCATTTGGGGCATTCCAATGGTTGATTGTCATTATGGTGTTGGTGAAATCTCCATTGACAATAGGACCCATTTTGGCGAAATAAATGATCTTTCTATCTTTATTGTAAATATATTTAACAAAAAAATCCCTTTAATGTAATTTATGATTTAATTTTTTATGAATAACAATGTCACATGAAAATTTTCTCTCAACTCTAGCTTTCGTGAGTTTGAGTTAACAACTTTTAAATCTTGTAAATATTAAAATATTCTCAAGATTTAATGATTATATTGTACTCGTTTGAGTTCCCCAAATGGATTTTCTAAATCATAGTTTTTTAGTAATAACAAAAACTTACTTTAACCATATTTAACCAAATGAAATTTGTTAACTCTTACCATAAATGTTTTAAAAAAAATCTTCATGTTAAACACTATTTTTCCCTTTCTTTTTTTCTCCTTTCTTCTTTTTTTTTTTTACTCTTCTTCTCCATGGGAATACCTTCATATCTGATTCAAAGCTAGACGTTGCATCGGACCTGGTAGCCATCCCTCTTCATGGGACTCATTTTTCTCTCTCTTAAGTCAAGCGAGTTTCTCTCTAATTCTCTCTCATTGTGATCTATATCTTCTTTATTTTCCCTCCATTGTGGCCTCTTCTTGAAGAGCACACCACAAAACTGGTGTTTGCCTTGATAGGTCCTCTTGAATCGAACACCATCCACTGTGATCTGATTAATGGATTGGCATGTTATGATTCTTTGCTTATTTGTGATAAATTTATTATATTTTGTTAGCGATTTGTGCAAGCTATAGAAATTATCTTGGAAATTTAAAAATACTCATGGGCTAAATCTTGATTATAAACTAAGCAAAATGTATGCCACATCAAAAAATTCCTTTCAATTATAAGAGTTTCGGTGGCTCTGTAACTTGGTGTTGATGCCAAAAATCTGCTAAGCAAATGAACGGACGTAATGGGGTACTTGCGCACACAAAGACAAAAGAAACCCTAAGGAGTCACCAGAAAGGTAGGAGTGCCTCTTGGGGGACTCTGATGCCTAAGTCAGTAAACTAAATGCGTAATAAATTAGGGAGCAAAAGAGCTAGAGGATTTGATAGCGAATTGAATATGTACCTGAGATAATGAGAGCCTTATTTATATAGTGTTTAGAGGTAGAGTTCGATTAGGAAAGTGATTAATGCTCAGTATTATGATGGGATCAGAATTCTCATAGGATGGAGTAGTCCGATAAGACTAAAATTTTCTTAGGCTAGAATGTCCTAGTATAATTGGGATTCTGGTGTGACATTACTGTTTTGCCCTTTGCTACGTGTAACCATTTGACTGGTTACTCTATATTGTTTGTAAAATTACATCTTCACCCTTGAAAAGTGTCACATATCATTATGTTACTGGTTGAGGAATTTCCCCCTACATCAGATGCCCCCTCTTCCTTGAGTGCAGTTATGAAATTAAGGAAGTATATTTCCAAAATGCATGCAAAAACAATTTCTAAAATTGTCCTTTATGTGTTTTGAGGTTTCAAGCATTGAGCTATTAAGGGACCCGGGGCCCTAGGCTCGGAAAAAATGAGGTGTCTAAGAACTCGGAGCCTCGAGCTCGGTAAAAAAGAACTCTATATATTGAGATGTTCAGAGACTCGAGATACTGGGCTGCTTAAAGATAAAATTTGCATACCGAGGCATTCAGGGACTCAAGGTCTTCGGCTTAGACTATGAGCTCGATCAAAGCTCTGCTTTATCGAGCTCAAGCTTAAAAATTAGACTCGATTAGCTTTCGAACCGAGCTTGAATACCTTAAGGTTCAACTCGAAAGGCTCTTGAATAGTTCGATAAGGTATTATTAAGCTCGAGCTTGATTTTTAAATTCGATTCGAACTTGAGCCGAGTTCAAATACCTTAGTATTCTAGCTCAGCTCGGTTCGAGTCCACCTCTACTCAGATCCTTCTTTTCGAACTTTTTAGGTATAATGGTCGAGGGTCGAAAAGACTCAGAGCCCTTTCCTCAGACTTTTTTGAGATGGTTAAACATCTTTAATTTATATAGAAATTAGGCCCTTTTTAAGTTTGTTAAGATGTCTTGCATTCCAATTTGACCCGAAGACTCGTTTCGGCCAAAAAAAATTTGGAGCAATTTTGAAAGGAAAGAAAATTGAGATTTAGTTCACAAAGTGGAGGTTGGCCCAACTCATAACAAGTGAACAAATCTCTTTTGACGGTTCAGGGGCTTTGCCCTCGAGGCATTTTTTTGTTACCTTTATCAATCTCATTACAATAACGTTGTATGAATAATTGCAGTGTTAGGTGCCTAGCCCACTATCAAGCGCTTAGATAGGCACCTAGCATACTATCAAGCGCCTAGGCTGGCCTAGCACACTATTAGGTGCCTAGCTTACTTCTAGGTGTTTTTTTCCTTAGATTTTGCTGGAAAAATAGCCGAGGAGGTCAAGAGTTCGGCATACTATCCTTAAGCTTTGCTTGAAAAATGGCCGAGGAGGTGAAGACTTCGGCACTCTCTTCGGGCTTTGTTTAGAAAATGGCCTAGGATGTGAAGAGTTTGACACTTTCTCCTTAGACTTTTCTTGGAAAATGGACTAGTAAATAAAGAGCTTGACAATCTCTCCTTGGAATTTACTTGAAAAATGGCTGAGGAGGTGAAGAGCTCGGCGCTCTCTCCTCGAACTTTACTTGAAAAATGGTCGAGGAGTTAAAAATTTTGGCACTCTCTCCTTGGAATTTACTTGAAAAATGGACGAGGAGGTGAAGAGCTCAGCACTCTCCACAGACTTTGTTTGAAAAAATGGCTCAAGAGTTCAAGAGCTCAGCGCTCTCTTTGCAAACTTTACCTGGTAGTTTTCTTTGGACTTTTACTGAGGCTTTACACTTGGTGTTCTTTTTGCAAAGTTCATAGGATCAATGAGTTCTCTTGACTATTGGCTAGTCAACTATAGGAGTAAAAAGTGTTTTGGACCATGGGATGGCCTACTAGGCGTCAAAGCCCCATTAGAGATGGAAGGAATAAACTAAGCATGGGAGAAGTTCACTAGGTGTGGGAGAAGTACTCTAAGCATTGTAGAAATCCACTAAGCATGGAAGGAGTAGCGAGGCTTACTAGAGCTCAAGGCTATTGGATTTTTGTGAAAATGTACCAAAGCCTAAGAGAGCCCGGGGCTATCATCTTGGATTTTTAGCAAAAAATGTACTAAGGAGAGGAATATTTTATGGCTTCTTCCTCGGAGTTTTAAATGGAAAAATGGTCGAGGGTAAAGATTGCTTTTGGCAATCTCTTCAGGTGTTTGATTAAAAAAATGTCAAGGGTAATAGGTGTCCGGGGTACTTTCCTCAGGCTTTTGATTGAAAAATTATCGAGGATGAAGATTGCTTGGGCAATCCCTTCAGGTTTTTAACTGAAAAAGTGTCGAGGGTGAGGATTGCTCGAGGTAGTCTCGTTGAGTTTATGATCGAAAAAGTGTTAAGGGTGAGGATTGCTCGGGGTAATCTCCTCAAGCTTTTGAATTTAGTATGTCCTCAGGTTTTCAGTATATTCCCTCGATATACCTTAAGGTTTTTTTACTTGGAATGGATCCGAAGCTTTCTTGCTCGGAGTGGGTCCGAGGCTTTCTATTTAAGAGTTTTTCATAGAAACCAGGTATCTAACTAGTGTTATTGAAGTTCTTTAATTAGAATAGTTGAGGGTTTAAAAATGCTCGGGGTGTTTCCCTCGGGCTTTTGATGAGAAATGGAAGAGGATGGTGAACACTCGAGGTGTTTCCCCAAGGCTTTGGATGAGGAATAGCCAAGGATGGTGAATACTCGGGGTGTTTCCCTCGGGATTTGGATGAGAAATGGTCGAGGATGATGAACACTAGAACTTTAGATGAGAAATGGCCAAGGATGGTGATCACTTACGTTGTTTCCCTCGGGCTTTAGATGAGAAATGACCGAGGATGGTGAACACTCGAGTTTTTTCCCTTGGGCTTTGGATGAAAGGATAGGCTCTTTTTATTCCTAGATAAATCTACAATTTCGGTGCGTCAAGAGCTGATGGCTTTGGTATGTCATTGGTTGACTTTGGTGTTATGAATTAACTTCAAAAGTGAGTACTTTTGTCGTTTTCTCTATGTTCATGTTTTTTGCAAAGAATCATAGTATAAGGGTGAAATAGTAAATGATTTTATCGATTAAACAAATTATGGAGTTGCAATATGATTTAAGGAAAATGAAAATGGAAAGGAGAAACAACTTCACTAATGGGATTGAAATTCTAGACCTTTCTACTTTGTATACCCTTCAAGTGGGATATGTTTCTTCCATGCTCAGGGGGTTAGGTCTCAATCTTTCTATGTTCCTTGATGGAGTTAAGGTAGCACGAGTGAGATTTCACTTGACTTTTAATGACTTCTCCTATACCATTTTCGATAAGGAATTTCATCTTAAAATGGTAAGTGGAGACTACCACTATCATGGCATTTTGGCTTAGCCTATCGAGGATGGCGTTATAAGAAGATGGATGTTTGGCAAACAAGAATGTGGTCATCCCAATGGTCTATCGAGGTGCTCTTCCTATGGTGACTAATACGACAATGCTTACTTTTGAGAGTATCGGCTCTCTAAAAAATCCTTAGAGCGGATATGCCACTAGCTTGAGTTGGTCGTCATTAAGCTTCATCTTCTGGAAGGTGTTGTAGTATAGAATGCCAACTGTGCTCCTATTATCGACCAAGATCCTTTTCATATTGTAATTCTCGACCAGTAAGGTGATGATTATAGGGTCTTCGTGTGGTGTTTGTACTCTATCCAGATCTTTATTGATGAAAGAGATTACTTGATCAGATTTTCCTTTCTTGTTGGGCCTACTGGCGGAGACGATTGATATGGCATAAGCATTCCTAGCTTGCAACAAATTTTTACCAGTTGTTGTGCTTTTGAAGATGGTTTTGATGGTGCTGACTAGGGTGGTCTAATCTTTCATGTTCCATTTTCAACATGTGTTATCTTGTGTGTCTCTTCTCGGAATTTGCTTAAGGCTTTGCCTAGGACCTCGTTTGAGGCTTTGCCTAGGAATTTTCCTATGGAGACCTGGGGACTTCGTCCTAGCCACTCCATTTCTTCTCTTCGGTATGTGGGAGCCCATATGTATTCCTTCAAATATCTTTGGGGGATAAGTGACTCTATCTGGTTCTTGAGAGCCTTGCACTCTTCGGTGTCTTGCCCATGATCTGTGTGAAAGCGGCACTATCGGGACTTATTTTTATTTTTGCTAATGTTCATGGGCTTTGCAGGCTAGCGAATAAAGTCTCAATATTGGATGTTTGTTGGATGTTAGCTCTAGGGGCGTTGAAAGATGTATAGCTATTGAACATCCAAGTTGTTTCTACACTCTCGTCCTCACGAAGCTTCTTTCTCAAGTCATTATTCGGTTCAAACTATTCACCCTTGTTGACCTTCACCTATATTTTAATGATAACAAGACACAACTGTTATTATACTAACAGTGCAATCTAAGTGTAGTAAGCAACAAAAGCATTCAACCAAGGATCAAGGTGCAAGAACTCAAACCGAATCAAACTTTCAAGTGAAGACTGAAGAACTAGTATAGGTCTAAGATATTAAAACCAATGTAAGTCTCACTTGTACATTGATAAGCTTGTCTAATGGCTCGCACTCAAAATGTTTTTTAAACAGAACTTTTTAATCAAACAGTTCTAAGTTAAAAATATTTTAACACAGAAAAACTGGGTTGGAAGACAACCCAGTCGACTGGGTACATATACCAGTCGATTGGTATATGAGATAGTAAGTCCCCAGTCGACTGGGTGAAACATACCAGTAGACTGGTAAAATGGACAATGAGTCCCCAGTCGACTGGATGGAACATACCAGTCGACTGGTAAAATGGACAGACAGTCCCCAGTCGACTGGTACCCCATAAGTTTTAAAAACGAGAATTTTTAATAGGACCCAGTCGATTGGTATCACTAGCCAGTCGACTAGTAGTTCAAAAAATATGATCGTTGGACTCGAAATCTGATCTTTTAAAGGCACAATCATTTCAAATTAAAGTCCCAACGGCTATATTAATTGATGGCTATATAAACTCACTCTACTGAGCATTCAAAAAAAGAGGTAGATATTGAAAAAGAGAAGAACTCACACAATCAAGTAATTGTACTCTTTGAAACACAAAAGGCTTTGAAATATTCTTGCTGAGCCATTCTTCAAGCTTTACTTTGAAAGAAAGACATTATTCAGTTGTATAAGCTTTCATTTGCTGTCTCTCTACTATTTACTTTACAGCAGTTATTGTAAAGGGATTACTTCCGAAAGGAAGGGGATTACTTCTGAAATGAAGGGGATTACTTCTGAGAGGAAGGGGATAGCTTCCAAGAGAAAGGGGATAGCTTCCAAGAGGAAGGGATAGTAAGGTTTGTACAACACCGGTGAAGTTGTACGACTAAGTTTCTTAGTGGATTACTTCAAGGAGGTTCCTTGAAGAGAGTGGACGTAGGGTCGGAATGAATCCGATATTGCCGAACCACTACAATCTGAGTTTGCATTCTCTACTCCTTAAACTCTTTATTTACAGCACATTACTTGTTGAATTGCTTGTTGCTTATATGTTTTTATACACTTGTGTTTATTCCGCGAAAGTTTTTATAAACCCAATTCACCCCCACCTCTTGGGTTGAAACCTCAGTCTACAATTGGTATCAGAGCCTCGTTCTCAATTTTAGGCTTAATATCCTTGAGTTGATCCAATGGCAGCAAATAGCTATTCTGAGGGACACTCTTATACTAGGCCTCCTTTGTTCAATGGCTCCAACTATAACTATTGAAAAAATAGAATGAAAATCTTTGTCGAATGACAAGATTATAATCTGTGGAGAGTCATTGAAGAAGGACCTAGAATTCCTTCAAAGGAAATAACTATTGGAGAGATCAATCATACAAGGCCTAAACTCAAAACTGAGTACAATGACGAGGATTATAGAATGATGTCTCTCAATAATAGAGCAACAAGTATTTTACATTGTGATTTAGATATTTTTGAATATAATAAAATCTCTGCATATGTTTCTGCTAAAGAAATATGGGATAAATTGCAAATTACATATGAAGGAACTAGTGAGGTTAAAAAATCAAAAATCTATATGCTAGTTTCCGAATATGAATCTTTTAAAATGTCTCCTAACGAAACAATTTCTGAAATGCACTCACGGTTCACAACTATTGTAAATGCTTTAAAGCTTCTTGGTAGGAATATTGAGGAGTTTGAACTAACAAGAAAAATATTGAGATCTTTGCCACCTACTTGGAAAGCAAAGAAGACAACAATCACAGAGGCCAAAGATCTCGACAAACTTGATGTTGAGACACTACTTAGGTCATTGTTGACATATGAGATGGAAGAAATGACTCCCAGCGTCAATAATGATGAGAAGAAGAAAAAAATAATTGCTCTCAAAGCTTCTACGAGCAACAAAGAAATGGAATCGGAAAAAGAAGCGAAGAGCAGCGAGGAAGATGGTGAAATGGCCTTAATCACCAAACAGTTTCATAGGTTCTTGAAGAAAAGCAAGAAACCTTACACAAAGGATCCCACTTCGAAAAGGGAACCACTTATGTGTTATGGCTGCAAGAAGCCCGATCACATCAGAGCTGGCTGAACGGTTTCAAATAAACCATACAAGAGCTTCAAGAAGAAAGCCATGATAGCAACTACTTGGAGTGATGACAAAGAAGAAGAAGAGTCCTCGAACAAAGAAATTGGATACGAGGAAATTGCCAACCTATGTCTCAGGGCAATTGACGATGAAAATGAGGTATCATCTTCTCTTTCTTCTAAGAATAATATTGTGAGTAGTAGTGAGGAACTGCTAGAAGTAATAAATGAAATGCATGATAAATTGAAGAAATTCGATTCTAGAAACTCAATTCTTAAGAAAGAGGTATCATCTCTTTCTAAAGAGATGATAAGTCTTAGAGAAGAAAAAAATAAATTATCTTTATTGTTGTATGATTCTTCTCAAGATTTCCTCAAAGATGAAAATGAGAATTTAAAGAATAAGATATTAGAATTGAATGGCACTATATCTAGGCTTATGCTTGGAAAAAAAAAAGCTTGATTTTCTTCCCAAAGATTAAGTGGAGGAAAATCTGGTTTATGATACTCTCCATCAGGAAAGCAAAAATCAAAAGAGAGCTTATTCATTAAAGCTTCATGTGTGAGTGAAGCCTCTACTTCAAAAACCCCTAGCAAGGTTAAAAGCACTCCCTCAATGAATGCTAAGAAATCTAGAAATTCAAATGTTCATACAAGAATGAAGCATCTTAGAAGAACACATGCTTATATGTATGCTCACTCAAGAAATGCTTATACACATCCTAGGAATAACCATCATGTGCATTCTAGGAACAATGTGTATAATCAAAATATGCACTCTGCACATACACATCCTAGGAATTACCATCATGGTTATCCTAGAAATAATATGCATTCTCATAATAATGCTAGCATGTATCATAGAATGCATCATCATACATTTTCTGGAAATGACATGCATACTCATATTCCTTACCATAGAAACATGTATCTTAGGAACTCTTATCCCAAGAATTATAGATATGCACAAGTAAGAAATCCTAGAAATATCAATAATTATTATCCTAGGATTGTGCATTATCAACATGTCTTTAGATCACCATATACTGTTAAGAAAGTATGGGTCCCAAAAGGAACCGTGTTTTTTAAGACTAACCCCAAAGGACCCAAGAAATTTTGGGTACCTAAAAGTGCAATTGTATATCCTTGTGTGATGTAGATATGTCTTCACACCAAGGAGAAAAGTAACTGTTGGTACCTTGGTAGTAGATGCTCAAAGCACATGACCGGTGATAAAAATATATTCAATGAGCTAACTCTAAGAGATGGTGGATTTGTCACCATTGGAGACAACACCAAAATAAAGATCATCGGGCATGGAAAATTCAGTAATGATTACTCAACCTTAGATAACATATTGCTAGTATAAGGCCTTAAGCCAAATTTACTAAGTATCAGTCAACTCTGTGACAAAGGGAACAAAGTCACATTTGAGACCTCTCATTGTCTAGTTATAGACATTAAGAGCAACAAGATCAAATTTGTTGGCCACAGACATGAAAATGTCTATATAGTTGATTTGAAATCCTTGCATTCTGAAAATGAAAAATGTTTTCCTGCATTCAGTGAAAATCCATGGCTATGGCATAGAAGGCTTGGTCATGTGAACATGAACTTGTTGAAAATCATTTCAAGAAATGATTTAGTCATTGGACTTCCCAAAATCAATTTTGAAAAAGACAAAGTATGTGATTCTTGTCAAATGGGAAAACAAACTAGGATTTCTTTTAAAGCAAAAAATGTGGTCTCAACCAGTGTTTTCAGAGGCGACAGTGTTTTGCCTCAATGAGACGAGGCGTAAGTCCCGAGGCGTTGGGGCGTAAGTCTTTTGAAACGTTGGGGTGTTTTGAATAAAATAATATTAATTAAATTATAAAAATATTTAAAAATTAAAATAATATAAATTAATTAATTATCAATAAACTTTACTAACTTAAGACCTATGAATGAATATTTATCAAAATATTTGTACACAAATATCAAACAATTTGATGAAAATTTTAATCACATATGATATTAGACGTACATTGTCGTTTGTTGCATATGTATCCATCAATTTACACTATGGTCCTCCAACATAGTGGTTCCATTTGTAATGATGTCCAATCAAAATGCTGAAAATTTAAAATTCTGACCTAAAATGCTGAAAATCCGGGTAAGTTTTTTGAATCTTTTGGGGTGTTTTGACTTTTTAATAAAATAATATTAATTAATTAATTAGAATAGTAAAATAAAATTAATTTAATTTTTAATTAATTTTTATCAAAGTTTAATACGTTACTAACTCTTTATAGTCTGATAATTATAATTTTATAAATATTAATATATATTTATATAAAGTATAACTTATATTTATATATTGTTGTAATTTGTAAGTGATTAATTAAATAGTTTTAATTATTATTAAACTAGATAACACGTATTATATATTTATGAAGTGTAATTATATCACATCAAGAGTACTAGCTCAGTGGTAATGTCTATGGCACATTAGGTCATGAGTTTGAGCCGCAGGGAAGAAGAATTAGGAGGGGCTGACCAAAACAATGTCATTTTGGATAAATGGGCTGATTTCATTTGACCCAAAACAATGTCGTTTTGAGGTTGCCAAAAAAACAAAACACCCAACAATCACACTCATGGGCGTTTTTCGCGGATTTTGCCCGTGGGCGCGCCCCAATTACGTTTTTTAAAACACTGGTCTCAACTACTAGACCTTTGAAACTTTTGCATATGGACTTATTTGGTCCAATTAGTACCATTAGTCTAGGTGGTCATCAATATGCTCTTGTTATTGTTGATGACTATTCAAGATATACCTTTGTTATTTTATTGTTACAAGGATGAAGCTTTCAAAGGATTTGAAAATTTTTGCAAAAAAGGTTCAAAATGAAAAAAGAATTTGTATTTCAAGTATTAGAAGTGATCATGGAAAAGAAATTGAAAACCAAAGCTTTTCAAAATTTTGTGATGAAAATGAAATTGATCACAACTTTTCAGCTCCTAGAACTCCTCAACAAAATGGAATTGTTGAAAGGAAAAATAGAGTTTTAGAAGAATTTTCGAGAACTATGCTTTGTGAAAATAGTTTACCAAAATACTTTTGGGCTGAAGCTGTGAACACCTCTTGCTATATTTAAATAGAATTTTAATTAGGGCTATGCTTGATAAAACTCCATATGAACTATGGAAAGGTAGAAAACCTAACATCTCCTATTTTCGTACATTTGGTTGCAAATGCTTCATCGTAAATAACAATAAAACTAACTTTGGTAAATTTGACTCTAAGACCGATGAAGGGATATTTTTAGGGTATTCAACATCTAGTAAGACTTATAGAGTTTTCAATAAGAGAACTCTAGTGGTAGAAGAATCTGTTCATGCAACTCTTGATGAGTCTAACTCAATTAATGGTAGGGAAATTTCCTTTAAAAATGATACAAATTTTATTCCAAGAACGGAAACTCCTACTCCCATTGTTGACCCAAAAGAGAGTCCACCTCAAGCAAATGAAGAGATGGAAACTCACAATTTGGACCAACCATCTACAAGCCAACAAGAGGAAAGTCTTCCCAAAGATTGGAGGTATGTAAATTATCACCCGATTGATCAAGTGATTGGTGATCCTTCACAAGGGGTAAGAACTCGTTCCTTTATTAGAAATATTTGCAATTATGTAGCTTATTTGTCTCAAGTAGAACCTAAGACATTTATAGAAGCTGAAAATGATAATGATTGGATAATTGCAATGCAAGTAGAAATAAATCAATTTGAGAGAAACAATGTTTGGAATCTAGTTCCAAGACCTAAGAATCATTCAATAATTGGAACTAAATGGGTATATAGAAATAAGATGGATGAAAATGGAATAGTAACTAGAAACAAGGCTAGACTAGTTGCTAAGGGATATAATCAAGAAGAAGGAATAGACTTTGATGAGACTTATGCTCCCGTAGCTAGATTAGAAGCTATTCGAATATTATTAGCCTTTGCATACTTTAATAAGTTCAAGCTATTTCAAATGGATGTAAAAAGTGCATTTTTAAATGGCTTTATAGAAGAAGAGGTTTATGTTGAGCAACCTCTTGGATTTGAAAATCCTAGTCTTCCAAATCATGTCTACAAGCTTTCTAAAGCTCTATATGGGTTGAAGCAAGCTCCAAGGGCATGGTATGAAAGACTAAGTAAATTTTTGATTAATAATAATTTTGTAAGAGGTAGAATAGACACAACTCTCTTCACAAAAACTCACAAAAATGACACTTTGATAGTCCAAATATATGTTGATGATATTATATTTGGTGCTACTAATGAATCTATGTGTCAAGACTTTGCAAAGTGCATGCAAGGTGAATTTGAAATGAGCATGATGGGAGAGCTTACCTACTTCCTTGGACTTCAAATCAAACAACTAAAAGGAGGCATCTTCATCAATCAATCAAAGTATATTAAGGACCTACTAAAGAGGTTCGGTATGGAAAGCTCAAAGCCACTTGGAACTCCTATGAGCACAACTACAAAACTTAATCTTGATGAAGGAGGTAAAACTGTAGATACTAAATATTATAGAAGCATGATAGGTGTTTTGCTTTATTTGGCTGCAAGTAGATCTGATATAATGTTCAGTGTATGCATGTGTGCTAGATTTTAGGCTAATCCTAAGGAATCACATGTAGTTGCAGTAAAAAGAATCCTTAGATATCTACAAGGAACCAAACCATAGGATTATGGTACTCTAGAGATTCATCTTTTGAGCTTGTAGGGTATTCAGATGTTGATTTTTCTGGATGTAGGTTAGATAGAAAAAACACAAGTGGAACATGCCAATTCTTAGGTGCAATGTTAACCTCTTGGTTTTCCAAGAAACAAAATTTCGTTGCACTATCAACCGCTGAAGTGGAATATGTAGCAGCTGAAAGTTGTTGTGCCCAAGTGTTATGGATGAAACAACAACTAGAAGACTATGGCATGAACCTAAAAGGCATTCCGATATTTTGTGATAATACTAGTGCGATCAACCTAACGAAGAACCCTTTTCAGCACTGTAGAACCAAACACATAGAAATAAGACATCATTTCTTAAGAGACTATGCTCAAAAAGGTGATATAAGACTAGAATTCATACCTTCAGAAGATCAAATAGCTGACATTCTTACAAAACCTCTAAGTGAAGCTAGTTTTTGTAAGATTAGAATATTAATGGGATTGCTGGATTATGATAAACTGAATGTCTGATTGCTTCTTCATTCATCATTTGCATATTTGACATCTAGTAAAAGAGTATTAATTATTGTTTAAATAGCTGACGTTCTTACAAAACCTCTAAGTGAAGCTAGTTTTTGTAAGATTATAATATTAATGGGATTGCTGGATTATGATAAACTGAATGTCTGATTGCTTCTTCATTCATCATTTGCATATTTGACATCTAGTGAAAGAGTATTAATTATTGTTTAAATATCTCCCTCACTCAAAGATGTCATAGATAAACAAATATCGTGCTACGACTCTAGACTGAAAATTTTCTTAAGGGTCTAGTCGACTGGTAAATCTGTTCTAGTTGACTGGTAAGTCTCGGACCGTTATTCTAGTCGACTGGTAAATTTATCCCAGTCGACTGGTACAGCAAGACCCTGTTTGGAGCCAACTTTTTGAAATTCATTTATCATCTAGTCGACTGGTAAAATCGACCTAGTCGACTGGTATCTTACTCCCAATTACCCAGTCGACTCGTACACTGATCTAGTCGACTGGTATGAAAAAGGTTCATCTTTTCAAAAGGACCCAATCGATTGGTATCCTTACCCAGTCGACTGGTATCGCGATTCTATATATAGACTGTTCATTTTTTTTCACATTTTTTACGCCATTTTTCGAAAACCTAGCTTTCTCTCTCTAGAAAATTTCACCATTTTGATCCAAAAACCATCCAAACAACACCTAAACACATCGATCTAACCATCAATAACACTATTTTCAACTTTCTACGGTTAAAATCTTCCATTTTCACCAAAACCCCATTTTTTTTCAAAAACCCATTTTTCCCAAAAATGTCCAATAGAATCCGTGTAAAATAAACAACCGGGGGACCAAATACCCCAACAAGGCCAAGGTCCACCAAGCTTACTGATCCGGATTCATGGGGGAAAGGCTTGGCGGGCTCATCAAGTAAAAAGCCCAGAACAGAGCTTGATGAGTCTCTGTTTTCAAGCCCTGCAACCACAGCAAGGTATGACTTAATCATCCGCCACAAGATGATCATGACGGGTAGAGTCGTCGACTTCGACTCTATTCGTCATAGCAATTTTGATATCTTGCCAGCCTTTGAGGTAATACACCTGACCCCACTGGTCAAAATGCATGAAAAGTACTACCCGAGACTGATTCACCAGTTCTATGCGAACTTGGTGAAACCCAGTCAACTGGCTCTGAGATTCAGAACCAGTGTCATAGTGTGGATTTTGAGGTCAACACTGACCTCATGAGCATATTGAGGATCCCTGTAGGAGGGATCCAATGGAATCTGGATAGATGGCCAGACAATTTTGATGTCGATGAGGCCTATCAGATAGTCAGGGGCAACCCTAACAATGTGTACAAACCCACTACATTTCACACATATAGTGATATGCCCCTGGACTCAAAATTGTTCAACCTGATAGTGAGTTGGACCATCCACCCGAGACTAGGGAGTCGGGGGTATCTATCTAATATAGATACAGTATTTATTTGGTGCCTTAAAATAGGGCATCACTTCAATATATATCCCCTACTACTCGCCAACATGATTAATGGCGAAGCGAGCGACTCCGGGTGTCTACCCTACGGGATGCTCATCACGCTCATACTCTAGCACTTTCAGGTGCCTCTCCCTGCCTCCTAGGCTCAGGATATCGGGCCAAAAAACATCATCAATGTCTCATCACTAAAGAATATGGGATGCACGGTCCATGATGGCTTTATCTATTCGAAGGCCGGGAAGCATATACGGATTCGGGAGGGTGAGAGCAGTGATGATGAGGAGGCTGTTGCTGCTACTGATGACATGGACACGGATACCCGAGCACCTCCCATTGGTGACTCGAGTACTGGTCAGACTGGGTATGGTGGTCTACTTCAGGCTATCACAAGCTTTCAGCTGACCATGCAGTCCGGGTTCCAGACATTGAGCTCCTCCATCGAGCATCTGCGGGATGATTTCGAGCTACATCAAGAGCGTACTGAGAGTTTCGTAGCTAAGATACGGGACCTCATTCATGACCACTCAGACTCTCCCACTCCTTGAGTCCTTTTCTATGTTATTATGATGTACTTAGCTTTTTCAGTTCCTAGTTCGTAGCACAGACATTTTTTTTCTGCATCTTTACCTATGTTTCGGCTCTATGAAGCCTGCTCTTGTATACTTGCTATGTATAAGATGATGTTTTATGTTCAGCCTATTCCATGCACCTATTTTACTTATTTTTAATATGCTTGCATAGTTTCTAACTGCTTTTATTCAAATGTATGCTCTAAAACTGGTTGTGCTTGTACGAAATTTTCGGTTCTTCCTGGGAAGGCTTTCGAACTTCGAATAAAGCCAAATTTTCACGTACAAGTTTCTCTAGATGGCTATGGTAGCTAAGTAGCTTATTTTTTAGTTTCTGACCCCTTTGGTTGCTGTTATCAAAATGGGGGAGAAATATGAGAAAACGAGAAAAACAAAGTAAACAGAAACCAATGCATAGATTTAGGGGGAGCACTGCTCCAAAGAATATGAAATATGATTTTAGGGGGAGCACTACTCCAAAGAATATGAAATATAATTCGTTGATTGGTTGAGTTTGATATTGATTGGTTGAATTGAATATATAAACTGCATTTGCTTGTTTACAGGGTGGTTTTACTCGAAAAACAGAGGAAACTCTGTCCGATTTTTTTGAAAAACCAAACACTTAGTTTTTTAAACTATTGTCACATTATTAGTTTTGTCATCATCAAAAAGGGAGAGATTGTTGACCCTCACCTGTATTTTAATGATGACAAAACATAATTGTTATTATACTAACAGTGTAATCTAAGTGTAGTAAGCAACAAAAGCATTCAACCAAGGATCAAGGTGCAAGAACTCAAACCGAACCAAACTTTCAAGTGAAGACTGAAAAACTAGTATAGGTCTAAGATATTAAAACCAATGTAAGTCTCACTTGTACATTGATAAACCTTGTCCACTGGCTCGCACTCAAAATATTTTTTTAAACAGAACTTTTTAATCATACAGTTTTAAGTTAAAAAAATTTTAACACAGAAAAACTGGGTTGGAAGACAACCCAATCGACTGGGTACATATATCAGTCGACTGATAAAATGGACAGTGAGTCCCCAGTCGACTGGATAGAACATACCAGTCGACTGGTAAAATGGACAGACTATCCCAAATTGACTGGTAAGGTTAACCCAGTCGACTGGTACCCCAGAAGCTTTAAAAACGAGAATTTTTAAAATGACCTGATCGACTGGTATCACGACTCAATCGACTGGTAGTTAAAAAATATGACCGTTGGACTCGAAATCTGATCTTTTAAAGGCATAATCATTTCAAATTAAAGTCTTATCGGCCATATTAATTGATGGCTATATAAACCCACTCTATTAAGCATTCAAAAAAAAAGGTAGAGATATTGAAAAAGAGAAGAACTCACACAATCAAGTAATTGTACTCTTTGAAACACAAAAAGCTTTGAAATATTCTTGTTGAGCCATTCTTCAAGCTTTACTCTGAAAGAGAGACATTATTCAGTTGTATAAGCTTTCATTTGTTGTCTCTCTACCATTTACTTTACAGCAGTTATTGTAAAGGGATTACTTTCGAAAGGAAGGGGATTACTTCCGAGAGGAAGGGGATAGCTTCCAAGAAGAAGGGATTGTAAGGTTTGTACAACACTGGTGAAGTTGTACGACTAAGTTTCTTAGTGGATTACTTCAAGGAGGTTCCTTGAAAAAAGTGGACGTAGTGTCGGAATGAATCTGATATTGCCGAACCACTATAATCTAAGTTTGCATTCTCTACTCCTTAAACTCTTTATTTATAGCACATTAGTTGTTTAATTGCTTATTGCTTATATGTTTTTATAAACTTGTGTTTATTCCGCGAAAGTTTTAATAAACCCAATTCACCACCTTCTTGGGTTAAAACCTCAGTCTACAACCATTTTCTTTTATCTCTACTTTTTTCTTGTTCCCTTCGGAATGCTTGGTCTTTCTCCGTGTATGTGCTCAGGTGAAGATTTCGTTCATGCCTTTGGCTGGGCGTCTGGTGAGTTTAGATTTGAAACTTCCTTATATGAGCTTGTTTTTTAAGGTGATAGTCTAGATCTTTGGGTCAAGTTCAATTATTTCCTATGCAACTGCGTTGAATCGAGAAATATATTTGCGAACTTTCTCGCCTCTCTATTGAATAACTTTGAAGAGATCTTTTAACATCTTCATTGACCCTTTGCTCTTGAGAAAATGTGCGACAAAGGCATGGTTGAGCTCCTTTAAAGAGCTAATGCTTTCGGGCTTGAGATGGGAATACCATGTGCTAGCAGCCTTCTCAAGTGTCAGTGGGAAAGCCTAGCATAGGATTGCGTTCGAGTGGCGGCGTAGAAACATTGTTGTCTTGTAAAGTTAGAGGTGATTCATCATATTGGTAGTACCATTATAGGCTTTGAAGACTAGCATCTTGAAGTGCCGAGGGAGTGAAGCATCTAAAATTTCTTGGGTGAATGGAGGAGGGTCTTGGGAATCAAGACCGTCTAACAAATTGGCTACTCAGTGCTTGAAGGCCTTTGTTATCTTCTTATCCATTTTTTTTTAGCTTCTTATCCAGATCAGTGGGATTCTTGGAGACAGAATAGCCTCGGGACTTTGGTTATTCGCAGGAGAATACCCTATAGTGGACTTACGATCCATGGTACGAGTGTGATGATTGGGATTTTGGTGCCTCGTTGGTCGATGGCTTAGTTGTGATGCTTAAGATTGAGAGGGAAAAGCTTGCCCCCCAGTCATGCGACTAAGTCAACCACCAACTAGGTAAGCTCTATGAACTATCCTTGTGTGACTGTGGCATCTACGTTTGCTTGGGCTTGGTGAACTGGGTGATTCAGTTGAGATAGTTGATCCTGCCACGACTGCTCACCAGATAGCTCTTTGGGATTCTATCTGGTTGCAACATGTTCAAGGATGGTTGGGAGTTTAGGACCAGTATGTCAGCCGTGACTGGCTGAGGTCCAAGTGGCAAAGGTTTTGCAGTAGTGGCGGCAATGATTGTTCCTGCGGTAGTGGTGGTAACGACAACGATGATGTTTCTAGGAGCATTCTTAGGTAGCATCTTGACAGATGAGTTCTTTTCTGGTTTCCCACAGACGACATCAATTTGTTAGTTTTGAAAATGCACCAGGAAAGTGAACAAACATGATGGGGTACCTGCGCACACAAAGACAGAAAGAACCCTAAAGAGTCGCCGGAGGGGTTATGCCTCTAGGGAGACTCTCCAATACTTAAGTCTGTAAACTGGAGGTGTAATAAAGTAAGGAGCAAGAGAGATGGAGGATTTGAGAGTGAATTGAATATATATCTATGATAATGAGAGCCTTTTTTAATATAGTGTTTAGAGGTAGAGTTCGATTAGGAAAGTGATTAATGTTAAGTATTATGATAAGATCAAAATTCCCAAAGACTGAAGTATTCTGATAAGATTAAAATTTCTATAGGTTGGAGTGTCCTAGTAGGATTAGGATTATGGTGTGAGATTACTGTTTTGCCCTTTGCTACGTGTATCCATTCGACTAGTTACTCTGTCTTATTTATGAAATTACATCTTCGCCCTTAGAGAGTGCCACGTGTCATTATGCTACTGGTTGAGAAATTTCCCCCTACATCGCCTGGTTATCACTTGGGAAAAGCTAAAATATTTTCTCCAAATGTGTATTTATCATACAAGTTATTATGAGAATGTGTTAATTATTTTATCATAGTAAAAAAATTGAAAGAATTCATTTGTTAGATCTTGCTGAAAGACCAAATGGGTGAGGAATTTGGTGGAAGGGAAGAGCTCAGTTTTATGTGTGTTTTATGTGCAAAATTTGTGGCATGTGAATTTAATGTGATGGAGATATTGATTCTCGTGAGATATATTCCCATTATGCAAAACAACTTGGCTCGCTAGAGAGGCTCAATTCGAAAAACTCGATTAAATCGAGCTTGAACCCGTGTTGTGACTTTGGCTCGGTTAGTTTATTGAGCCAAGCTCGAGCAATGTCAAACTCGGTTCGTTAGGCTCGCGGCCCAGTTTGATTAAATTAATAAATTAAATATATATAACATTTATTTTTTATATGTTTAATATATATTATAAAAAATATATATGTTTATTTATATATATCAAAAAACAAGTATATTTGTTAATTTATTTTGAAAAGCTCGGCTCGAACTCGAGTTCAAGCTAGCTCACGAGCTGAGCTCGAGCTTGAATTTCACCTTACGAGTCGAGCTTGAGTTCAATTTTTTTAAACTCGAGCTCAGCTCAAATAAGTTTTTTACTCACAAGTCGAACTCCGGCTCCCTTCAACTCGGGCTCGACTCGAATCCACCCCTAATGCAGATAGTGGAGAAAGTGTTTTGCATTCGGTTGGTGAAGAGTGTTGTAGATGGTGGTCAAAGTTCGTAGCTTTGGGGCAGCGGCGGTGAAGATGGCCATGGAGTTATAGGTGAATATGGGGTTCAATGCAAGTCTAGTGAGAAAATGGTGCAGATTAATCGTGGTGGGATTCTTGATTTTGGGGTGGTGGTGGTGAAGATGATAGAAAATGGAGATGGCAGATGGCATAAGATAGAAGATAGAATAACAAGAAAAAGATAACAGAAGAATTAGAAGGCCATTTTCGAGTTTCTAAATATAATTGTTTAGGTGGATTTATAATTGACCAAAATCTAAATGGTATATTAACCGAAGTTTTTTAACAATGGAGGGTAAGAGTGGCGAAATTAACAAACATAATAAGATAAAGTAAGTTTAGTCATTTTCTTAAAGGTAGGGAGGTAATTTGTAACGATGCCCAAACTTAAGATAGATTTTTGTAATTTATCATTTTTTATTTCATTGATTGTGATATACACGTTATTTCGATATATTTGGAATTTGGAAGAATAATGAATGGTAAAACTTAACTTTTGTCCTTCAACTTTACGTCCTAATTTCAATTTGATATTAAAACTATCGATTGTTGCAATTAAGTCCTACAACTTATTGAATTATCAAAATTGAGTCCTAATTTCAATTTTAATTAGCAGATTGTTGATGTAGACTGGCCAAATTAGGGATGAATGGATAACAAGAGCTACAACGGTCATTTGCTGACAATACACAACTAAAAGCTCTCATTTATGATCAAACTCTCTCATTTCACTCACTTTTCATCAAGCTCTCCTAAATTTTATATGGTTCTCAACCCATAAACCATTTGTACTCAGTTCTTAATGCAATCTTCTTAATCTTTATGTGATTGCAACTCATCTTTCTTAATCATTTATGCTCATTTTAATGCAATTTTCTTTTGCTTTATCGTGTTCTCCTTAGGTAAGGTTGGTGTTCTGATCGATTTGGGTTAGATATGAGTAACTGAAAAGTAAAAATGTATTTTCACCTCCACACATAAGAAAATAGGTGAGAATTATCCTACTTTTGTTTACCTTAGCACCACATAGGTGTGACCTCAGCAATATGCCAATTAAAGTTGAAATTAGGACTCAATTTTGGTAATTTAATAAGTTATATGATCCAAATATAATAATTGATAGTGTCACTATCAAATTAAAATTGGGGTAAAGTTTAGAGATAAAAAATACCCAATGATATATCATAAAATGACTATATATATATATATATGGTTTCTCTTTCTCTTATAAAAATTATTATTATAATTTTCTATCCATTTCTTTACGCTAGGTAATGTATTGGCTATTCTATTAAAATGAGTGCTTACGGGATTCATGGCGTTTTATCTTCTTACTCCATAAAGATTGAAGCATCCACACTCATTTAATCTTGATGCAGTCCCAAAAATGGATGAAGCTTCTCAATATCTATTGCATGTGCACTTATAAATACCAAAATATAGTAATTTTATGTTCATAATAAAATTTAAACTGCTTACTTAACGATGATGATGTTAAGTTGTTAACATAAATTTCCTTCATATGATTAATAAAAGTAAGACCAATTTTCTTCACTTAGATAATTCTCAAAGTAATTTAATGCATCACTCTGACAAAAGGGAATTAAAAGACAGAGAGAGGGGTTAGTCTCGTCTTTTTCTTTTCCCATGCTTAAATGGGAGATTAGAGGCACGTTATCTGCTGCATATAGTAATGCAGAAACAAACAAAGCCACAAAGATATCATCTTAGCCGCGTCCCCCATTAATTTATGGATCTAAAATAGACCACCAGAATATATATATATATATGTTAGTGCTGCTTGTCCACATAATTCCCGGTTGTCAGTCATTCTCTATATCTGACCGATTACTTGTCCACAGACCAGAGAGCCATTTCCCTTCCTATATTATTCTTTAGCTTAAATACAAAAATTACTACGTGGGTAATCTCATTCTCAAAAAATATCATGAGATTTATTTTGTGATAAAAATACTTTAAAATTTTTATCTGTTAGTAGAAAGAGTTAATCTCATTGAAATGTAAAAAGAAAACACCATTATACCTTCTTTCAATTCAGCAGAAAACTCTAGAAAAACCTAGCTTCTCATTATGTCTCCTCATATCTCTTGCATTACAACTAGACCCTTTTCTTCCTTCCAAATCCCTAAATTCCTCTCTATCGTTGTTTCCAGGCGACCTATCGATATTGTTGTTGATTCACTCAAGTGATGACACGAATCTCATGGGCTACTCCCTGTATATACTTTACTTTCTCAAATCCCATGGTCTGTAGAAACTCACGATAGTCTTATGAAGATGATGATCAACAGAAACTCCATGACTATTCTCTCATCTTCTCTCTTTAAATTTCTGAATGTAGCCGTTGCAATCACCGTCGTCTGATCGATGTCGACCACTGGTGACTGACGTAGTTGATTTTCGTTCTGAATCGTCACCAGTCATAGGTCAGTTATTCATAATCTGTTAAAGGAATTGATTGATTTTGAAAGATTTATGAGAGAATACTCTTTTTCTAAGAGATTCTAAAGGTAAAAGACTTAAATCTTCTGATTTTGTTTTCTTTTGAGTTGTCAATTACAACTAAATAAAGTGTAAAGGTGTTGATTTCTTGTGTTCATGTGTTTCAACAAAAAAAAACATTAAATCCAACAAACTATCAATATATAATGTGCTTGATTTCTTGTGTGTCCTTGTGTTTCCTTTTTATTCGTGTATTTTCATTATTTATTTGATATCTTTGTGTGTTAAACTTCAATAAGAACATGTCTTTCATTCTCTGAATTCGTCTCTTGATTTATGCTTATGATACTTTTGTTATGTTATATAGTTTTACTGCTTACTTTTAGGGTTTACTATAGACAGAATAATTACTCATAAACATGGATGCATTCATTTTCCTCTACATTATATGTAGGCCTTTTCTACTTTTGATAAAAATAAAATAACTTAAAGTTGTTGTTATTCTAGACATCACGTTGAACAATTCTAACAATAACTTAAGATCCCTTGTTATTCTAATAAATTGATTATTGATAATTGTTTCCTTTTATTGGATTTCATTTTGTCATTTCTTTTTTAAAAAACAGTGTACCATTGGTTAGTTTTTTTGTATCCCTTGTTAAAGATACTAGTATTGATGAGTAAACAACTTCAAATTATGGATAAAGGGTGTGTTGGTTTGGAGGAGAATGAGAATGGGGGAATTATTGATGAGTTTGACTAGGGTAATAAGGATGAGGGAATTATTGATGAGTTTGACTAGGGTAATGAGGATGATTATGACAATTTTACAGAGTATTGAAGGGTCAGATGATGATGGTTTAATACATAATCGAAGTCTTGAATTCAACACAGAAACTGGCATGGCAAATCAAAACTTTTGTTTATACATGAAGTTTGCAAATAAAGAGGTATTCAAGGATGCACTGAATGAATGGGCATCAAGACAAGGTTATGAATATAAACTCAAGAACTGTGAGAAGGTAAGGGTGACTACTGTTTGTAGGGCACAACTTGAGCAGTGCAAGTTTAGGATTCTTGCATCTAGGATTGGTGTTTATGATTATCCAAAATTTCAGATTAAGATTTGTATTCCAAAACATACTTGCCAATTTAAACCACATAGTAAATATAAGATACCTTGCAGGGAAGTACTCATAAGACTTTAAAGATTGCCTTAATATCAATGTGGTTCAGATGGCGAAAAGGGTTCATATCATCTGATGTGCATATTTCTAAGTTATATAGGGCTAGATTAGCAGCTAAGGGTGATCATAAAGAACAATATAGAAGGTTGTGGGATTACTGTGAAATGGTGAGGCTTACTAACCCTGGGAGTACATGTAGGATGCAAGTTGAACCTCAATCGGTACCTATAGTTGATGGATTGCCCAAGGAGATACCTCCAAGGTTTGAGAGGTTTTATGTGTATCTGTAAGTATGTAAACAAGGTTTCTTGGTAGGGTGTAGGTCTTTAATTGGCCTCGATGGATGCCATTTAAGAGGGTGTTGTGGATGACAGTTGCTTAGTGCTGTAGGTAGAGATGGGAACAATAACATGTTCCCAGTTGCCATAGCTGTTGTGGAGTAGGAAAGTAGAGATTCATGGAGATGGTTCCTAAGCTTGTTGATGGAGGACTTGGGTAGTGCCAATGAGATGGGCTGGACCTTCATTTCAGATCAACAAAAGGTAAAATTTATTCGTTTTATGCATTTTTCATTTGTAATATACCATGAAACATTCTACTTTTTATATGTGACTTGTTCTGATGAAGTTGTTTTTGTTTTGCTAGGATTTGGTTGATACTTTTGCAGAGATAATGCCATATGCAGAACATAGGTTTTGCTTAAAGCATTTACATGCTAATTTCAAATTGCAATGATATAAGGGAAAGGAGTTGAAGGATGCGCTATGGAGAGCATCGTCTGTAAGAAGTTTAAAGGAGTAGGATAAAGCCATGACAAATTTGAAAGCTTTATATGTTAATGCATACAAATGGATCATGAGGCTAAATCCTAAGTTGTGGGCTAGGTCCCACTTTGACACTAGATGTAAGGATGATCTACTAGTCAATAATATCTGTGAAGCGTGGAATGGGGCAGTATTTTAGTGTAGAGACAAACCAATTTTGTTTATGATGAAGTGGATCAGAAAGAAATTGATGAAGAGGTTCTATGTGAAAAAGGTGTGGGATGGATAAGTACAATGGACCAATATGTCCAAACATACAAGTGAGACTAGAGATGCAAAAAGAGCAAAACAGAAATTGTTATCCTACTTGGTCTACCAAATACAAGTATGAGGTGAATTGTGACACTATAACTCATGTAGTTGACCTTGAACTCAGAAGCTGCACATGCAAGAATTGGGATCTGATTGGCATTCCATGTAAACATGTAGTAACAACAATTTATAAGAATAATGAGAAGCCAAAAAAAACTATGTGCACCCTTACTATTCAAAAGAAATATACATACATTAGGACTTATGAAGCAATCATCAATCCAATCCCTAGGAGGCATGAGTGGGTGCGAACTAATCTCCAAGATATTGACCCTTCAATCATTATAATGCTACTTGGAAGGTCAAAAAGAGCTGGGAAGAAGGTTGTTAATGAGCCTAGTAACCCCTATAAGGTCACAAAGGAATATAGATTTGTGAGATGTGGTAATTTTCAAATGATTGGCCACAATGTCAAAGGATGTAAGGTAGGAAAAATGGGGGAAACACCTTGGCAAATGAGAATGATGTTGAAGAAAGGTGGACTTAGAAATGGGGTAAGTTGTTCATTATGTTTTTTACTAATTCCTTTTTATTCTTTATACTATTGTCTCATATTAATGTATGCAGGAGGCAAGAAAGGTTGGAAGACCAAGAAAGAATACAAGAGAAGCTTCATCTTTTGTTAAGGTTTCCTTGAGGATCATCAAAGAGGGATGGACCAAATCTTTCTTGCAGTGCATGAACAAATTCTTTTCAACCCCTTAATTGATTGTTTTGGTACATCCATTGATACCAACTTGATGTTAGACCATCTAAGTGGAAGAAAAAAAACCATAGTAAGCTTATGGAAATCAAGAATTTGATGATACCAAATATATATATATATATATATATATATATATATATATATATATATATATATTACTCTACCTTGAACAACCAATATGAAGAGTCTCCATAATTGAATCTTGGACAATCCAAGTTTGAGTTGCTTGAATGGGGTGGTATTGTGGGGTGCATAGTATTCTTCTTCTTGGTTGGCTGAAAGTGGTCTTCAATTCTTCAAAGTAAGATGTCATCTTGGCTACTTATTTATGGAATTCTTGTTGGACCGAAACCAGGATGTCATCCTTCATTTGTTTTTGAAATTGAGAAAGTTTGTCCAATGTGATTTCATTATTCTTTAATCTTGTCCCTTCAGCCATAGTAAGTGATTTGTGGTTGAATTTATGGAAGAGGTGTGAAATTTTTTATGGGAATAATGGAGAAGATGATAGAGTCAATGAAAGCACCAATGAAGTCTTCCCTAACTTAGTAATGAATGACTTGATTCGAGACAAGTCTAAACTCCAAGAAAGTTATAAGAAGTAACCAGAGAGAATAAGAGAAATTTTTTATTATTAATTGAATGAATGATTACATGAGTTCCAACCCTATTTATACTTAGCTTAGGACTGTATTGTTAGCTCAGTTTGGGTAGTTACAAGGTAGTTACAATCTGATTACACTTAACAACCCTTGACTTCTTTGTAACTAATTAATCTTGTTTTCTTCTTTATCCTCTCTCTTGAGCTAGCTAGATGGTGTCCCTTGGATTCTTAATGACCTTCTAAACTCTTGGACAGCTTCTACACTTTCCTTCTCTTTTCTCATTTTTGTCTTACTATTCTTGTTGTTCTCTTTCTTTTCCTTTAAGCCTTTTAGCTGCTATTTATTGGCACTTCCAATAGTTATATTGGCAGTTATATCATGCTCTTTCACAGGTCACACTATAGGTGTAGGAACCAATATATCCATCCTTATAGGTAGAGAAAAGAAACTATCCAAGCATTCTCATTATCCTTAATGATCTTAGAATGACTACTTTTTAAGCTAGATCAACACCAGAAACTTAGCTATTTTTTATTCTAAAATTCTAGTATTTTCATTAAGACTATGAAACTTATGTTTTAGAATAATCTGAGTACCTTATAAAGAGGCAACAAAAAAATATTGTATCCAACTTACCTTCATTTGGAATATATATATATATATATATATATATATATATATATATATATATATAGGTGTATTTCTATAAAATATTCACTAAATATGAAAACTATCAATGTTAAGGTTTCTATCTAATTCATAATTCAAAAAAATCTTTAGCTTACAACTTTAATAGGTATTTTAGTGAGGACTTACTGAATCATAGTACCAACTTCAATCTAGAAATAATCTAGTCTTGATATGTTTCTTTCAAAACCTTAAATGTGTGATTTCGCCTTTCGGCCACACCCTTATGTTCAGGATAACCTAATATAGTTTACGTGTCACTATTTCGTTCAAGTATCTAGCAAACATACCTTTAAACTATTATGAAACTTCATGTTTGCTAAAATACTCACTTTACTCAATTATTCTTAATGACTTTTGCCAACTATTTCTCAACTTCGGTCCTAAAGTTCTTGATATTGTCAAGAAAATCAAACTTTTTTTAATTGAGAACATATATCCATAACAACATCGATCATCCATGAATGATACAAGTGTTTACACTTACACAATGTAGTTGGACAAAGTCTTTTGAAAATAAGTGTGGATGACTTCCAAAAGATCAGATTTATGAGATGCACACTTTTTTTTTATCTTGTTTAATTTATCCCTAAACAAGTCAATACATGTATAGTTGATCGAGTAGGTCAGATGTATACCTTTATCACCCCTTTCACTCTTTCCTTAGAATTGTGACCAAAGCATTTATGTCACAACATGGAAGACTTTCCTTAATTAGGGATGTGTTGGAAATATTTGAACTTTGTATGAGATTTTATAGACTTCATTTGGAGCTCAACACACAATCTATATAATCCATAACACCATGTGCTATGGCTAATAGCTTTTGAATCAGAAGATAATTTAACTTTATAATCTTTCCCTAGAATTGTGACCAAAGCATTTATGTCACAACATGGAAGACTTTCCTTAATTAAGGATGTGTTTGCAATACTTAAACTTTGTATGAGATTTTATAGACTTCATTTGGAGCTCAACAATCTATATAATCCATAGGACCATGTGCAATGGCTAATAGCTTTTGAATCACAAGATAATTTAACTTTATAATGTTTCCCTAGAATTGTGACCAAAACATTTATGTCACATTATGGAAGACTTTCCTTAATTAGGGATATGTTGGCAATACTTGAACTTTGTATGAGATTTTATAGACTTCATTTGGAGCTCAACACACAATTTATATAATCCATAGGACCATGTGCAATGACTAATAGCTTTTGAATTAGAAGATAATTTAACTTTATAATATTTCCCTAGAATTGTGACCAAAGCATTTATGTCACAACATAGAAGACTTTCTTTAATTAGGGATGTTTTAACAATACTTAAACTTGTATGAGATTTTATAGACTTCATTTGGAGCTTAACACACAATCTATATAATCCATAGGACCATGTGTAATGGCTAATAGCTTTTGAATCAAAAGATAATTTAACTTTATAATCTTTATCATCAAAAGTGTAGCCAGTCTTGTCTGAAACCTGAAGACGAAAAAATAAATTTTGCACTAGGATCATATATAAAGTGTGTTCCTAATAGTAGTTTAAATCTAGAAGCTAAATTTAAATTAGCTACTCTTATGAACTTTATGTCTACCTCATCATTGTTGCCAACTGTGAGTTTAAACTCTCTTTTATTCGGTTATTCCTTGCTTATGAATCCATGTATGATAAGAGCAATACAATTACCATTGTCTAGCTACTACACTAAATGGGGATTCAGTTACATTGGATTCACTTATAACAAGAACCAAAGAGTTATTCTCATTATCACTATCATTTATCCAAATTTTTACTTTTATTACAATCTCATTTCTCATTATCCTTCTTCATACATAAGAAAGACTTAATTTCACTTTATAAGAAAAACATCCTTAAGACATACTATATTGCCAATTTGATCAAATTCTTTATTATTTTCCTGAACAAATTTAGAAACACTAGATTAACCTCTATTTGCCTTTCTTAATACTTGTTTTGGAAACAAGTAAGAAAATTTATGATTTCTCTCTTAATTTGAAAAAAAATAACTATCTTCATGATGTACACTCAAAACACATCATTCTCTATACCTTATAAAATTTACTTTATGTAGAATTGATCATATCTAAGCATTTAATGACTCTCGATATCTTTTCACTACAGCAATCCACCCAATAGGTGCTTTAAAGCATTTCTCTTAACAGTTAGCAGGCACAGATGATCAAACTTAATCCATGCATCATTAACATGTTACTATATCAGAACTATTATCCATATATTTTTTAGGTTTATATTTTATTCATTGTCAAGTCTATGTCTACATATTAATAACAAACTCATCAAAAAAACTTTAATTCTAGACAATAGTATAATTATTGAGAGTCTGAACACATCACCATGAAACAAATTTTGGTTGAATGCATGATACGCAATTAGGAACCCTTCACACATAAAAACGACTATAAGAACTTATTTCAACTTTTGTAAATTTATCACCTTAATTTGGATGAATAGATCATTTGGGTAAGTTAATTCCCAACCATATGCTTTTTATGTGAACATCTTTAATTTTAATATATAATGA
This sequence comes from Bretschneidera sinensis, assembly GCA_023935145.1. Taxonomy (NCBI): domain Eukaryota; kingdom Viridiplantae; phylum Streptophyta; class Magnoliopsida; order Brassicales; family Akaniaceae; genus Bretschneidera; species Bretschneidera sinensis. The sequence continues at coordinate 69,906,100 of CM043701.1, read as the reverse complement.
GAATATCAATTTTAATAGTTATTATATTGTTGTTTATCAATAAAGGTGACTTTCTTCGGTATATACCAACAGTAACTTAAAACGACATTTTGCAATTCCTACTCATTTTATACAACTTATTTTAAGTTATGGTCATGGTTGGCCATAAAAAATATCTTAAGGCAAATTGGGTACATATCAAAAAGACGAGAAAAAAAAATATCTTAGCGTACAAGTGAAGTTGTTACTTTCAGATTCTATGAGAAGCAGATCAGTGTTAACTTCATCTATCTCGATCTTGACTGAATGTAGAGGGTGGATGGATCAAGCAAGCCTTTAATTTTGATCTTTCTGTTTTAATTTTGTGTGCGTTTGTTTCTTTGTTATTTATAGAAATTGATTTTTTTAAATAGAAATGAAGAAACAGCTGATAACCGGTTGTAAGTTGTGCGTTTCAAATGGGTGGACACGCGTTGCAATAATGGAGCGATGGTTGATGGGCCATAGACAAAGAGACTGTCAGTATTAAATAATTCATTTCAACCCTAAGGATTTAAGAACTCCATGTGGTTGTTATAGCCCATGTTTGGGGAGGGTTTTCCAAAACCCTTTTCAATGTTTAAAAACTAAAAACTCTGTTCAAAGGCTTACAGTCATGTTTGGGGGCTAATGTTCCAAAATAGAGTTCAGTGTTCAGTGTTCATATTTTACGGTTCAAACACTGAAATTAGAACACTGTAAATCAGCGTTTTCAGTCTGAAATCAGTGTTCTCATTTTCGACCTCACCTCTCTTTGCAATCAACAGAGCTCCTCCCTCTCTTTGCAACCACAGAGTCCATCCCTCTCTCGCGACCTCGACTCTCTTTGCGATCCACAAAGCTCGTCCCTCTTTCTGTAACCACAGAGCTCGTCCCTCTCTCACGACCTCGCCTCTCTCTGCATCCACAGAGCTCGTCCCTCTCTCTGCAACCACAGAGCTCGTCCCTCTCTCTGCAACCACAGAGCTTGTCCCTCTCTCTCGACCTCGCCTCTCTCTGTAATCCTCCAAAATATTACACCCTACAAAATTCCTCTCATCATCTAGTTCAAAAAACCCAACCACTCCAGCACCTGTAGATCTCAAACCTAGAAACCCATCGCGACCGCTCATCCCGCCGTCTTCACTCCTCCAGACACAGCTGACGTACGGTAAGTCGCTATCCTTTTCTCTCCTCTCTCTCTTGTTCTCGATTACTAAGGGCATGTTTGGTAGATAATTTTCAGTGTTTTTGCTGCTTTTAGTGCCTGAGAATTTAGTTTGTGCCTGAGAATTTCAGAGCTTTTTCTGCTGTTTGTGTCCGTGTATATTTTATTTCACAATTTTGGGCTGTAGCTGTGTGGAATTTGGTTGGTATTTGTTGTATATATTGTTTTTGAAATTCATCTTTTTGGGGTTGAATAAATTTATAGGTGTTACAATGATAATTTGGGGGGTTTGGATTCCTGGAGTTATCGGGTTATGCTTAGTTTGGCTTGAAAGGGATTGTTTCTAGGTGTTGTATATACTCCAACAGCACAATCTTTTTCCTGTTAGCAGAATTTTGGATTGATGCTTTGGCATGAATGTTGGATAAGTGGTAGTCATACCTATTTTTCAGCTTAATTTAGTGTTTAAGATGGATTTGAAATGCTTTAAATTGAAAATAGAAATAAACAAGCTGTTTTATTATAGATAGTTAGTTACTAGATTATCTTATTTTGCTTGCACTTATAGATAGTTTGCTTGTATTCCCTGAATGCTTGAATTAGACTATATTTTCCTTCATTCTCTGATGTGCTTGAGTTGGCGATGAAAAAACTTTGAGGAGAAAATTTTCCCGTGGCTGCATTGAACTCAGTTATTGTTAGTAAGATCAAGAAAATGTTCAGGCTTTTGGGAAGAACTAAAGTGCGGTCTGTGGTATGACTAAGCAATTTTACTGCTACAAAGGAATATATGGTTAGTTAATTTATAGAACCTACTAGTTTTATAGTAAAAAGATGTTTTATCTCCAATTTCTCCTGATCAGTTGCTTTTTTTTTAATTTTCTTTTTGAGTTAAGATCAGTTTAGTTTTGTTTGATGACATGAGGGACATTCAATATCAATCACTGGCATAGTGGATGCTTCTGTATCAATCCCATGTTTTCAAGTGTCCTTCATTATTTTGGATGCCTATGTAAGAGTCCACTTTAGAATACTTGTTGGGCAGTGATTGCAGTCAGATATGCAGTGCAGTAAAGACAGAATAATCTTTGAAAAAGTAAATTTTCTTCCTTTTAAGTTGCCTTGGCTGGTTCAGCAAACCTTAGTAAGTTTCCCTAGTTGTGTAACTTTCATGCGAACCCCACCATTAACCCCAACTCCCTCCCTACATACGTGCACATGCACACTTCTACTAAACTACATGCTACAACAACTGGTAAGTACATAGTCAACTAATCAAGTAGTTTTTTAAAACTATAAAATGAGCTCTTCAACTTCAACTATCTTCCTATTTACTCACCAATTCCTTGCAGCAATAGCCAAAATAAGAAAATTACTCAGTGATCATCACACACGGAAACAATTTTCCAAAAAGCTTTTTTCTAAAACAAAATCTCAATTTGAAAAACAAAAATTGTTGTGTTCCCCTCAATATATCCTCTTATTTTTCTCTGTTTTATATGTCGCCCCTAATCCTAACTAACACACATTTCTTTGTATCTTACTCTACTAATCTACTTATCATATATTGTGCAATGTGCATAAGCAGGCATATAAACACAAAAATGCACAACTAAAATTCCCCAAATTTCTATTTGTTTTAAGCTTGATTTCACACATTTCTTTACTGCACTGCATATCTGACTGTTGCTAGGTTTCATAAAATTTTCAGTCAATATGCTAGTGATTCGGTAATGCAACAATTGGATGAGTCAAGTATCAAAAGATTTTTTGATGAATTACAATTTCGACCTTTAAATCCTGTATATTCTAACATAGTAAATTGCTTCCTCCATAATACAATGAGCGTGTTGGCTCAGTCAAAATAAAAAGAAAATAGAAGCTGATTCTGAAAATGATAATCTTCTATGTCATTTTTTCTGGTTGAGAACCTAATGGAAACTGTTAGTCCTCAATCTTCTGTGTTCTAGCCTTAATCAGTTTATTGAATCATTTTACCTTCTATCTTTTCCTGTGTTGATCCCCAAATTGCTTAGAATTCCTATTTAGTGCCTTTTGTAGACTTTAATGGAACTGATTTTCCTCAATCTTATATCTTTGCTTATAAGATTGTATTGCTATGCTTATAAGATTTTATTATATTACATGTTCTATTCTTTTGTTTTTGGATTGTGACCTTTAATGCTTTACAAAAACACTTGTAACATGATGACTTCCTTGGAAGTGGGTTTAGAAGATATATAATTAAGCTAGAAATGTTAAAAATCTCTCTTCTATTAATTTAATCCGTGAAAATGATTTTTTTTATTAAATGGGTGAAAATGACTTTCCAGCCACTTTTTCTGTTCTTCATTTTCTTTAATTCTCTTTTTTCTTTTACCATCAGATCAATGGTCTTTTAAGTTCATTTTTCTTTATTTCAAAACATTACATATGTAAAAGATGATGTTTGTCTTGAACATATTTAAATCAATTTATTTTAAATTAATTTAAATAAGATAATATGATTTTAATATTAAAAGAGAGGGTATGTTTGGTTTTATGATTTTCTTGTCATATGAAAAAAAATATATATATATATATATTTCACATGATATGTGGCTAAGGTACATCAAGAACTCTTAAATTAGTATCTAAAACTATGTGGGATGTAGTTTATTTGAATTTTCAAAGATGCATAAACAGTCTTTTTTAACAGTTTCTTCAAATGGAGAATGTCATGCCCTGAACCTGCAGTTATGTCCATGACGATTTTGTCGCGCACATAGATTTTTAAAGCTGCAATCATTAATAAAAATCGAGTGAGCTTGAAAGCTTAATCTAATCGAATCAACTATGGATTCAAAATAGGAAAAAATATATGTTGGATTTTACTCTTAAAATCAACCTACTTATAATAATAATTAGGTAAGTAAACAAACAAATATCAAGTAAATCTAGATCAAATATTTTGCAATATCAATAATTAAGATTCATCCCAAAAATAACTTCCTGCCCTCTCTACTGTTAGTTTTTATTGTTCAGTAATAATCTGTTAATGTCGCTTTTATTGTAGATGGCTTCTGAAAACATTGATATATCTTTATGGGGTGTTGAAAGAGAGAAATTTTTTATCGATATCATGGTTACTGAGGTCAACAAGGGAAACATGAAAGATGGTGTGTTTCATAGAAGGATTTGGGATATCATTCTCAAAGAATTGAATTTGAAGACCAACAAGGTGTTTACATTGAAACAATTGAGGGAAAAATTTCAAAGGTTGCGTTTGAAACACCGTTTGTTTAGTCAATTACTTGAACAAACTGGGTTTGGTTGGAATGCTGAAAGTAATACTGTCACAGCCTTAGATGAGACTTGGGAAAATTACATTCAGGTATTGTCTTTCTCCCTAGTCTTACATAGTGTGGATTTATCTTACGAATATTTCTTTTAAATCGATAATTACTTTTATATCTTAATTTTTTTTCGTAGGCACACCCAAAAGCTTCCCAATTTCGTAAGCAAAGCTGTGAACACTATAAATTGTTAGGAATCCTCTTTAACAAGTCAACCGCCACAGGAATTCTTCACCATGTTTCAACCCAAGATCCACCTAATTCCGATGAAGAGAATGCATTGCATGAAGCTTTTCTCAATAGTGGCATGCATGTAGATGTTGATGTTGATGGCATTGGTAACCTGGATGACCTAAATACTCTAGTTGACCTTGAAAGCCCAAACACTCAGCCCACTCAGCCAGAACCTTCTGCTAAGCGGTCTAAAATCAATGAGAAGAAAAAACAGAAGGAAACTAGAAATAATCAATTGAGTGAAGTTTTTGCTTATTTCATGGAGGCCACAAAAGCAAGGACATAAGCTTCTTTGGCTAGGGCTCAGAGGTATAGATAGAAAAGCATTGAGGTAACAAGTTTGATGGTTTCTGCTGATTATTCAGTTGCAGTGTGTTTGAAAGTACTTGATGAAATGGAAAATCGGGTGGATGATGACACATATTTGAAGGCATTAGAGAAATTTACAGGTAATTTTGAGTTGAGGGAGGCATTCATTAAAATGCCTTTGGAGAGGAAGAATGCGTGGTTAGCTAAGATTGGTTGAGAGTAGGAGACATTGCATTTGGGTTTAAATTATGTTTGTGTTAAGGATATTATTTGTGAGTTGCTGTGTGTTTATGTTTGTACTTGGATCTTTTTATTACTTTTTTTTAGCTTTATGGATGTTATGTTGTTTCTTTGGATTAAACTTATGCGTTTGACATTCCATGTATTATTGGAATATGAATGATTATAATTTTGTATATAGGTCTAATTATATTTGAATGATTAGAATTGTGTATACAAGTATAACTAGATTTGATAATTCATAGAAAACAGAGGAGGTGCTGTCGATTTTTTTAAAAAATAGAATTAAACTTCAATCTATTTAGAATTGTGGAATATGAACTATACTACATGATAACCATAATGGGACTCTATTTTTTGTTTAGGTTAAGAAATGGACAATTCAGACCCCAATAATTGTGGTAGCCAATCAAATTCATCAAGTTCGTCTGCTGAAGATGAGTATGAAATGCTCTCATTGTTAATGCTTACCATGTTTGCCGAATATGATGAAAAATTTATGAATAAATTACCTATGCGAACATCACGACTCAGTGGACATGAATATATAACCGAATTGTTAAATGGTCGTTCAGAGGTAGTTTATGAATTGTTTTTCATGGACAAAGAAACATTTATGCACTTATGTAACACATTGAAGCAATATAATTATATAGAAGACTCAAGGGATGTCACAGTAGAGGAAATGATGGCCATTTTCTTATTTGTTGTGGGGCACAATGTGGGGCACAGAGTTGTTGCTGATCGGTTTCAACATTCATTAGAAACAATTAATCGGCATTTTAAGACAGTGATGAGAGCAATGAACAAGTTTGCGAAGCACATAATATGTCCATCGAATGATCACGTGGTGCCTCCACAAATTAGACATGATCGAAGGTTTTACCCTTATTTTAAGGTAATGTATCATATGCTTGATTTTCATTTTATTAGTTTGGCTTTATATATACAATATATAATACCAATGAATGTTATCGTATGCAATTTAATACTTCACCAGAAATGCATTGGCGCAATTGATGGAACGCACATCAGTGCATGGGAGCCAGCAAAAAAAGCTACCAGTTATAGGGGTAGAAAATTGGTTGTCACACAGAATGTGATGTGTGCATGTTCCTTCGACATGAAATTCACATACGTGTATAGTGGATGGGAAGGTATAGCTAACGATTCACGAGTTCTTTTGGACGCTTTAACTCGATTGGATGCTCAATTTCCTTGGCCTACTAATGGTAAATCTATTTTAGTATTAATTTGAAGTTATATACTAATTGATTGATATGTACTAAGAGAATTTGTATGACTTATAGGTGAGTATTATTTGGTGGATTCCGGTTATCCATGTACAGCCGGGTTTCTTCCACCATTTAGGGGTGAACGGTACCACTTAAATGAATATCAAGGTAGAACACGACAACCAACGGGTTATAGAGAACTATATAACTATAGGCACTCATCTCTACGGAATGTTATAGAACGTTGCTTTGGGGTTTTAAAGGCGCGCTTTCCAATTTTAAAAATGATGCCTAGATTCAAGCCTGCTAGACAACCTCTTATAGTTGTTGCTTGTTGTGTCGTACATAATTTTGTACGCCAGTGTTCTCAGAGTGATCAACTGTTTAATGAATGGGAAGCAGAGGGTCATGAAGCAGAAAGCGAAGGAGGTTTGAGCACATTGACAAATAATTATACAGTTGATTTGTCTGATGCGTCTGCAGCAGCTATGGTTGCATCTCGTGAGCTTGTTGCCAATCAGATGTGGGCAGACCATTTTGGTATTTGATTTACTATATGGTAATCATGTTAATCTGTGTCGGTAAGATTTAGTTAATTTAACGTCATTATTTGTGTTAATTTAGTTTTTTTTATTTAATGAATTATGTTTTTTTTTTCTTAGGAATATATTTCACATATTGATATATTATTTGACTTATAGGATATGAGGATGACAAACCAAACAAATTGGACTGTTGAGGCAAACCTGTTTGAAGGAAGAATTTTGGGCCGTTCATTTCTATTTTATCAATTTATCAAAGTTTTATTTGATCAATATATATTGTATCTTAAAGTTGTCCTCAACTATCTTATTTTTAAGAAGAAAAGTATGTCATCTTTTAGATATTGAACAAACATGAATATTGTATTTGATGGGTTAGTTATTCAAATATTATCAAATTGTAAAAGTTGTATTGTAAATTTTATTTTTTTAAAGAATTTATTTAACAAACAAACATGACAAAGGGAAGAGTGTTATCATGTTTGAGCGATGATATATAAAAAATATTAACATTTTAAAAATAAAATAATATTAATTATTTCAAGTATTTGGTGTGTGCTTAAAAAATTATATTTAATAAATATGATAAATAAAATTAATTTTAGATATTAAAATTTAAACTGAACACTGAAAACTGAAAGCTGAAAACAATTACAAGAAAGTGTAATCAAAACAGTTTTCTATTTTCAAAACAGTTTTCGAAAACTGATCCTTCAAACAACATTTCACTGAAAACTGTTTTGGATACAGTTTTCGAAAACTGTTATCCAAACATGTTTTCGAATACTGAAAACTGAAAACTATTTTCAAAAACTATTTTCGAAAACAGTTTTCAAACACTGAAAAATGAAAACTCTCCCCAAACATGCCCATAGCTTTTGACAACTAATATGAGATGATTAACATGATTGCAACTCGCTGATTTACCCACGTTATGGAATTTAATATACTACAAATACAGTAATACGTCTCCCAGGATATCCCAACAAAGCTAATTATAAATAGTGCTATTGTTTGACTGAGTATTAAAACTTATACTTCGAATTCGAGTTTGTTTGTTTTTTTTTTTTAAATTGAATCTATAATAAAAAATATATTTTTATACTTTTTAAAATATAGAATATAATTCACATAAAATAATAATAATTATTTGAATGACCTCGTTAACCAAATTATTTTTTTATTTTTAATATTTGAGCTTGGCTGTTCAACAAAATAAAGTTAATTCTAAATTCAAAATCGAGTTCAAATACGATTATAACGAGTCCACCTGAGCTTTTGTCAACAGCTGATCTACTCGAGATAGCAATTAGGGGTGATAGTTTGGGTTGACAGATCGTGTTCATGTCGTATTGAAATTGGGTATAACACTTAATGGGTCGACACGAACACGACACGATTATTAATAGTGTCAAGAAAATCCAACGCTAACACGACCTGTTTATTAAACGGGTAACACGACACGACACACTTAACTCATTTAATAAACGGGTCGCGTTAGACTTGACACGATTAATATGTTAGACACGACAACTCGACACGATTAACCAGACACGACCTGTTTATTACATAAACAAATATAAGTTATATTACATAACCATCGATTTAATCATTCATAATCCAAATTCCAACATATTCATGATCCAAATATACATAAAAAAGTCTAATTAATAACATAAACATCATCTTATCAACTATCATCTATATTGGGAGAGAGGAGAGAGTCTGTAGACTCTGTAATGCGCCGCTATTAAGTGAGTATGTGAGGGAGTGTTTTGTGTTTGCGATGTAGTAAAAGTAGGAATTAGGGTTTATTTTCATATATATACTAATCAAATTTTTTTAATGTAATAGACAAATTTTTTAAATTTGTCATAAACAGGTCATGGGTCATAATCATGTCAACACGACCCGTCAGACCCTTGAATTTAACCGTGTCATTTCGGGTTGGCGGGTCAACCCGCGACACGAGACGATTTTTCCGTATTATAATCGTGTCAACACGATTACGACACAAATTTAATTATACTCAACACTAACATGCTTTATTTTATATCGTGTCGGGTCCAAAATTACCACCCCTACTAGCAACTTTTGAACAACTCAAATTGTTGCCAACTTAAAGTTTAGGTATATATTCCGCTGCAAATAGTTAATTAAGAAAAAAATACACTATGCTCAGCGTTGGATCCATATTAGGGCAGTGGGGTCACTTGTCTCCGTTTTGTTTATCAAAATATTTAATATTATTTATACTTTAAATTTTTTTTATATTAATATAAATAATTTATCCTCACATTTATTAAAAATTATTTAAATTTAATGTAAATTTTACACAAATTTCAAAAAAAAAATAGATTTTTGTACAAATTATTTAGCATTAATGTAAATTGCTCGCAAATTGTCCCATGTGTAATTTTTTTATCCTATTAAAAAATAAAAATATTTTCAAAATGAAAATTTACGTATAAATTATATAGTATTTTGCGAATTTTAATCACATATGACTTGCATTAACACTGGCTTACTCGTGTCTTGTAAAACCTCATAAGCTTGGAAAATTAATTCAAGCCCACACTATCTTAATCTTCCTGAAGGATTAGAAGACACTCTCGTGTCAATATGTATGTTCATATGAAGCTTTAATACTGAATATGGCAATTTCGGGTACACTAGATATTATGCCATGAAATTTCGTAGATTAGTAGCCTATATAATTTATAGATCAAACTTGAAGAGTTTGACATCCTAACTCTCATGGGGCACGTGTTAATTTTTTTTGGTGGACATGTGTCATTTTTAACTCATTAAGTCGGGTATACGTCGATATGATTTTTCTGCAAGTGACTCCTGGATGACAATGATTGGTGACAAGACGTGGTTGACAGCAATACCAGTGATTGAATGTAGGGATTTCTTATTTATCCTTCATGTGAACATCACATGGGTTTTGGTTTACTTGGAAATGTCTAGCTAGCAATGATTAGCTGTGTATGAGTTGTCCAGAATAATTGCAATTCTGTCCAAAAGCGGTTACAAAATTACCAATAAATAGACGCTTTCAAGCAATTTGAAAAGATCCAATATTTTCTTGGAAGAGAGTAAGATTTTTTCAGTAAGCACATCTGCACTAGATTATGCTCTCTTATAAAGAATCTTTGAAAGACTGTATTGTAAGATTACTTAAATTCAATAAAAGGAGTTTTGATTTTCTGAATTTATTTGACTTTCCTTGCCATATCAGTAGTTATGTGAATGTTACTTCTACCCTCTACAAATTTTTTAATGTTTTAGGTGAGAAAAGACAGTTGAAAAATGCTTACCTCAACCAACAAAGTGGTCAAACAATCAAAAGCTACAGTTTTGATCTGATGGAATGTACTAATATATAAAACTAGTTTGGGCAGTAAGCCCTAGCCCATTCGTATGCTGATATAAATATTGCGAACCATAGGATAGGTATTTGGCTAAATTGAACCATACGCAATACGCATGATTAGAATATAGTGCGCCGATCAAATAACGTTATAAAAAGTCACGCAAAGAATCATTTAAGCTAAATAGTTGAAGAGGAACATTCATTTTCAAGGGCTAATTATATGATAAATGAAATTGATGCAGATAATTTCAATGCATAATCAAGTTGTAATTCTTTTCCAAAAAGACATTTTGACATCTTCAATTAACATAATTCTAATGATTAATTTTTTTTAATTTCCTTATGGTTTTTGGTTAAAAATTCAAGCCTAATCAGCCATATAAATCGTAAAAAAGAGAGCTCAATTATTCATGTAATTGCAGAAAAGGTTCCAAAATGAGTCCAAGTTCAAGAGATCCAATAATAATTAAAGAAATGGGTCCATTACGTAACACAGATTTAAAATTACGTCTACATGGTAAAGCCCAAATCTATTTCAAATGTTATCTCGAATCAAAACTGATGCAGGCCTAACTGTTGGCCCAAAGCAGATAAATTTCTCACGACCCAAACTTGCTCGCCCCTTTCATCAAAACCTGAACCACAGTCACGAAGGACACGGTTTAATATTCGCCGTATTTTAAACTTGCTTTCACTTAATAATAACCACCAAAAGCAGTCAACGAGTCAACTAGGCATCTTTAGACTGTCCTTAATAGTAGTTTGCGCTATTCAGAGTTGATGACTCGGTGCAACAGGTTAGTGGCGGCGTACTCTCTAAGATTTGAACACCATATCCTCTGCAGTTGTGCACTAAAAAATACAAAGGTATTGAGTGAAAGCTCAAACTCAGTCCTTCGAATGAGCGAAGTATAATTTACAGAAACAAAGATTGTTTGCTCTGGGGAAAGTAAATAGAATATAAAGAATAGTTCAGATTTTTTTTTATTTTTTATGTTCTATGAGTTGGGTTGTATTAAAAATATTTTGAACCCGGTGGGTTGAGTTGGGTCGGGTCATGGGTTCAAAATTTTCAACCTAACCCAAACCAATAACCCAATCAAATATATAATTATATATTTTATATTTATAAAATATAAAATAGTGTATAAATAATTTTAGTATAATTGTAAAATATATAATCATAAAATGTCCATTCTAATTACTACTAGTGTGTAAAATTATGTGTAGCAGATACTCCATTGTCCAAACAAGTCTCATACTTTTCAATTACCCAGATTTTAGTTTCAAATATTTACACTAGAAATACTGATTTCGAGTTATGAAACAGTTTTCATAATTATTCTTAAGCATAACTTCAATCAAAATAGATTAATGCACAATTAACTTATGCTAACAAAATTTTGATTTCTTGTATCGTTGTAACTTTAAAATAAACACAAAAATTAACACTCTAACCTACAAGATTTCAGTAAGGATCAATGTATGTAGATAAAATTATATTCCAAAAAGATGTACCATAATGTTGATGGAAGAAATGTTGAATGCATGATAAAGCTTAGAAATACCAACTTGCTGGAAGCCTTTCATGCAAACATTATTGAACCATTCAATTTGCCTCTCTATGACCTTTTAAGAGCCTCCATGTCGCTTTCAAGTGCATTAAAGCATAGTCCAAAAATTAGACTAATTAGTGAGAAAGCACTAGCACGACCAATAAATGCTGAGTTACTAAAATATATTATCAGCAACTGTCCAGAAATCTAGATTTCCTTCTTAATTGAACAGTTTTCTAAAGTAAGTTAAATTTATGTCAACTAAAGCAGTTTCTAGCGCAACATTCAGATGAAGATTGTGTTTTTCAATATAACGATGAATCCATATTCTAACATTAAGGGCTCCAAGTTGTGAGCATGCAGATAAGCAATTGACCAGGGTCACTTCATCAGACTTTATATTACTTGCTTGCATTTCATGAAACAATATCAATGTATCATTACCAAGTTTGGCTTCAACGTAGCCTCCAATTGTGGCATTCCATGGCACAACATCCTTCTCTCGCATGTCATCAAAAAATTTCTTACCAGTATCCAAAAAACCAAATTTAACATAGCCTATAACTTTGTAGTCCATGAGACAATTGTTCTATTTTCCATATTATCAAATATTCTTTGTGTTGTTAGGCACACATATTTTGCTTGTAATATGAATGGATTTAGTTTTGGATTTAATAGAATATTTTTTTTGTTATGTAATATGTATGGTTTAATTATTTAGTAAAAAAAATATATCAACCCGGTGAACCAAACCGACCTAAACCGATTAGAATGGGTTGGGTTGAGTTAAGATTGGATGGGTTGGCTTGGGTTAAGATTTTTCCAACTTGGTATGAATGGGTTGGGTTGAAATTTTAGGATAACCCAACCCATGCTCACCCTTAGCCGTAGACATGTACTGTCATAGTTATATATAGCTGTAAGCATAACTCATTGTATGAAAATGGTCATTGAGTTTTGAAATACCAATGTATTTCCAACAATCCCCACTATTTCTAAACTCAAATACAAATTTTTTAAGATTTCTAATGGAATTTTCCAAAGGAACATGAGAATGCAATGTATCGATAGTGGTGCCTTTGGGGCTGTGAATCATACATAGGATACATGAGTAGTGATCTACAAGAGACTAGTGGAATATAAAATTTCTATAAACCAAGAATCATCAGCATAGATCAGTCTACTCATAAGTCACATTATGCCCTCAAGGTCTTAGCATTTCAAATTCGGGGCAACACAATTAGGCCATGTACCTTACCTGAATATTCATGAGTGCTCTCCAGATTTTCTTCATTTTTTATAGGAAAAAAACCCACTTTCACACCCATAAAGGTAGATCCATCAAGTGTGTACTATAGTTAATACACCATCCAAAAAGGACTATGGTATATATTAAGAATTATTACTCATCCTCACAACCATAGTTAGTACTATCACACCATTTGAAGGAAATCTAAAAAATTAAATATATGATAGTGCACATGATCAACCTAGTGATTTATTATTACCCATATGAACCTTCTTCCTAGGACTTCCATTCACATAGGTTGGGTGTCCATCATTGTTGTATTGCTATAGGCACAAGTCTAATACCCTTTGATGTTTCACTGACTAGCATCTTGGTTAGTGTAAGTTTATCGACATGGAAAACACAACGAAAATTTAAAACTTTTCAATCATGGAAACAAACATATCCTAAGAATTCTCTATGAATTTATTAGAATGATAAATCAACATCTCCATTAAAGGTTAGGGTTTATACCTTAATGAAGATTCAGCTTGCAAATTTGGTGGAGAGCTCTCGAGTCGTTCAAGCATTCGGTCTTTAAGTGTATCAACATGAACAACCAAGAATAAGGATCTCCTTCTTCGGGATGTCAAAAACCACATGTGGAGGAGTACTAAGACTGGCTGAAATCTATGAGTGCTAGCTCTAGGGTTTTTGGCTTTCTAAGAGAGATAGTGTCTAAAATATAATTTTAAGACTTCAATGTTTCATTAAGGTTTCTATCAAATATAATCCCTTATGTAGAGCCTTTACTCCTAAAAGCTCTAGGATTTCTTGAGTTACAATTAAAGCCTTGATTTAATTAATTTCTAGAAATCTCTATATTGACCTTTTAGTTTTCTTTATTCTTACAATTGCGCAATTGTGTGTGATCCCTTAAGTTCAATATTGCACTGACAATAATTCATAACTTTTACATAATAATTGGACTCCGTCCAATTAGTTAAAACTCCTTTTAATTTTAATCCAAATTAAAACTGCTTTTTAATTCTTCCTTTAATTAAGAATTAATTACATTAATTCTTAAGGGCTTCTACAAGTCATGATTGACACCTAATAATATGTCATGACTACCCAGGTAATATGAATTGAATGTGAACCTTTCTATTTTCAGTTACCATACAATTCAATACTTCCATCATGCAATGTCCCTAATTAAACATAAAGTATGGAATTACTGCCAAACCTTAATTATTTAATCTCAAGTATATCGAATTCAAGTCCATAACTTAAATGGTGAAATTAGAGATTCCTTTCTAATTTCCACTCACCTTAGCCAAGGAATATTCAAGTTATGACTCAATCAGATCACATATGACATTCTCTCTCTTTTATTGAGAGTAATGGATCCTCTATTGTACACTCACATACGAAATTCTCTCTCTTAATTTACTTTTTTTAGCTTAGGAATTTATTTCTTTGAGTTGTTTTTGTTGTTTTACAGGTTTACAAGCACTCGGAAAGGAGTTTCACTAAAATTGCCAGTACATATCAGTCATTTTTTGTGGATTTTACTGTATTGATTCAGGAAGAACCAGGAGATGAGCCATATATAATTTGAAAGATCTGGATGTCTATTTTCTGAGGAATTTTACGGCTCATAAAAATGATTTTTCTAGAGAAAGTTATGGCAGTTTTAGTAGACAAAGGTCAGACTGCGTGTGATTTCAGCATGGCAGATCAGTCATTTTTGTGGATTTTACTGTATTGATTCAGGAAGAACCATGAGATGATCCATATATTCTTGGAAATATCTAGATGTCTATTTTCTGAGGAATTTTACGGCTCATAAAAATGATTTTTCTAGAGAAAGTTATGGTAGTTTTAGTAGACAAAGGTCAGACAATGCACCATACTGCACTCGAGCGCACAAGACTGTGATCGAGCGCACTCGGGAAGTATCCCACATCGAATTTGGAACACATTGCACTTTTAAGTTTGCCTATAAAAGCCCCATCTCACTGAAGCAATTGGTGTGTAATCTGGAGGACTTTTGCTAGCATTCTGATGGATCTCGAAGGCTTTGCTACCAAGAGGGGAAGCGCCGCATGACAGCTGCAAGTGGAATCTCTCTATCCATGTATTGTTAGTTTTAATTTATTTTAAGTTTTAAAGTTTAAATGTTTAGCACTGTAGTTGTGAAAATTATGTTTATAATTATGCGAGGCTAAAATCTTCATCTAAGGTTGAAGATGAAGCCTCACCATTGTTTAACATTATATTTTCAGATATGTTCGTACAATTATGATATTTTTAGTATAAATGTTATGTTCAATTATTTGAGTAAAATCTTATAATTGATTGCTTTTAAATCGTTAAAGTAGATATTCCTTGTGTTCCATTTTCCAAATACGACGGATCATTCAAATTAGATTGGATATTCATTGTGAATTGTGAATTAAACGGATACATTAGATGGTTTTGGTTTAGTTTGAGTATTTGCTGTGATTTGTATAATGGTGGATTCATGGAATGATTTGATAGATTATTTTTTATATAGAACATGAAGATATATGTTTTACTTTGTTGGGGTGGATTCAGAAAACCTTAGTGTTTTTATCAGTTGTTTTTTTTTAAATCAACTTAGTTTAGTTTATATTTCTTTGCAAGATACAACCCAAAATTCGGAACTAGGTTAAAATAGGCTTAGTTTAGATAAAAATATTTTCACAACGCAATTCCCTATGGATTCGACCTCGCACTTGCACAACACTATATTGCAAACGATTCGTGCGCTTGCGAGTAATTTAAGACTCACAACAAGTTTTTGGTGCTGTTGCCGGGGAGTTGTTTTGTTTGTGAAAATTAAATTTTTGTCTAAATTAATTTTATTTTTCTACTAGTTAGTTAGTGTTTTTTTTGTTTGATTTTTATTTTTGCAATTTTATTTTATTTTATTTGTTTCTATTTGCTTTGGCCTATAAAAAAATAAAAAAATAGATATATAAAAAAATTATTTTTGCCAATTTTTGTTGACCCATTTTATGAGTAGTGTGTTTTTTGTTTTTGCATTTATTTTACTTTATTGTTATTTTGTTTCTACTACTTAATTTATTTTAGTGCTTTTTGTGCGGTGCATGCTTGGTCAAAGATCTCTGAACTTAGAATTGATACATTTAGATCCCGACTTAGAAAGAACTCTTAGGAGATAGAAAAGAGCACTAGTTGAAAGAGAGACAATTGAGATGGGAGAAAATTTTAGGAATGCAAATCAACCGGAGCATGTAGAGCAACATAGAGCTTGGAACGTGAACTCCACTACATCCCTTAGGGATTTGTTCGCACCCGTTGCGACTAACTCATCTTCTTGCATAGTGTTGCCACCAACCAATGCCACCCATTTTGATTTAAAGCCACATGTCATCCAACTCCTACCCTCATTTCATGGCTTAGATCTTGAAAATCTTTACAGTCATGTGAAGAAGTTCAAAGATATTTGTGCCACATTCAAGTTCCAGAACTTCTCTGAGGAGTCAGTCCATCTTCTACTTTTCCCTTTTTCTCTTCATGATAGAGCTAGGGCATGGTTGGATTTCAACATGCCCGGGTCTATTACATCCTAGGAAAATCTGCTGAGTAAATTTTATAACAAGTTTTTCCCAATGTCTAGAGTGAATAAGTGCCGAAAGGAGATTAGTTCTTTCACTCAGGATGAGGGTGAGAAGTTTTCTGAGAACTGGGAGCGCTTCAAAGAGTTACTGATCAGATGCCCTGCACATGGATATGAGAAGTGGAGACTTGTTCAGTTCTTCTACTAAGGGTTGACTCAACCCAACCGTAACATGATCAAGTCTATGAATTAGGGGGAATTCTTAAGTCTGATGGGGGAGGAAATATACAAGGTATTGGACAAGTTGTCCGAAAACTCGCAGCAGTGAGATTTCTCAAGCTGTCGAGACAAGTCCATCCGTGCTCCTAAGAAAAGAGGCATCTAAGAGATCAAAGAGGACACTGACTTGAGGATAAAGCTAGATGCTCTCACTAAGAAGATTGACACTCTCGTTGTGGGCCAGTCCATCAATGCTGCCAACACATTCAATGTTGATAACTATTCCATCTGTACTAGTCCCATGCATTTAGCACAGAATTGTCCATCAATGCCGGCTTTTGTCGAGTATCGCATGGAACAAGTGAATGCTTTCATTGACTATCGGAAGTAGTCAAATGGATCTTACTCCGAAACTTACAATCCAGGGTGGCAGAACCACCCTAATTTTTCATAGAAGCAAAACCAATCGACGAATCAGGGAGGAGCCCCTCATCATGCTCACAATCAATACCGTCTCGGATTTTCTCCACCAATTCCAAGTCATGGTCGTTCAGCTCATCCAGTACCATCACCTGTTTACCAAGCTCCCACTCAAGCGTCAGTGCCGGTTTCACAGTCACTAGAGGACACCCTCAAGGAGTTCATGAAGATGACCGGCCAATCCATCAGTGAAGCGAGGAGTACAACAATGGTAAACACCCAAGTGATTGCCAAGCTAGAGAGTCAAATGGATCAAATCACAAGTCATGTGGGTGAAGGAGAGAATAAAAAGTTCCCCAGTCAACCCGTACCCCACTCAAAGGAACAGTTTATTATTGTAAATTCATCAACTCCTACACACGGGCAGGAACAAGTGCAATCGATTGTCATATTGAGGTATGGGAGACAAGTGGACAATCAAGTGGAAGAGAACCCTATAATGCAACAAGGGCAAGAAAGTGGTAACAAGGAGAAGAGAGATGCTAAGCCATCTACAACCACACCTACTATTATTGATCTCCCTAGGTCGTTTGTACTTAAAGTGCCTTACCCTAAGAGATTATAAGCGCCCAAGAAAGGAGGGGAGTCTGAGGACATTCTAGAGGCATACTTTGCTCAATTTGGAGAGGATTTGGATTTGGATAAGTTACTTGAGCAAGCGAATGCTATTTTGGAGTCTGCTCCTCGGGAGAACAGTGAGATGGAGGAGACCTTAGAACCTGAGCCCCCCAAGAAAGAACTTAAACCTTTACCGGACAATCTTAAGTATAAGTTCCTAGGTCTAACAGATTTGTTGCCTATGATTATAGCTCTAGATTTGGTTGAAGCTCAAGAGAAGAAATTATTGGACGTTTTAAGAGAGCACAAGGAAGCTATCGATTGGACTATTGAGGATGTCAGGGGAATCAGCCCCTCGGTGGTGATGCACATGATACATTTGGAGGAGGATGCTAAGCCATCGAGGGAGCCACAAAGAAGGCTCAACCCAACTATGCAAGAGGTTGTGAGGACTAAAGTGATTAAGCTGTTGGACCATTTATCCCATCTCTGATAGCAAGTGGGTGAGCCCGATTCATGTCGTGCCCAAGCGAGCTAGATTGACGGTAGTGAAGAATAAGGATGATGAGTTGGTGCTAACTCGTGTTCAGTCAGGATGGAGAGTGTGTATAGACTACCATAAGCTGAATGCTGCCACAAGGAAGGATCATTTTCCACTCCAATTTATTGATCAGATGGTGGAGCGCTTGGCTGGGCACAATTACTATTGCTTCTTCGATGGTTATTCTGGATATAACCAGGTCCCCGGGGACCCCGAAGATCAGGAGAAGACAATGTTTACCTGTCCTTTTGGGACTGTAGACTGAGGTTCTAACCCAAGAGGGGGGTGAATTGGGTTTTTAAATTTTTTTGCTCATTAATCACAAGTTTATAAAAACAGATGAACCAACAAGCATATAAACAAGTAATGTGCTTTAAATAAAAGAATTTAAGGAATAGAAGATGCAAACTCAGTTTATAGTGGTTCGACAATATCGGATTCGTTTCGACCTTACGTCCACTCTCTTCAAGGAACCTCCTTGAAGTATTCCACTAAGAACCTTAGTTGTAAAACTTCATGGGTGTTGCACAAACCTTACAATCTCTTTCTCTCGGAAGCAAACCCTTTCCTCTCGGAAGTAAACCCCTTCCTCTCGGAAGCTAATCCCTTTATAATAAAAGTTGTAAAGTAAATGGTAGAGAGATAACAATGAAGGCTTATACAACTGAATAATATCTCTCTTTCAGGTAAAGCTTGAAGAATTGCTCAGCACAAATATTTCAAAGTTTTTTGTGTATCAAAGAGTAAAAACTTGATTGAATGTGTAACTCCTTATCTTGAAATGCTCAATAGTGTGGGTTTAAATAGCCTTGATGTAATATACCCGTTCTGAATTGATTTGGTACACTTTTGTACATCAAATATACAGGTCTGGTGCCATAACAGTCATATTTTTTGAATTACCAGTCGACTGAGTTCACTTTAAAAATCTCATTTTTATGGCTATTGAAGGTACCAGTCTACTGGGTATGACTTACCAGTCAACTGGGAAACTTCTGCCCAAAGTACCAGTCGACTGGGTTATTTTTACCAATCGACTGAGAAACTTCTGTCCAGAACACCAGTCGACTGGTATGAAGCATCCAGTCGACTGTGGACATACTGTCCCATATACCAGTCTTCTGGTATATGTACCCAGTCGACTGGGTTGCTTATCAACCCAATTTTCATGTTTTGAAAAGATTTTAATTTTAAAACATTTGATTAAAGGGTTATGTTAAAATGCTTTTTAAAAAAAGAGCCATTGGATAAGCTAATTACCTGAACAAGTGAGACTTACAACCTATTTTAATATCTTAGACCTATACTAGTTCTTCTATCTTCACTTGATGTTTGATTCGGGATGAGTTCTTGCACTTTGATCCTTGGTTGAATGCTCTTATTACTTAATACACTTAGATAGCATTGTTAGTATAATAAGAGTTATGTTTTGTCATCATTAAAATATAGGTGAGGGTCAACAATCTCCCCCTTTTTGATGATGACAAGACTTATGAGAAAGAAAAACAGTTTAAGAAACTAAGTGTTAGATTTTTTGGAAAATCGGACAGAGTCTCCTCTGTTTTATGAATAAAACCAACCTGTAAAAGGATCAAACGTAGTTTACATACAACTCAAACAACTAATGCAACATATATAAGTATATTCCAATATCTTTGGAGCAATGCTCCCCTTAAATCTATGCATTATCTTGAGTTTATATTAGGTTTTCACATTTTCTCATTTTTCTCCCCTATTTTGACAACAACAAAAAACGGGTAGTAAATGAAAAAAATAAGCTATATAGGTACTATGGTCATCAAGAGCATGCATAAAAAAACCTATATGCGAAAATTTGGCATCATTCAGAGTTTGGAAGCCTTCTCGAGAAGAACAAAAAGTTTACATACAAGTAGAAACAGTTTTAAAGCATATATATGAATTTAAAGAGATATAAAGCATGCAGACATATGTAAAACAAGTACACGAAATGGATCAAAACTAAAACAAAAGTCATAGTTAAATATAACAAAAGTCTATACAATGTAGGCTTCGTAGAGCCATAACAGAAGTACAAAATAACATATGAGACTATGTCCGTGCTAAGAACAATGAAAAATTTACATAAAAAAGTATATCGAGAGGAAGATAGTAAAGCGACTCATAGAGTGGGAGAGTCCGAGCCGTCACGAATGAGATCCTGAATCTCAGCTAGGGAACTCTCTGTGCGCTCTCAGTGCAGCTTGAAGTCATCCCGGAGGGTCTCAATGGAGGAGCTCAAAATCTGGAATCCGGACTGCATGGTTAGCTGGAGGCTCGTGATAGCCTAAAGTAGATCGCCATACCCAGCCTGACCAGTACTTGAGTCACCCATAGGAGGTGCACGGGTATCAGTATCCATATCAGCAACAGCACCCTCATCATCACTGTTGTTGTCCTCTCCAATCCGAATGTGTTTCCCTTCCTTGAAGTAGATGAAACCATCACGGACTGTGCATCCCATCTTCTTCAGTGAGGAGATGTTGATGATGTCCTTTGGCTCGATATCTTGAGCCTCAGAGGTGGGGAGAGGCACTCGGAAGTGCTAAAGTATGAGCGTGATGAGCATCCCGTAGGGAAGACATCCAGAGTTGTTCACTTCGTTATTTATCATGTTGGCGAGCAGCAGGGCATATATATTGAAGTGGTGCCCAGTTTTAAGGCACCAAATCAATACGGTATCTATCTTAGATAAATACCCCCGACTCTTTAGTCTCGAGTGGATGGTCTAACTCACTATGAGGTTGAACAATTTCGAGTCTAGGGACATGTCACTACATGTGTGAAATGTAGTGGGTCTGAACACATAGTTAGGGTCGCCCCTAACTATCTGACACGTCTTCTCAACCTCGAAATTGTTTGGCCATCCATCTAGACTCCATTGGATCCCTCCCATAGGGATCCTCAAAATGCTCAATAAAAGGTCAGTGTTGACCTCAAACTTCACACCCATGATATTGGTTCTGAACCTCAGAGCCAGTGGACTGGGTTTCACCAAGTTCGCATAGAACTGGTGAATCAGTCTAGGGTAGTACTTCTCATGAATCTTGACCAGTGGGGTCAAGTGAATAGCCTCAAAGGCAGGCAGTATATTAAAGTTACCAAGACGAATAGAGTCGAAGTCGACAACTCTACCCGTCATGATTTTCTTGAGGCGGATAACAGAATTATACCTAGCTTTTGTCGTTGGGCTGGAAAACAGAGTATCATCCAGCTCTGTTCTGGGCTTCTTGCTAGATGAGCCCGCCACACCCTTCCCCCTCGAATCTGGAACCACGGATTTGGTGGACCTTGGCCTTATAGGCGCATTTGGTCCCCTAGTGGTGTATTTAACTCGGATTATATCGGTCATTTTTGGGAAAAAGAGTTTTTGGGTAAAAAGAGTTTTTGATGGAAATAGGAGATTTCAACCGTAGAAAGTTGAAAAAGATGTTTTGGATGAGTAGATCGATGTGTTTGGGTAGTGTTTTGAAGGTTTTCAGATAAAAAAGACGAGATTTTGTAGAGAGAGAAAGGTAGGGTTTTCAAAAATGGCGTGAAAATCTGAAAAAAAAAATGAACATTACATTAATAGAAGTACGATACCAATCGACTAAGGTAAAGATACCAGTCGACTGGGTCCTTTACAGAGATAAAGGATTTTGCACACCAGTCGACTGGATTAAGGTACTAGTCAACTGGAAGAATTGCAGACAGATACTAGTCAACTGGGTAGATTATACTAGTTGACTGGGGTGATAACTTAATTTCAAAAATTGGCTCCAAACAAGGTTTTGATGTACTAGTCGACTGGTATAGACTTTCCAGTCGACTGGGTTAGTCTTACCAGTCGATTGGACCCTTAATGAAAATTTCCAATCTCGAGTCTTAGCACAAAATTTGTTTATCTATACCATCTTGAGTGAGGGAGATATTAAACAAGGATTAATACTCTTTCACTAGATGTCAAGTATGCATAATGATGAATGAAGAAGCAATCAGACATTCAGTTTATCATAATCTAGCAATCTCATTAACATTCTAATCTTGCAGAAACTAGCTTCACTTAGAGGTTTTGTAAGAATGTTAGCTATTTGATATTCTGAAGGTATGAATTCTAGTCTTATATCACCTTTTTTAGCATGGTCTCTTAAGAAATGATGTCTAATTTCTATGTGTTA
Organism: Bretschneidera sinensis; assembly: GCA_023935145.1. Lineage (NCBI taxonomy): Eukaryota > Viridiplantae > Streptophyta > Magnoliopsida > Brassicales > Akaniaceae > Bretschneidera > Bretschneidera sinensis. The sequence goes on along the minus strand of CM043701.1, from coordinate 69,883,291 downwards.
GTTCTAGAGTGCTGAATAGGGTTCTTGGTTAGGTTGATAGCACTAATATTATCACAATGTATTGGTATACTTTTAAGGTTCATGCCATAGTCTTCTAGTTGTTGTTTCATCCACAACACTTGGGCACAACAACTTCCAGTTGCTACATATTCCTCGGCGGTTGATAGTGCAACAGAGTTTTTTTTCTTGGAAAACCAATAGGTTAACATTGCACCTAAGAATTGGTATATTCCACTTGTACTTTTTCTATCTAACCTACATCCAGCAAAATCAGCATCTAAATATCCTACAAGCTCAAAAGATGAATCTCTAGAGTACCATAATCCTAGAGTTTGAGTTCCTTGTAGATATCTAAGGATTCTTTTTACAGCAACTACATGTGATTCCTTAGGATTAGCTTGAAATCTAGCACATATACATACACTAAACATTATATCAGGTCCACTTGCAGTCAAATAAAGTAAAGCTCCTATCATGCTTCTATAATGTTTAGTATCTACACATTTACCTCCTTCATCAAGATCAAGTTTTGCAGATGTGCTTATAGGTGTACCAAGTGGCTTTGAGCTTTCCATCCCGAACATCTTTAGTATGTCCTTAGTGTATTTTGATTGATTGATGAAGATGCCTCATTTTAATTATTTGATTTGAAGTCTAAGGAAGTAGGTAAGCTCTCCCATCATGCTCATTTCAAATTCACCTTGCATGCACTTAGCAAACTCTTGACACATAGATTCATTAGTAGCACCAAATATAATATCATCAACATATATTTAAACTAGCAAATTGTCATTTTTGTGAGTTTTTTTGAAGAGGGTTGTGTCTATCTTACCTCTTACAAAGTTATTGTCAATCAAAAAATTACTTAGTCTTTCATACTATGCTCTTGGAGCTTGCTTTAACCCATATAGAGCTTTAGAAAGCTTGTAGAAATGATTTGGAAGACTAGGATTCTCAAATCCAAGAGGTTGCTCAACATAAACCTCTTCTTCTATAAAGCCATTTAAGAAAGCACTTTTTACATCCATTTGAAATAACTTAAACTTATTAAAGCATGCAAAGGCTAATAACATTCAAATAGCTTCTAATCTTGCTACGGGAGCATATGTCTCATCAAAATCTATTCCTTCTTCTTGATTATATCCCTTAGTAACTAGTCTAGCTTTGTTTCTAGTTACTATTCCATTTTCATCCATCTTATTTCTAAATACCCATTTAGTTCCAATTATTGTATGATTCTTAGGTCTAGGAACTAGATTCCATACATTGTTTCTTTCAAATTGATTTATTTATTCTTGCATGGAAATTATCCAATCATTATCTTTTTTGGCTTCAATAAATGTCTTAGGTTCAATTTGAGACAAATAAGCTACATAATTGCAAATATTTCTAATAAAAGAACGAGTTCTTACCCCTTGTGAAGGATCACCAATCACTTGATCAATTGGGTGATAATTTACATACCTCCAATCTTTGGGAAGATTGTCCTCTTGTTGGCTTGTAGATGGTTGGTCCAATTTGAGTGTTTCCATCTCCTCATTTATTTGAGGTGGACTCTCCTTTGGGTCAACAATGGGAGTAGGTGTTTCCGTTCTTGGAATAAAATCTGCATCATCATTAAAAAAAACTTCTCTACTACTAATTGGGTTAGACTCGTCAAGAGTTACATGTACGGATTCTTCTACCACTAGAGTTTTCTTGTTGAAGACTCTATAAGCCTTACTAGAGGTTGAATATCCTAAAAATATCCCTTCATCGGTCTTAGAGTCAAATTTAGCCAAGTTAGTTTTATTGTTGTTTAGGATGAAGCATTTACAACCTAAAGTACAAAAATAGGAGATATTAGGCTTTCTACCTTTCCATAATTCATACAGAGTTTTGTTAAGCATAGGCCTAATTAAAATTCTATTCAAAATATAGCTAGAAGCGTTTACTTCTTCAGCCCAAAATTATTTTGGTAAATCATTTTCACAAAGCATTGTTCTAGCAAATTCTTCTAGAACTCTATTTTTCCTCTCAACAACTCCATTTTGTTGAGAGTTCTAGGAGCTGAAAAGTTGTGATCAATTCCATTTTCATCACAAAATCTTGAAAAACTTTGGTTTTTAAATTCTTTTCCATGATCACTCTAATGCTTAAAATACAACTTCCTTTTTCATTTTGAATATTTTTGCAAAAGTTTTCAAATCTTTTGAAGGCTTCATCCTTGTAAGCAATAAAGATAACAAAGGTATATCTTGAATAGTCATCAACAATAACAAGAGTATATTGATGGCTACCTTGACTAATGTTACTTATTGGACGAAATAAATCCATATGCAAAAGTTCCAATGATCTAGTAGTTGAGACTACATTCTTTGATTTAAAAGAAATCCTAGTTTGTTTTCCCATTCGACAAGCATCACATACTTTGTCTTTTTCAAAATTGATTTTGGGAAGTCCAACGACTAAATCTTTTCTTGAAATGATTTTCAGCAAGTTTATGTTCACATGACCAAACCTTCTATGCCATAGCCATGAATTTTCACTAATGGCAGGAAAACATTTTTCATTTTTGGAATGCAAGGATTTTAAATCAACTACATAGACATTTTCATGTCTATGGCCAACAAATTTGATCTTGTTACTCTTGATGTCTATATCTAGACAATGAGAGGTCTCAAATGTGACTTTTTTGCATTTGTCACAAAGTTGACTAATGCTTTGTAAATTTGGCTTAAGGCCTTGTACTAGCAATTCATTATCTATGGTTAAGAAATCAGTACCAACTTTTCCATGCCCGAGGATCTTTATTTTTGTGTTGTCTCCAAGGGTGACAAGTTCACCATCTCTTAGAGTTAGCTCCTTGAACACACTTTTATCACCGGTCATGTGTTTTGAGCATCCACTATCAAGGTACCAACAGTTACCTTTCTCCTTGGTGTGGAGACATATCTATATCACATATGGATACACAATTGCATTTTTAGGTACCCAAAATTTCTTGGGTCCTTTGGGGTTAGTCCTTGAAAATACGGTTCTTTTTGGGACCCATACTTTCTTAATAATATATGGAGTTCTATAGACATGATGATACACAATCCTAGGATGATAGTTATTGAATTTTCTAGGAGTATTTAGTTGTGCATGCTATAATGCTTAGGATATGAATTGCTAGGATACATGTTTCTATTGTGTGGAATTATGAATATACATGTCATTTCCAGAAAATGGATGTAGATGATTTCTAGGATACATTCTTGTGCGCACACTATTTCTAGGATGATGGTAACTCTTAGTTTGTGCAGTGTGCAAGTTTTGATTATACATATTGTGCATATTTTGATTATTCCTAGCATGTGTATAAGCATTCCTCGAACGAGCATACATATAAGCATTAGTATTTCTAGGATTCTTCACTCTTATATATGCATTAGAATTAGAGTTTCTAGTCATGCTAGCATTCATTGTAGGTGTGATATTGACCTTTGAAGTAAAGGCTTCATTCACACAAGTGGCTTTCATGAATAAGCTATCTTTTGATTTTTGCTTGCCTAATGGAGAGTATCCTAACCTAGATTTTCCTCCACTTAATCTTTCGCAAGAGAGCACTTCATCGAGCTTTTCTTTCCCAAGCATGAGTCTAGATATTGTGCCATTCAATTCTAATATCTTTTCCTTAGGTTTTCATTTTCATCCTTAAGAAAGTCTCAAGAAGAATTATAAAGTAGTGAAGATAGTTTTTCTTTCTCTTCTCTTAGACTTATCATCTCTTTAAAAAGGGATGACACCTCTTTCTTAAGAGTGGAGTTCCTATAATCAAATTTCTTTAATTCTTCATGCATTTCATTTATGACTTTTATTAGCTCTTCACTACTACTAACCATGTTATTCTTAGAGGAGGGAGAAGATGATATCTCATTTTCATCATCGATTTCCATAAGACATAGGTTGGTAATTTCCTCATATCCGACTTCTTTATCCGAAGAGTCTTCTTCTTTGTCATCACTCCAAGTGGTTGCAATCATAGCTTTCTTCTTGAAACTCTTGTATGGTTTGCTTGTAGCTGTGTAATCGGCCTTAATGTGACCGAGCTTCTTACATCCATAGCACATAAGTGGTTCCCTTTTTTAGGTAGGGTCCTTTGTGTATGGTTTCTTGCTTTTCTTCAAGAATCTATGAAACCATTTGGTGATTAAAGCCATTTCGCCGTCTTCTTCGCTGCTCTCCTCCTTTTTTTTTCCGATTCTTCTTCTTTGTTGCTTGTGGAGGCTTTGAGAGCAATCACCTTTTTCTTCTTCTCATCATCATTGACAATGGGATTCATTTCTTCCATTTCATATGTCAACAAGACCCAAGGAGTGTCTCAACATCAAGTTTGTCAAGATCTTTGGCCTAAATAGATGTCTTCTTTGCTTTCCAAGTAGGTGGCAAAGATCTTAAGATTTTTCTTATTAGTTCAAATTCCTCAATGTTCCTACCAATAAGCTTCAAACCATTAACAATAGTTGTGAAACGTGAGTGCATTTGAGAAATTGTTTCGTTAGGAGACATTCTAAAAGATTCATATTCAGAAACTATCATATAGATTTTTTTATTTTTTAACCTCACTAGTTCCTTCATATGTAATTTGAAATTTATCCCATATCTCCTTAGCCGAAACACATGCAGAGATTTTATTGTATTCAGATATATCTAAAGCACAATGTAATATACTTGTGGCTCTACTATTGAGAGACATCATTCTATAATCCTCATCATTGTACTCAGTTTTGAGTTTAGGCATTGTATGATTGATTTCTCCAATAGCGATTTTCTTTGTAAGAATTCTAGGTCCTTCCTCAATGACTCTCCACAGATTATAATCTTGTTCTTCAACAAAGATTTTCATCCTGTTTTTCCAATAGTTATAGTTGGAGCCATTGAACAAGGGAGGCCTAGTGTATGAGTGTCCCTCAGAATAGCTATTTGCTGTCATCGGATCAACTCAAGGATATTAAGCCTAAAATTAAGAATGAGGCTCTGATACCAATTTTAGACTGAGGTTCCAACCCAAGAGGGGGGTGAATTGCGTTTTTAAAACTTTTTGCTAATTAATCACAAGTTTATAAAAACAGATGGACCAACAAACATGTAAACAAGTAATGTGCTGTAAACAAAAGAATTTGAGGAATAGAAGATGCAAACTCAGTTTATAGTGGTTCAGCAATATCGGATTCGTTCCGACCCTATATCAACTCTCTTCAAGGAACTTCCTTGAAATAATTCATTAAGAACCTTAGTCGTGCAACTTCACGGGTGTTGCACAAACCTTACAATCATTTTCTCTCGGAAGCAAACTCCTTCCTCTCGGAAGTAAACCCCTTCCTCTCGAAAGCTAATATCTTCATTTCGGAAGCTAATCCCTTTACAATAAAAGCTGTAAAGTAAATGGTAGAGAGACAACAATGAAGGCTTATACAACTGAATAATATCTCTCTTTCAGGTAAAGTTTGAAGAATGGCTCAGCACAAATATTTCAAAGCTTTTTGTGTATCAAAGAGTAAAAACTTGATTGAATGTGTAACTCCTTGTCTTGAAATGATCAATAATGTGGGTTTAAATAGCCTTGATGTAATATGCCCATGTTGAATTGATTTGGTACGGTTTTGTACATCAAATGTACAGGTCTGGTGCCATAACGGTCATATTTTTTGAATTACCAGTCGATTGGGTCTTAGTACCAGTCAACTGGGTCTACTTTAAAAATCTCATTTTTAAGGCTATTGAAGGTACCCGTTGACTGGGTATGACTTACCAGTCGATTGGGAAATTTCTTCCCAAAGTACCAGTCGACTCGGTTGTTCTTACCAGTCGACTGGGAAACTTCTGCCCAGAACACCAGTCGATTGGTATAAAGCATCCAGTCGACTATGGATATATTGTCCCATGTACCAGTCTTCTGGTATATGTACCCAGTTGACTGGGTTGCCTATCAACCCAGTTTTCATGTTTCGAAAAGATTTTAATTTTAAAACATTTGATTAAAGGGTTATGTTAAAATACTTTTAAACAAAAGAGCCATTGGACAAGCTAATTACCTGAACAAGTGAGACTTACAAATTGTTTTAATACCTTAGACCTATACTAGTTCTTCTGTCTTCACTTGATGTTTGATTCGGGATGAGTTCTTGCACCTTGATCCTTTGTTGAATGCTCTTATTGCTTAATACACTTAGATAGCATTGTTAGTTTAATAAGAGTTGTGTTTTGTCATCATTAAAATATATGTGAGGGTCAACAAGGACATTCACCTATCATCACTTGCCCTTTGGGTTATGCAATACACCCGTTACTTTTCAGCGGTGCATGGTCAGCATATTCTCTAACATGGTAGAGCGGTTCTTAGAGATTTTCATGGATGACTTCTACATTTTCGGTTCATCATTTGAAGAGTGGTTGCACCATCTCACTTTGGTTTTAGTACGGTGCAAGGAGAAGAACCTGGTGCGTAATTGGGAGAAATGTCATTTTATGGTCAAGCAAGGTATTGTACTGAGGCATCTCGTATCTTATTGGGGCGATTGAGGTCGACAAAGTGAAGGTGGACCTGATTTCCAATCTTCCACCCCCACGTACAGTGAAGGAGGTTCGATCTTTTCTGGTCCAAGCAGGCTTCTACAGGCGATTTATCCAAAATTTCAGCAAGATCACCAGGCCCTTGTGCAAGTTATTACTGAAGGATGCCCCATTTGTATTTGATGAAGACTGTAAGAAAGCATTTGGGGATCTAAAGAAGATTCTGACGTCCACACCCATTATTCAGCCACCCAACTGGGGTGTGCCTTTTGAGATTATGTGTGACGCATCAGACTATGCTGTTGGAGTTGTTTTGGGGCAACGTGTTGATAAACTTCCCTATGTTATCTATTATGTAAACAGAACTCTAAACGATGCACAACTCAATTACTCTACCACTGAGAATGAGTTGCTAGCAGTCGTTTTTGCAATGGACAAGTTCAGATCCTACTTGTTAGGATCGAAAGTCATTATCTACTCGGGTCATGCAGTATTGAAGTATCTTTTCTCTAAAAAGGATGCTAAATATTGTCTTATCCGATGGATCTTGTTACTTCAAGAGTTCGACATAGAGATTCAGGATAAGAAAGGTTCCGAAAATGTGGTGGCGGACCATTTGTCTAGGTTGATAGTGGATTTCACTGAGGTCGTCATGCCTATTTCTAAGACTTTTCTTGATGAGTAATTGATGCACATTGCTCAAAATCTTGCACTATGGTTTGCCGATATAGTGAACTATCTTGTCACCGGTCAATGCCTTTACATTGGGGGCGACAAGATAAATCAAAGTTTTTGGCCATGGTAAAACATTTTTTCTGGGATGATCCTTACCTGTTTAAGTGTTGTCCCGATCAGATCATCAGAAGGTGTATTCCTGAGCATGACCAATCTAATATCATCACTTTTTGTCGTGATAATGCTTGTGGAGGCCATTTTTGTGCTAAGAAGACCGCTGCGAAGATTTTACAGTGTGGATTCTATTGGCCTACCCTGTTCCGAGACTCTCACACCTACTATGTATCTTGTGAGCGTTGCCAAAAGCTAGGGAGTCTTTTTAGGACGAATATGATGCCCCTCAACCCCATTCTGATTGTTGAGATTTTTGACGTGTGGGGCATTAATTTTATGGGACCTTTCCCAAACGCCTTTGGCTACTTATACATTCTGGTTGCTATGGATTATCTTTCCAAATGGGTGGAGGCCGTTGCATGCAAGACCAATAAACATAGAGTTGTGGTCCAGTTTTTGAAGGACACTATCTTTGCTTGTTTTGGTACGCCTCGAGCAATTATAAGTGATGGAGGTAAGCACTTTTGCAACCGGATTTTTGAGCAGTTGATGAAGAAGTATTTCATCACACATAAGATTGCCACCCCGTATCACCCGCAGACGAGTGGACAAGTGGAAATTTCTAATCGCGAGATCAAGTACATTTTGGAGAAAACTGTGAACCCTAGTATCTCTGCGATTGACTGATGCACTGTGGGCATATCAGATAGCCTTCAAGATGCCAATTAGCATGTCTCCCTATCGTATTGTGTACGGAAAAGCATGTCACCTTCCAGTAGAATTAGAGCATCGAGCGTATTGAGCTATCAAGCAGCTGAACTTCAATCTTTCAAAGGCTGGCTCACAAAGGAAGCTCCAACTCAATGAATTAGAGGAGCTGCGGACTGATGCATATGATTGTGCGCGGTCGTATAAGGCACAAATGAAGAAGACTCATGACCAGAACATTTTGAGACGAGCTTTTAAGCCTGGTTAAAAATTTATTCTTTACAATTCACGCCTGCATCTTTTTCCAAGTAAGCTCATATCTCGATGGACAGGCCCATTTATTATTCGGTCAGTTTTTCCTCATGGGGCCATCGAGATTGAGGATCCAAAGAATGGTAACACTTTCAAGGTGAATGCAAAAAGGCTAAAACCATTCTTGGAGTTGAGGAGTCCGAAGATTGAGACGATATTGTTGGAGGATCCTAGTTACTCAGATTGAGTGTCGTCTACTATGGAGAGTCTGGCTGAAGACTTTAAACTTAACGCTCATGGGAGGCACCCCACAGCATATCCTTTCTGTTTGTTTATTATTTTACATATTTCTTGTTATTGTTTTTCTCTAGTGTTTTTTTGTTTTCCAGTCTTTATTTTTTAGGGACAAAGCGTACTTCAGATCAACTTTGGGGGTATGCTATAAGCCATACCAGTCCATAGAGTTCTCCTTATCCCAGGTCAGCTCTTTCCATATTATTCACACATTGGGGTCAATGTGTAATTTAAGTTTGGGGGTATAGGAGACACATTACACACACTTTGTCCTAATTTGTTGTTGTTTTTCTTTATTTTAAAAAAAAAGAAAAAGAAAGAAGGTAAATGCATGCTCATGTTATTTTGAAATTTTAGTTTCTCTAAACAAATACTGTGATGTGATGTCATTGGTGAGCTTAAAATTGTGAACACATAATTTGATGATAGAGTTTTAAAACTTTGTTACTTATTTTAAGCATTTGAGAATTCACATGTTTGATCTAATATGACACGAGCACATTAGCACAAAATTGTGTGAAGTATGACATGCGATTTCAATGTGTATGTTTCCTTGACATAACTGAAACTGGATGACTTGTAGGATAAACACTTTGGCATAAAAATGTAAAATATATATATAATGATCATCAATAAACTTTCCACTGAGTAACTGAACCTCTTGCCTCAGTAAGCAGTGAGTGTTCACGTCAAAAGGTGAATTTTGCTTGGTAGCATTAAGGCCAGTTTATTTTTGTAGTCTTTTTTACTCGAGTTAGTAAGTCCTTAGGGGTGTCTTTACACCTAATACCCTAAAACCATATGGTATGAGAGTCGTTGACTCAATATTCGATACATCAATTAGAAAGCTTAAGGGAACTAAACATAGCAGAGCTTTATAATAAAAAAAAATATAAAAAAAATAAAACAAAATTATGTCATCGTTGTTCATTCTGTTAAGAAATTCTGTGAATCTTGAGACATGGAGACATTGTACATTGAAGTTATTTGGAAACCTCATCTGTATATGCTAATTCACTTTACACTGATTCAAGCTTGTGATGTCTTAGCCTGCCTCTTGTAAGTAATTAGGTTTTAAAATTGCTATTCATTGCGAAAATGGGTTATATCTTTTTAAGCTTGCTCATGAATGAATATCATGGTTTTGAGTGCTTTTTAAATTTTTGGATACCATGAGTGATGAAGTTATCTTTATGTTCTTTGTTTTTCATTTAGTTTTTTATTTTGTTTTGCTAAGGGACTAGCAAAATGTAAGTTTGGGGCTATTTGATGAGTGTCAAATATTGCAAATTTTGGCCCCTTAATTTACATTTGTTAGCTTAGGAATTTGTCACTTTTCGTTGTTTTGCAGGTTTACAAGCACTTGGAAAGGAGTTTCACTAAAATTGCCAGAATTGCCTGTACAGATCAGTCATTTTTGTGGATTTTACTGTATTGATTCAGGAAGAACCAGGAGATGAGCCATATATGCTTTGAAAGATCTGGATGTCTATTTTCTGAAGAATTTTACAGCTCGTAAAATGATTTTTCTAGAGAAAGTTATGGCAGTTTTAGTAGACAAAGGTCAGGCTGTGTGTGATTTCAACGTGGCAGATCAGTCATTTTTGTGGATTTTACTGTATTGATTCAGGAAGAACCAGGAGATGACCCATAGGTGCTTGGAAAGATCCAGATGTCTATTTTCTGAGGAATTTTACAGCTCATAAAAATGATTTTTCTAGAGAAAGTTATGGTAGTTTTAATAGACAAAGGTCAGGCAGTGCACCATGCTGTGCTTGAGCGCACAAGACTGTGACCGAGCGCCCTCGGGCAGTATCCCACATCAAATTTGAAACACATTGCACTCTCGAGTTTTCCTATAAAAATCCCACTCACTGAAGCAATTGGTGTGCAATCTGGAGGACTTCTGCTAGCATTCTGGTGGATCTCAAAGGCTTTGCTACCAAGAGGGGAAGCGTCGCACGACAGCTACGAGTGGAATCTCTCTATCCATGTATTGTTAGTTTTAATTTATTTTAAGTTTTACAGTTTAAATGTTTAGCACTGTAATTGTGAAAATTATGTTCATAATTATGCAAGGCTAAAATCTTCATCTAAGGTTAAAGATGAAGCCTCGCCATTGTTTAGCAATATATTTTCAGATATGTTCGTACAATTCTGATATTTTTAGTATAAATGTTCTGTTCAATTTTTTGAGTAAAATCTTATGATTGATTGCTTTTAAATTGTTAAATTGGATATTTCTTGTGTTTTATTTGCCGGATACGACGGATCATTCAAATTAGATTGGATATCCATTGTGATTTGTGAATTAAACGGATACATTGGATGGTTTTGGTTTAGTTTTGGTACTCACCGTGATTTGTATAATGGTGGATTCATGGAATGATTTGATGGATTATTTTTATATAGAACATGAAGATATATGTTTTACTTTGGTGGGGTGGATTCAGAAAACCTTAGTGTTTTTATCAGTTGTTTTTTTAAATCAACTTAGTTTAGTTTATATTTCTTTGCAAGATACAATCCAAAATTTGGAACTAGGTTAAAATAGGCTTAGTTTAGATAAAAATATTTTCACCACGCAATTTTCTGTGGATGCGACCTCGCATTTGCACAACACTATATTGCAAACGATTTGTGCTCTTGCGAGTGATTTAAAACTCACAACAGTACAGTCACATATCTCTATGCATAAGTGATCATACCTAATTACTAACCTTATGTGACCCATGATTAGAATCACATTTAAGTAGCATCAAAGAAAGATGACTTATACACAGGGTATCCGTGGTGCCTCAAGTCCAATGATCACTTGTGCAATTGTAATGTAAGAATTCTTATTGACAATCAATAAAATGTCCATTAAGAATTACTTAGTCAATTCAGTTCAGTGTACATATTCTCTAACAAGCATCTACATAACATGTTTTAGTGTCTCATACACTAGTGACCATGAGATCAATCACCCTCAACTCCTTGAGAAAACATAATATGTACTAATCTATTTGGATTCACTAATGCCCTTCTTAGTGTTCCTAAGATTAGGCACATTTAAGAATAAAACTTAAAGAATCTCATTAGCATGATTTCATCATGGTACTTATTCCATTTCTTTTATTCTATTGCTTTATCATGTAAACACATTGAATGTTTTGTAATGAACACGATAAATAATATAAATATCATAAATTAATATTTATTTTCATTAAATGAATAAGATTAATTACAAGTAATATTTCTAGACATCAAATGCAATTGGATTGTAGTGCATACTATTATTAATGTCCCACTTTCACTAAAGTGAATAGCCCAAGTATCTTATACCTATTGCTTTTGTTAGTGGATTTGCAATATTATTTGTCGATGAAACTCTTTCTCTCTTTACATCGTCTTTTCCAATGATCTCTCTAATAAAATGGAATCACTGCAAGATCTGTTTGGATTTTTTATGCGACCTTGGTTCCTATGCATGCGCAGGAGCACCATTGTGGTCACAATATCAGAATATTGAATTTACAATGTCAGAAACCATTCAAACCTTAGTGATGAACTTCTTTATCTAAACAACTTTCTCCATAGTTTTAGATACAATAATGTATTCGGTCTCCATAATCGAATCCGTAGTGGTCCATGGTCGAATCCACAGTGGTTGCTTACTTGGAACGTTTCTAGCTCACTACTCCACCATTTAAGGTGAACACATATATTTATAGTGACTTATATTCATATCTTTTAGATTCAAACTAGAATCTGTGAAGGTTTTAAGTTTCAAATATTCTTCTCCATCTACGAGAAACAAATCTTTAGTTCTTCTTAAGACCTTAAGAATGTTCTTCACAACTATCTAGTGACCTTCAACTGGATTGGACTAATATTTGCTCATAACACTTAGAGTGTATGAAACATCAGGCCTTGTACATAACATGGAGTATAAGATGGATCTAATCTACTCATGCATTCTCTCTCCTTGAGTATTTTTTTGGACATATTTTTTTTTAGAGAGTAATTCCATGACTCATCTTGGAATTTTCCATGCTAAAACTATTTAACATTTTTTTCTATGTATGCATATTCGGACAAGCCTAGCATCCTTATAGATTTATTCTTATAAATCTTGTTCCTTAAAATACAAGTTGCTTTATCAAATCACATAGGACATTTTCTCTCTTTTACTAAGAGTGATAGATCATCTATCGTTCACTCACATACCTTCATGCATAAGTGGCCATACCCAATTATACTTATATGTAACCCATGATTAGAATCACAATTAAGTAGCATCAAAGTATGATAACCTACACATAAGGCATCCATGGTACCTCAAGTCTAGAGATTTCTTGTACAACTGTAACGTATGAATTCTTATTAAAAGCTAGTAAAATGTCCATTAGAAATTACTTAGTCGAGTGAGTTTGATGTACATGTTCTCTACTTGTTTTAGTGTATCATACACTAGTGACCATAAGATCAATCACCCTCAGCTCCTTGAGTAAATATAGTATGTACTAATCTATCTAGATCCACTAATGTCCTTCTTATTGATCCTATGATTAGGAACATTTAAGAACAAAACTTAAAGAAATAAATCTCATTAGTATGATCTCATCATGGTGCTTATTTGCATTGCTTTTATTCTATGAACTTTTTCGTGTAAATACGTTGAATGTGATTTGTAATGAACACAATAAATAATATAAATTTCATAAATAAATGTATTTTGGCAATAAATGAATAAGATCAATTACAAGTAATATGCCTAGCTATCAAATGCTAGTGGCTTGTAAGGCATACTATTATCAGGACGTGTATTGTACGGTCTCAAACAGGCTCCTTAGGCTTGATTTTCCAAGTTTAGTTCGACGATTTGTAAGCTTGGTTTCAATTCCATCCCTATGATACTGCTTTTTTTGTTCGACATACTTTTTCAGGGAAAATCTTTATTCTCCTTTATGTTGATGACAAGGTTATTATTGGGATCCTCATCTGAGTATTTTAAAACTAAAAAAAATTCTCAGCCAACAATTTTAACTGAAGGATCTTGGCTCTTTAAATTACTTTCTAAGCTTAGAAGTTTCTTTTGATCCATTAGAGTATTTTTTTACTTAAGAAAAATATGCCTTTGACCTTAGCTCTTGAGTTGATCTCACTTATAATAAGGTAACCTCAACCCCGATTGAGCCTCATGTAAAGTTTATTGCTACAGATGGTATGCCACTTGACGATCCTACTTTCTATCAACAACTTTTTGGGAGTCTTGTCTATTATAATATCACTCATTCTGGCATCACCTATGTTTTATTTATGTCAGCTCTTCATACTACTCACTTGGGTGCAATTTTGCGCATTCTTCAGTATATACATCAAAGGCATATTATTCCTTTGTCTTTACTTCTCTGCTCGCTCATTTCTTATTTTGCGAGCCTACTATGATATTGATTAGGCCACAGACCCTACTGATCGTCGTTACAGTATTGTGTATTGTTCTTTGGAAATTCTCTTATCTTTTGGCGCATTAAAAAATAATTTCTTCCTTCGAGCTACATATACACAGTACTAAGGCTGATCAGTACCATGTAGTTACTGACATAACCTCTGAAGGCATGTTTGGGTAGCAGTTTTTTGTTTTCAAAAACTGTTTTCGAAAATGGAAACTTAAAACAGTTTTATGATGTTTTCTGAAGAAAACATGTTTGAATAACTGTAACTCGAAAACTGTTTCAAAAACAAAAAACAATAAATTGTTGTTTGGATAATTTTATTTCGAAAATTGTTTTGATACACCTTGTAATTATTTTTAGTTGAGTTTAAATTTAAAATCTATATTAATTTTATTTATCATATTTACTAAATACTTAAAAAATAATTAATATTATTTTATTTTCAAAATTTTAATATTTTTTATATACCATGGAGGAAGAATGAAACAGAGAAGTGAACACTGATTTTAGGGCTATTTTTCAAAAATTATGTCAGAAAACGCCAATTTGGAGTTATCAGAAAATAGTTTTTGAAAACTATTTACCAAACATAGAAAAGAGTTTTCGAAAACCCGAAATAAACATGCCCTGAACTTCTTTGGTTGCATTGGCTACTATAGGACATGGGATTATTGTAATACCCGTATTTGTAAAGTAAGGGTAAAGAAGTACTTTAATAAATATGATGTAGAGTTAAAATAATATATAAATATTGTTAAATGCAAAAAGTTAATTTTTTTTATTAAAAAAAAGCAAAAACATGGCAGCAGGTGGCAGCACCTGCAGCCAAGTTAATGCATGCTGAACAAATAGCAAAACGTGGAAGCTTTGGCGATTGAGCTGCAGAGATATTTTGGGTTTGCAACAAATTATATATATATATACACACACACACACACACACACTTAACGTAATTTATAGTTATACCTACAAAATCTCGTTTAGTTTTCCTTCAAATTTCTCTATTTCTTTAAACACTTAGGGATCAAAAGAAATGTTGAAGAAGTAAAATTTTGAAGGGATTTACGGGAGAATTTTATAGAGAGTCACTAAAAGCTATTAGAAAAACATAAGGTAATAAAGTAATGTTTATTTTTGAATTTTTAGCATTAATGAAATTTCCTAGATTTCAAAGCGAGAATTTTCAAAAGGTGTGGTTTATGAAGAATTGAAGAATAAATTAGAATTTTAATATAAATATTATGTCAGGTGTTGACGATTAGCAACCATAAGAAATTGCTGAGAGGAACGGGAAAGGCAAAGAGGTGATCCGCGGGTAGCTTTAAGTGCTACGTGGTAAGTTAGATTTACTTTAAGTAATTTAAATAAAAATGAAATATATCTAGTGATAATATTAAATAAATTATTAGCTTATGCTTTGGTGGTAGATAAAAATTTGATTGATAGGTATGATATGAATTTTGGACATGTAGAAAATTATTAAGTGAAAAATAATATTTTTGGCATAATAAGTTGATTTAATAATAAAAGCGATAAGTGAAATTCTTGATGAGCTATGGTTGATGTTTTGATACGAATTATGAGGAGATGGAATTTAGTGAAATTTTTTTATAATAATTTGAGAATAATCAGGATAGCTAGTTCAAATGTCTGAATACATGTTTGTTTTTATTTTATTACTTATATGCATATTCATATCTGTTTTCATATGCATCTAAATGAGAATAAAAGAACCGGGAAGGCAGTTGGTCTAAATGAAAATAAAATAACCGGGAAGACAGCTGGTCTAACGAGAATAAAAAGAACTGGGAAGACAGTTGATCTAAATGAAAATGAAAGAACTGAGAATGCGTTCGGTCTAATGAGAATAAAAGAACTGGAAAGGCAACCGATCTAAATGAAATGAAAGAACCAGGAAGGCAACCTGTCTAAGATGAAAAACATGTTGACATGTGGGAAGATGTTCCCTGATAATAATAATTCATGCATTGCATCTGTTTTATATATTAATATTTTTACTGAAATGTTGTTGATATTGTGCATTTATTTATAGATAAATGAGTCTCACAGAGAGATGGTTACAGTGGGAAAAAGACATAGAAATATGATCTGATAGTAATTATTTAAATGTTAGACTATTTGCTATTATCTAGTCATATGAGAAATAAATGTTTAAATATTAAAGGGCTAGTTATACAAATTGAATACTTCTAGTAAATTTAATTCACTGAGCTTATGAAGCTCATCCCTCATTGTACATTGATTTCAGGTAGCAGACAGGACAAATAGTCTGGTGGGTTGAGAGTCAGATGAAATCATCTTTCTGTAAGCCACATACGTGTCAACTTCCTCAGACAAATGAGAAAATGAAATAAAAATTTTATTTGTAAATATTCATGCATATTACGTTGTATATTATGTTAAGTTAATATTAGATTGATATACCTTACCTGTTGAGGGTTGAGGGTTAAAGTAAAAATTTCTGTTAGTATTATTTTTATTGTTGCATATATGTGTTGTGCTGGGATTCTCAAAATGTGATGACACCGTCTCAGGGATGGCCAACCTAGGATAGGTCGTTACAATTTTGGTATCAAAGCATTAGGTTTTAACATTCTGTAGACTGCATGAGAACTTAAAAAAAAAGTGGAAGATCTAAATAAACTATATTTTTTAAAATACAGAGTGTAAGGATGACATGTGGTCGTACTAGAGCTAGAGGCAGAGCTCTAAATCAAAGAGGACGAGGTAGACCCCCAATTTTTAGGAGAACTAAAGCAGAAGAGAAAGTTGAGTTTGTGGTTCCTACGAGAGAACATATTGATAGTGCAGCTAGTACTAGTAGAGCTGTGAGAGAATCTAAGGTTAGGAAGGATGAATTGAGAGAAATTCTTAATCGTGCTATAGAAAGGATGAATGCAGCTGAAGAAAGGGTTGATAATCTACAGAGTAGATTAGAGGAAAAGGGGTAGAGTAGAACCTGATATGGTGAGACGAGAGGCTTATGAGGGAGAAGATGTGTTTGCACGTGAGATGCAAAGAGATTGTTTTGTGAGATTTCTTAAGTTTCAACCTCAGTCTTTTAGAGGATCTGTAAATCCTATGGAAGTTGAGCAGTGGATTAGACATATGAAGAAATATTTTGAAGTCTTACCAGTGATAGATAGATAGAAGGTTGCTTTTGCTTCATTTATGCTGGAAGGTGAGGCTTCACAATGGTGGGAAAATATTTTGCCTAAGGTGAGTACACAAGTGGAACAACTTTTAACTTGGACTAAGTTTAAGGATGAGTTCTTTGTGAAATACTTTCTAGATACATTTCGAACCCAGTAGGCGAGAGATTTTATTCATCTAAAATAGGTAAGTTTATCGGTGGCTGAATATGATAGTAGATTCATAGCTCTGTCAAGGTTTTTACCTGAATTAGTGAATACAGATGAGAGAAAATGTAAGAGATTTTTATACGGATTACACTATGACATTCGGACTAAACTCTTTTATATAGGCATAGGAAATTTGTTGTACTGGTGGATAAAGCATTACAGATTGAGAAGGATTTGATGGAGTTTAGAGGTGGGAGGGATTGGCTGAAGAGGTATAGGTTTGAGGGACCTAGAGGTGGTAGCAGTATGGGTGTACAGGGCAAGAGACCACCCTAAAGGGAGCATCCCTTGTAACAAGAAACTCTAGTACAGAGTTAAAGGCAAGCAGAATCTGTTGCTTCTGTAACTCAGAGTAATACCAGTAGGACCCTTAGATTTGAAAAACATACTATGGGAATTGGGAGTTATGGTAGAGGATTAAGTATGCCATCAAGGGGAAGTGTAAATCTGATGTATGATCGAGAGTCAAGGGTTTGATTTAGATGTAATCAGACGTGGCATCTGTCTTGGAATTTCCTTACGCAGATATGCTTTGTATGTGGTGAGGGATGACATATGGCTGTAGATTATCCCATGGGGAAGCATTGGAAGTTTTGGGAGAAGATCGGTGGAGAAAGGTGGTGGATCAGGGAGTGTGCGGGGTAGAGGTCGAGGATCAGTAGTAGAAGGAGGATGTGGCAGCCAGTTTCAGTCCAGAGATAGCAAAGTCTATGCATTGACCCAACAGGATGTACAAGCCTCTCCTGATGTTGTTATGAGTATGATATCTATCCTTGGTAGGCTTGCTAGATTATTGATTGATCCTGGTGCAACCCATTTTTTTGCATCTAGTAATTATATGAAATCTATTTATGCTAGTGCAAGTCCTTTGATGCATGCGATTATTATTGAGGTTCCTACTAGAGATAGGGTTATTATCAGGACAATCTATCAAGGTTGTGTGACTGATTTTGCTGATAGTGAATTTGAAGTTGATTTATTGCCTTTAGATATGACAGATTTTGATTTAATTCTGGGGAAGAATTGGTTATCTACATATCATGCTTGGGTAGATTCTTTTAGGAAAAATGTGGTGTTTAATATACCCAGACAATATGAGTTTAATTTTTAGGGAGAATATAAGATACTTGCTAATTGTCTTATTTCTACCTTACCTGCTAATAAATGGTTGAGAAAGGGTTGTAAGGGGCATTTAGCATATGTGGTGGATTATAGCAAAGAGAGCAGGAAGTTAGAAGAAATATTGGTAGTAAAAGATTTTTCTGATGTTTTACCTGAAGAGTTGACTGGGTTGCCTCCCAATAGGGAGATTAAGTTTTCTATTGAGGTGATTTTAGGATCAGCACCCATATCCATAGCACCCTATAGAATGGCACCAGTTGAATTGACAGAGTTGAAAGTTCAACTTTAGGAGTTGTTAGATAAACAGTTTATCCGACCTAGTATATCACCCTAGGGAGCCCCTGTGTTGTTTGTCAAGAAGAAGGACGGGACAATGAGGTTGTATATTGATTATAGACAGTTGAATAAGATCACCATCAAGAATAGATATCCTTTACCTAGAATAGATGATTTATTCGAATAGTTACAGGGAGCTAGAGTGTTTTCTAAGATAGACCTGAGATCGGGTTACCACATTTTGAAAATCCCAGCACGACACATTTATGTAACAATAAAAAAAATAACACCAATAAAATTTTTTACATCAATTCTTAACCCTCAACAGGGGAGATACATCAGTATGATATTAACTTAAACTTAATATACAACGTAAAATGCATGAATATTTACAAATAAATTTTTTATTTTATTTTCTCATTAGTCTAAGGATGTTGACATGTACGTGACTTACAGAAAATGATTTTGTCTGAACCTAAACTCACCAAACTATTTGTCTTGTCTGCTACCTGAAATCATTGTACAATGAGGGGTGAGCTTCACAAGCTCAGTGAATTAAATTTACTAGAAGTAATCATTTGTATAAAAGGTCTTTCAATATTTAATCATTTATATCTCATACAACTTGATACTAGCACTCTACTATCACTACACGTCATAATATCCATTCTCTAACAATTTCTTTCTCTTATTTATTGGTTCACCTCAAGATCATCAATTATTTCATAATTACCTTGTAATGAGGTTTACATTATAAAGTCTACCATTTAGATGGTTCTTATCACTATAATTGTCTCTCTGTGAGACTCATCCATCTATAAATAAATTCACAATAACACACCATACATCAGCATTTTAATAATGCAAGCAATAATTAAAACAGATGTTATGCATGAATTATTATTATTATGGGAATGTCTTCCCATATATCGACATGTTTTTATTAGCTTAGACAGGTGCCCTCCCGGTTCTTTTCTTTACAGCTTGTCCCTGCTATCACAGTATTCATTTCCAGCATATACCGGCTGTCACGGTGTCCCTTTTATTTCCAGCCTATACCGGCTGTCACAATTTTTCAATTAGACCGGCCCCTTCCCGGTTCTTTTCTTTTATTTAATGCATATGCATATGAACAATGATATGAAATATGCATCTGAACAATAACATTAAAAAAACAAACATAAATTCAAATATTTAATTTTGGCTATCCTGATTTTTCTCAAATTATATAAAAAAATTTCCACTAAATTCCTCTCATCCCAAATCAAATCAAATCATCCATTAAAGCTTGTTAAGATCCACTAAATTTCATCCTAAATCACATCAAATCATCCATCAAAGCTTGTCAAGGTCCACTAAATTTCATCTCCTCATAATTCGTATCAAAATATCAAACATAGATCATCAGTAATTTATTTATCACCATCATTATTAAATTAACTCATTATTCTAATAATATTCTTCTCACGTAATAATTTTTCTACGTGTCCAATATTCATATCATATCTATCAACCAAATCTTTATCTATCACCAAAACATAAGCTAATAATTTATTTTAATATTATCACTAGATTTTTCATTTTTATTTAGATTACTTAAAGTAAATCCAACTCACTTAAAGCTACCCATGGATCACCTCCTTGCCTTTCCCGTTCCTCTCAGAAATTTTCCCCAGTTGCTGATCATCAACACCTGACATAATATTTGTATTAAATTTCTAATTTATTCTTCAATTCGTTATAAACCACACCCTTTGAAAATTCTCACTTTGAATTCGGGAAAATTTCATGAATGCTAAAAATTTAAAAATAAACACTACATTATTACCTTATGTTTTTCTGATAGGTTCTCGTGACTCTCTATAAAATTTTGCCGTAAACCCCTTTAAAATTTTACTCTTTTAACCTCTCTTTGGGTCCCCAAGTGTTTAAAGAAAACGAGTAATAAAAAGAAAACTAAACGAATTCGTAAGAAATAAAATAGACTACATGTAAGTATATATGTATATATGCAAAAGTTGCATTTTCGACAGCTGGTGCATAAGCACCTTATTGTCTCACATGCAGCAAGAGCTGCCTCTGCTGGTGATTGGTGGCGACACCTGTTGCCAGCAAAATATTTTTTAGAAAAGAAAATATAATATATATATATATATATATATATATATATATATATATATATATTCTCCT
Source organism: Bretschneidera sinensis (assembly GCA_023935145.1). Taxonomy (NCBI): domain Eukaryota; kingdom Viridiplantae; phylum Streptophyta; class Magnoliopsida; order Brassicales; family Akaniaceae; genus Bretschneidera; species Bretschneidera sinensis. The sequence continues at coordinate 69,862,299 of CM043701.1, read as the reverse complement.
TTTGCTGGACCTGGACGTCCAATTTTTTTTTCTTTGTCTTTTTCTTTGTAACTACGCCCATTTTTTTCAAAAGAATTATTTTATTCAATACTAAATCCTTCGTGTGTATATATATATATATATATATATATATATATATATATATATATATATATATATATATTATTTTAATTTCATGTCATATTTATTAAATTACTTCTTTACGATTACGAGTATTACAATCTAGGCAACTGAAAAACCATGAGAGAAATTATCCGACCCATGATTTAGAATTGGCTGCCATAGTTTTTACTTTAAAGATTTAGAGACATCATCTATATGGAGCCAATTGTGAATTTTTTACTGATCATAAAAGCTTGGCGAATTTACCGACCCTAAAGGAGTTGAATTTGAGGTGAATGAAGTTGATTTGTAATTATGACTATACAATTCATTATCATCCAGGAAAGACTAATGTAATAGCTGATGCATTGAGTAGAAAAGCTACAAGAAGATTAGCTGCTATGGGGAGTCATAATACTAGCTTTTTGATAAAATTAAGAAGCATGAGGATACAATTGAGTGTCAATGATAGAGGAGTATTGATCGCAAATATGGTGATAAAATCTTCTATTATTGATTGTTTATTACAGATGCAGGGTAGATATGAGGGGATAGAGAAGATCAGACGGGAAGTGTTGAGTGGGAAGCCAACCGAGTTTAGAATTAGAGAAGATGGTATAGTGGTATTGGCGTATAGAGTTTGTGTTCCCAATGATGTGGAGATGAGAAAAGAGATACTAAGGGAGGCTCATGATTCTGTATATTTCATGCACCTGGGTAATAATAAGATGTACAAGGGATTGAGACAGAATTATTGCTCATCAAAGATGAAGAAGGATGTAGCAGAATATATTTCGAGATGTTTGACTTGTCAACAGGTGAAGTCTGAGAATAGACTTTCAGTAAGTTTATTACAATCTCTTCCAGTACCTGAGTGGCCATGAGAAAATGTGAGTATGGATTTTGTCTCTGGTTTTTCCCATACCCAGAGAGGGCATGACTCTATGTGGGTCATAGTGGATAGACTTTCTAAGTCTTCACATTTTCTTCTTATTAAAACTACATGGAGTCCAGAAAAGTTAGCTGATGGAGAGAATCATCAAAATACTAGAAGATATGTTGAGGGCAAGTGTATTGGGTTTCTCAATAAGCTATGATGCTTATTTGCCGTTGATTGAGTTTGCATACAATACTCAGTATCAAACTAGTATTGGGATGGCACCCTTCGAGGCTTTATATGGTAGAAGGTGTAAAACTCCAGTATGCTGGGAAGAAGTTGGAGAGAGAAAGATATATGGCTAAAAAATGATAGACTTGACTACTGAGATGATCAAACTGGTTAGGGAGAACCTCAGAGTAGCCCAGAACAAACAGAAAGGATATACTGATAAAAGAAGATGAACTCTCGAGTTCCAAGTTGGTGATTGGATATTTTTCAAGATATCTCCGTGGAAGGGTGTGTTAAGGTTTAAAAAGAAGAGAAAGTTGAGCCCGAGATTTATAGGGCCATATGAGGTGATCGAGAGAATTGGATCAGTAGCATATCATTTGGATTTGCCTCCAGAATTAAAGCAATTACATAATGTGTTTCATATGTCACTGCTGAGAAAGTACTTACACAATGAATCTCATAGTATCTCGAATCAGGCGATAGAATTTCAGGAAGATTTGACTTTTATGCAAGTACCGATCAGAATCTTAGACAGAAAAAAACAAGTCTTGCCCAATAAAGTCATTCATTTGATTCAAGTATCACGGCAGAATAAAGAGGTCGAAGAAGTCACGTGGGAACATAAAATAAGAATGATGAAGGATTAGCCCCAACTTTTTCTTGAATTAGGTAAGGAAATTTCAGGGACGAAATTTTTGTAAGGTGGGTAGAATTGTAATACCCGTATTTGTAAAGTAAGAGTAAAGAAGTACTTTAATAAATATGACATAGAGTTAAAATAATATATAGATATTGTTAAATGTAAAAATTTCAATTTAAAAAAAATCAAAAACGTGGTAGCAGGTGGTAGCTCCTATTGTCAAGTTAATGCATGTTGAACAAATAGCAAAAACATCGAAGCTTTGGTGATTGAGCTGCAGAGATATTTTAGGTTTGCAACAAATTATATATATATAATTTATATTTATACCTACAAAATCTCGTTTAGTTTTCCTTCAAATTTCTCTATTTCTTTAAACACTTGGGGATCGAAAGAAAGGTTGAAAGAAAATTTTTTTGAAGGGGTTTATTGGGGAATTTTATAGAGAGTCACGAAAAGCTATTAGAAAAACAGAAGATAATAACGTAATGTTTATTTTTGAATTTTTAGCATTCATGAAATTTCCTGGATTTCAAAGTGGGAATTTTCGAAGGGTGTGGTTTATGAAGAATAAATTAGAATTTTAATATAAATATTATGTCAGGTGTTGACAATCAGCAACCAGGAGAAATTGTTGAGAGGAACGGGAAAGGCAAGGAGGTGATCCACGGGTAGCTTTAAGTGCTACATGGTGAGTTAAATTTACTTTAAGTAATATAAATAAAAATGAAATATATCTAGTGATAATATTAAATAAATTGTTAGCTTACACTTTGGTGGTAGATAAAAATTTGATTGATAGGTATGCTATGAATTTTGGACATGTAGAAAATTATTAGGTGAGAAATAATATTTTTGGCATAATAAGTTGATTTGATAATAAAAGCGATAAGTGAAGTTCTTGATGAGCTATGGTTGATGTTTTGATACGAATTATAAGGAGATGAAATTTATTGGAATTTTTTTATATTAATTTGAGAATAATCAGGATAGCTAGTTCAAATGTCTGAATACATGCTTGTTTTTATTTTATTACTTGTATGCATATTCATATCAGTTTTCATATGCATCTGAATGAGAATAAAAAAACCTGGAAAGCAGCCGGTCTAAATGAAAATGAAAGTACATGGAAGGCAGCCAGTCTAATAAGAATAAAAAGAACCAGGAAGGTAGCCGGTTTAAATGAAAATAAAAGAATTGGGAATGCAGCTGGTCTAATGAGAATAAAAGAACATGGAAGTCAGCCAGTCTAAATGAAAATGAAAAAACCGGGAAGGCTACCGGTTTAAAATGAAAAACATGTTGACATGTGGGAAGACGTTCCTTGATAATAATAATTCATTCATTGCATATGTTTTACATGTTAATATTTTTACTAAAATGTTGTTGATATTGTGCATTTATTTGTAGATAAATGAGTCTCACAGAGAGACAGTTACAGTAAGAAAAAGACATAGAAATATGATCTGATATGAACTATTTAAATGTTAGACTATTTGCTATTATCCAGTCATATGAGAAATAAATGTTTAAATATTAAAGGGCTAGTTATACAAATTGAATACTTCTAGTAAATTTAATTCACTGAGCTTGTGAAGCTCACCCCTCCTTGTACAATGATTTTAGATAGCAGACAGGATAAATAGTCTGGTGGGTTGAGAGTCAAACGAAATCATATTTCTGTAAGCCACGTACGTGTCAACATCCTCAGACAAATGAGAAAATGAAATAAAAATTTTATTTTTAAATATTCATACATATTACATTGTATATTATGTTAAGTTAATATCAGATTGATGTATCTCCCCTGTTGAGTAAAAATTTATGTTAGTATTATTTTTATTGTTGCATATATGTGTTATGCTTGGATTCTCAAAATGTGATGACACCATCTCGGGAGTGGCCAACCCGAGATAGATCATTACAGTTATATTCTCCTATTCCTCTCCATTGTGATAATCATAATGCCATTCAAATTGCTCATAATGATGTGTTGCATGAGCATATCAAACATATTGAGAATTATTGTCATTTTACATGTCATCGTATTGTTTGTTATACCATTCTTCTTTTATCCATCGACCAGTTAACTAATGTGTTTACCAAAGTTCATCCGTCCAGATGTTTTCATAAAGTTGGGGATGTTAAGTGTAAGTGTGTGTGTATATGGATAATTTTATCTTTACTCTTGTATAGGTTTTTCAATATATAATTTTTTATAACTCTCTAGTTTTACGCATTCGATATACAAAATCCTTATTTTTCATTTTTTGGTATATCATTAACTATAACATCTAAAAATTTTAGGTGTGGACTAAGAATCGATTTAGAATAGAAAGAGAGTCGTTAGTTTTTTTAAAGGTACTTATATTTAACCTAGCTTGGCTCAATCAATCGAATAATCTCCTTATTAAGTGATTTTTAATGGATTTTTGAATGAAATTTTGGTTTAAGAAGAAATTTCACTGCAAGAATTATGACATTTCACGAGGAAAGATGTCCTCACTGAACGCTGATACTTCTTCGTTAAAGACTTTTAGCAGAAAAAAAATGTCCTCACTCCATCTTTGACTATATATTTTTTTGTCAATTCTCTTATAATGCAAAGTTATAATAGATTTACTTTAAAATACATAGAGATTTGATAAAAGAACTAAACATAGGAGAAAATTAGGTAATATCCATCATGTATTTTTTTTATTGATGGGTAAAATTCATGACACCATTCTCCCTGGAGTTTATGGTCGCGCGTTTTACAAAATTAACATGGTCTTTTTTTATTTATTTTTTTCATTCTTTTGCCTTTCTATAGCCTTTTTCTTGCCTGTTAAACCTGGTAGGCCGCGGGTTTGACAGGTTTGACTGGTCAAATATGGTGGAATAAAGTATAAACTTTAAACTAATTTCTCTTTTCTCAAAGAGTGAAAATTTTTATATTTTGTTTGAATTGATGAAAAATACATAATATAAAAATTTATTTTAATATTAAATAAAAATAAATTTTTTTTTTATTTATATTATTTAAAAATGAGATAGATTCTCTTTGCTCGTATTATTTAAGAATGAAATAGATTTTTGTATCACGTATACTTTTCATGAACCTGAAAGAAATTGCATCATTATTTTTAAAAGATTTTAGAAGTTTACTACAATCGTATCCTCTTTCAGGCAGTTCTGTTTCTGTTTTTCAATGCTTCAGTTTTAGTTCATGTTCCACTTGATAGGCACAAAGGACAACTCATGGTTCTATTGTTCTAATACATACGCAAATTTTCGTGTATGTTGCATTTGTAGTTAATGAGATAATGTTGTGATTAGACTGAAAAAAATAGTTAGATCATTTTTTTATCAGTATAAACTTTTAAGTAATTGAATCAATCATTCATTATATGACCTTTTGCAAAATGAAAAATACCAGTATTACATTTACTTGTGTCCTATTGAATATAATATTCAAAACAGTCCAGTATTAATTTGTTCTTTCAACTTTTTTTTTTAGATATTTTTTTATTTTTTATTTTATCTTTGAAGAGAAAATGAATTTATATAGGTAGGTATGCAAATTAACAAAGCTGAATACGGTCCTCCAATTTATAACTTGAATGAATACATAATGGGTGATATAATATGGTAAAGATCCATAGGAAAATGTACAAAATAATAACTTGGAATTGGGAATCACGTGATGCTATTAAGACAAAGAAAAAACCCGACCAAATGATTAATTAAATAACTGAGAGAAAGAGAGAAAAGCATACGAAGGATTCAGTCTTCAGTCAAAATATCAAAAATTAAACTAAAAATTTAAGTTTGTAAAAATAGTTTAAAATTTGTTTTGTTTTCTAACACAAGGGAGATCTATGAGGAATGCCTTTTCTTCTGCTCATGCTTGTAGCCATGTCCTCATCCGAGACCTTATTAGAAGACCTTCCACACACACATAAACCACTTCTCTTCTTTCGGACAATATCAGTACATACTACAGTAATCATGTAATTCTCTGACCCTGATGAGCCTGAGGACCAGCTCATTGGCTCGTCGCTGTCCACGATTGTCGAATGAGGTGTCGTTTCGTTCGTCATCTCATCGTCTCCCATCTCTTGAGGAATCAAGAAATCAGGACTAAGTGTTAAACTGTTGCATTTCTTCAAGTATGGAGTGAGGTCCTCATAGTGCTTCACCACAAAGTCCACCTAGTAGTTCAAAATTAAACATGCTTTCATTAACAAATTTTCCAATTAAGTATTAACTTTGTCATATATTGTAAAACACATCATTATACAGTACATAATATATATATATACACACACATTGAAGTGGAATTCACTCGCTGTACACTGATCTTATAATTTGTTAATCAACTGAAATATTCAACTACGTAAATATATGCATGAGGGCAATTGTAATTTGAGAATTAATACGTTCGATTGATTAGTGAAGAACCTTTTAGTAGTTTAATGGAGAATTATGTGATGATTGAATGAATAAATATTACCTTGCACCCAAGAGAGCAATGGATAAAAGGCTCTTGGAGGCTTCTGTCACATGAAGTGCAATAGTTTCCAGCTCCTTTAAATTGCCTATTCTGAGGTCTCTTCTTGATAAACACCACTTTGGCACTATTTATAGTGTAAGGCTAATCAAAATTTAAGTGAAGTTAGCCACTTACTATTTATTGCTATGCAGAGTTAATGACCGAGAAATTAAGATACTAATTACCAAATTATAAAAAGATTATGAGATTGTAGTTTTATGCTCTAACTAACCTGAACATTAGAGCAGTCTATAAGCTTCTGAAGATCTTCCAATCGGACAACATCATGGTACACATAACGACGAACCTGAAGAAGCCTATGGAAGCGATGTGATGGTATACAATGAGGGCAAATGCTGATGCAGCAATCCAAACAACACACATTCTTTTCATTCTTCTTTAGGGCTTCATGGTAAGAGCATGCCACAAAGAATTTTTGTGTGTAGAGTGCTTCCAACCATGCAGGCTTCTGAATTCCATAAACAACATTAATTATATTTATGAATTACAAAGAAAATGTCATACAAGTTCATATTTAGCTGAGATAAGAGAAAGGAAGAGAAGAACACACACCATGATCACCCTTAGCTGTTATCAATACAGTGGTGTAAGTGTAACAGAAGAGAGAAAGAAAGAGAGGGAGTAGGGCATGGAGATAAGAGTACTTATGGATGTTCACGAGAGAGGAAAGGGTGTATATTTATTCCTTGGAGGCAGTGGTGTAAGTGTAACAGAAGAGAGAGAGAAAGAGAAGGAGTAGGGCATGGAGATAAGAGTATTTATGGATGTTCACGAGAGAGGAAAGGGTATATATTTATTCCTTGGAGATATAACACAACATTTCGTCAATAGGGGTGGCCTGTTATGTGTGTGTGTGTGTGAGAGAGAGAGAGAGAGAGAGAGAGAGATTAAAGAAAGTAAATAAGATATGAGGAGAACGTGGGCGTTGTTCCCGTGTCTCCCATTCTCTTCCACACCTTTAAACTATTCTTCTCATCTCCTTGGCTAAAGAGCTCTATTGCTAAACTAACTATGCTCTCTCCTTGAAACAACTGAATTATACTATATGTTTTCCTTTGTTTTATTCTCTTTACTATTTGGTGAATTGGGTTGAAGATCGATAACCCAAAAAAAAGAAATGTTCAAGTCATATAGTTTGTACAAGTTTGCGCAATTGTACAAGTGATTGTTGAATTTTATTCATAAAAATGTGATGCTATATCAGACTATTAGTCATTAGTATTATTAATTCTCTGTTTAATGTATTGTTACTTAATTACATCAGCTTGAGCCTTGAGGTTGTTTTAAGACAGGCTTGAATAAAGCTATTTGCACTCCTGGGTCAAGTTATTCGAAAAAACACAAATAAAAGTAGTCTTTACTATTACAGTATAAGCACCCTTTTCCTTAGGAAAAATATTTTTTTTTCTTGCCAGATACTGTTTTTTCTTTTTCTGCACCTCTCTCTTACTCTTCCTAAATTGTATATCAAATACCCAATATAACTTCATAGCTAAGTAATTACTTCATACAGGGCAAGAGCGGGAGCACAGACAAGAGTACTAGAATAGAGCTATCTCAAACAGAACTTTTAAGATACAGACCACCATATAATTATGAGTGGTTTCAATATATGTATTGATGTTGAAGTAGTTAACCCAACATGAAAATTAGTCGCGGTCAAGGATTACCGCATATGCGCGTGGATTGCACAGAAGAATCCTAACCTTCAATAATGACTGACACTAGCATTCCTCTTTTACCAAAAGGTATCAACCAAATTTAACTCAAATTACTTGTTCCAAAACAAAAAGTCCTAAGTTAAATACTAGGGTAGTGGTAGCGGTAGCAGTAGCGGTAGCACTCTATGTCAATACTTAAATTGAAAAGACCGAGGGGAGAACAAGAGGGAAAAATTTACTCTAATCGTGCAATTAAAGGAGTAAACATTGAGAAAAAGATTCTAATAAATAAAGCTCCTAAACCAAGTTGCCCTCTCATTGCCATGGAGTCTGATCATTATTCCATAATTCTTTTTAGTAGAGAAAGCTTTGAGGAACACAAGGAGCTAGGATGATCCAATCAAGCTATCAAAATCATACTCTTGTCCAAATGTTAACATTTTACCAAAGAAATGATGTGCATCATCGGATTTCGATTCTCTCAATTTTAATATAGAATTTTAAAATCAAGTTAAGTTTATCTTAATTTTTTAATTGTTTTTGGATGAACAAAATTTTGTCATTAAATAAAAATAATGTCGTATCAACAATATATTTATTATATTCTTAAAAAATAATATGATATTGTTTTTATTTGATAGTAAAATCATATCCATTCAAAAATAATTAAAAAATTAAAATTAATTTAACTTAAATTTACAGTTTTTTATCAAAATCTATAGATCCAGACCCCACAGTCACAGAGTAATTCAAGTAATAAGACAACTTTAATTTACGGTACTTGTGGTTTTAGTGTTAAATGACTTGTATTTAGTCAATAAATATCATGGCATCATTCCATGAACTGTTAATAAAGCTAAGACCAAAACATGTACGAGAAAACCCGGGTTTTAAGGAATCAAACATGGCAACATTCAAGCAACTACTCCACTAATAACAAATTCTGCTTTAGTAATAATGAGGTTTTGCAACAAATATTGACAGACAAAGCACAACCCATTAAGCACTTAGGAGATATAATGACCTAATAATTAATTAATTAATATGGGTGTTTACTAATTTTTAGGCGACCTTGCTTAGCTTGTAGTGCCTTTAAGCTCCAACCAAGAGCTAATCTTGGGGTTTGCTAATTTGTTAATTTTGAATCTATTCCCTTTATGCCCTTCTAGCTAGTCTGCCATCCAATTCTGCATGAACTTCTAATTGTGCGGTTAGTCATCCATATATGTAACAATCTTTACAAGAAAACAGGAAGGTTAATCTCTCTAGAAAGCTCAACCCGAGCTGAACTGTCAGCTGCTTAGAATTGGCATAAGATAAATAATTGCTAATGGTAACATCTTTTGTTATTCCTCCTAGCCTAGGGGTTTAAGATGTCCTGTAGTGACTCAAATCCAATTTTCCACACGCCCAAAAATGTAAAAGCACACTGAGATTATAATTATATTTTGGAACAAGACCCGAAGTAATCAAAGTTTCCTATCTGATGGGTGTTTTCCAGCAAAGAGATTTTGTTTTATCCGAATCTGTGAGCAACTTTGATTGAAATCATTGGTCCTCCTATCTTGCAATTTATTCTGCCCAATGCATTGGGTTTGAATTAACCAAGCTGTTGCAGCATTGCTCAGGAAGGGATTGCAAGATGGAAAGACCATAACATGACTCACTCAAAAATGAAACATCTATGTTTTATTACTAATTTTTTTTTATAAAATAATAGATTTGACAGTAAAAAAATTAACATGTTTGGTGATTAAAAAAATCACATTTAATGGTAAAATTTATACATTTTGTGATTTTTTTTTTATCATCAAATGTATTGATTTATCATCTAATGTCAATATTTTTTATCACTAAATATATTGTTTTAGCTAAAAATGTTATAAGGAAACACGAATGTCTTACTTTTGAGTTAGGCAATGTGAACCTACCATATATCTAATAAGAGGGTTATGAGAGACTGTCCTCATAGCATATAGCGCAGTGGTAAGTTCGGCTTTTGAGACGGTGGTTCTCCCGTAAGGTTTCAGGTTCGAATCCTGTCACTGCGCTGCACATCCTGCGATTTACATTCTCCACAGAGTCCTAGAACAAAGATTGTGGGGCGGTCGTAATGATCCATTATCCAAAAAAAAAAAAGAGGATTATGAGAGACTTATGGTTAAAGGGAAGGAAATTGAAGCCTAGATCTTCAAATATTAGGCAGGAACTCCTGTTGTATCATGTTTCGGCTCACTAGTTTTAATGTTTTTGCAAAATCATAAGTGACGATTAGTACACTGAAATAAAAGGATGATAAGATTAAGAGGAAGATTAAATAAGATAATTTCATTTAATCTTATTATTGATATACAAAAATAAATATAAACATGATCTTATCTTATCTCTTAATTATAAAAGTTATATCCTCCTCTTAATCCTATTCTATAACCCGGAGTATCAAATAAACACTACAATGAGTCTTTAACGTACGATAAGTTTGTCCATTAAATATCATTACTTTGCCTATAAGAAGGATTAATTCATCCTGTAGCAAAGTTTAATTATTTACATGGCTTCTCTTATTAGATCAAATCGAAACGATTTTCCCGTTCTGTTTCAAAACTCGAGGAGATGTGTAAGGTTTCCTCTCATCCTTCACTATTAATCTCCTTTCCTAATTAAATTGTTATGGTGCTTGCATCGTATCGTAAAAATTAAAGATTGAATAATTTAAAAATGGAAATCTCTTTTTTTTTTTTTTTTTTTTTGTCTTCCTTTAGTTCCTTTTGAGGTAAAATGGTAGGTTAATATTTGCACAAGATATTACTAGTCATCACTGTTTCTATCAGCTATCATCATAGCGAACCTTAGTCAGAGAAGACCAAAAGAAAGAATGAAATCGAAGCCAATAATTTACAATCAGCTAATTAATTCACCGAAAAAACACACACTGCTAAAATTCTAACACGGACGTGAACTTTCGGTTGCTAACAGTTAGATGATCACCAGAGCCGACCAATCGAAATTAGTACAATGCACGTGCACTCTTAATAATCAAATGAAATTTATTAAGCAAGGTATCTCTCCAAAAAAAAAAAACAAATAGTGGAAAGGAAAATTTTCACAGCAAAATATTAATCCAAGGGATGGCCACCCCCACGTGCCATGAAAAGCATAATGGTATTAGAGAAAGCAAGAACCTCACGTGCAAGGGATCCAATGGCCTGACTTTCAAATTTAAACCCAATGGTGTCTTGTACTGACAAAGTATTCCTCTTTTACTCATTCAAATTGTGCATTTTGTAGGGTTAGTCAAAGGTCAAAGATTCAGAGAAGTGAACAAAGATATGGGGTTTAAGGGGAAGAGAGTTAGAAGAACAAACAGATGCTGGGTCAGCGTGTGAGCCGCACGAGGGGATCCCTCTGCCCCTCTGCTCCTGTGTCTGACTCAGGCCCACTTTGCTATGTTAAAAAGGGTTTTATTTGTTGGCTAAGCCACTTCCACATGTGCTATCATACGTGGATACCCTTATTTTTTAGGACTAGGTCACGTGCACAGCCATTTTCTAGATAGGTTGGATACAGAATCATGTGATATCATGTCATGATTTTATTTTTAAGTTTATATATTAAAAGTAAATTTTATGGTGTCATTAAAAAACAATGTGATAAACATGTATATTTAATAATAAAAAGTAAAAAAAATTTACTACCAAATGTATTTTATCATCACAAATATAAATTTTATCTGTATGTGTTTTATCATTAGAAATATAAATTTTATTATCAAATATATGTGTTTATTATATAAAACAAAATATTTTTTGTGACACCTAAATAACCACTTATTAAAATCATAACCTAAATTGAAATCGAGATGTTATGTAGTTTCAAAACTCAAGACCAATGGTGGAGCTACACTCCGGGCAGGTCCGGACTTAAACCGGGGTTCAATTTTTATAAAAAACACATGTATTGATTAGTATAAAGTGTCCGGTCTAACCTTAAACTCAATCTGAACCCAGCCTCTCACGTCTCACCCCAACTTTGTAGACTGTTGCTCTACCAAATCCCAACCCATATTTGTTTACTAAATCTTCAGCTGATATGGTTTTGGTATTTTTATTTTATTTGATTTTTCATTTTTTGGTTTAAACTTTTAAGCCCTTGATTTCTCTTTATTTTTTTTAGTTTGATTTTGGCTTGATGTTTTTTGTTTTTATGGTTTTATTCTTTCCTCATTTCAATGATAGATTTGGCCCGTTGAAAAAGTTGTTTTTTGAAACATACTAATTTTCAAGATTCTACATAATTTGTTGAAGATATTTTGACACAATTTGATATTAACTTAGGTTGTTGATTTTTTAAAAATTAAAGACATGTACAATAATTTCAATGATAGATGTGACCAATTGTTGTTTTGTTTAAAATTAATGTAAAGTAGATATTGTAGCTTGAATTGTTCTACCATCTCATATCATTGTACTGAGTGTTGAACAAAAATTGTTTAAAAAATGATTAATGCTTATGATTTATTTTATGAAATTTTTTTGTGATTGTTAAAACATTTAATTTGTCATAGTTACAATTTGGTTCAAATTTGATGATATGATTTGATTTCTAAAATTGTCTAAATTTTTTTACATTCTTCATTGAGATCTCTATCTTTGTATTGTTATGTTATAATAAATCTAGTTAATATATTAAATTTTGACAATCTTTCTTTTCAGCATGAGATCATCAAATGAAACAAAACTTGAAATTTGAAGAGCAAACTTTAAACTTAGACCATATCAACTTTTGACAAGTATCTGACAAATGAAGATAGGAATAAGATTCCTCATGCTCAGTTTAAATAGAATGTATTATCATATTTCTTAATTATATATTTTTCAATAAAATAGATATTATCATCAAAGTTTTTATGATTATATACATTTTATTTTTTACTTTTGTGATGTAAATGAAGTGTTATTCTTTAATTGTGATGTTAGCTTTTCCATCGACGCTTATGTACTATTTGATAAAAAAGAAGCTACAATTTGCTATATCTATATTGGTATGAGTTTTATCATTTCACTACTATAGTGTAACATTTATACAGTTTTTAATGCTTCTCTAAAGCATATTGTCTTAATTATCACTTGTTTTAGTTTCTTAGACGTAATGTTGTATTAAAAGTATATATAAAACTAATATTATATGGTAAAAAAATTATATACTTTTAGCGCTTATAATGATTACTGAAAAACTAAAAAAAAAAAAACATGATAAAATGACCATAAGATCGGTCATATATTTCAGCTCTACCTCAAAAAAAAAAAACGCTTCTGGTCACCCCCCTCCGTCTAAACTCTTCCTAACACTAGTTCTTCAATAGATAAGGGCTTTTATTATCACGTCAGGAAAATAGTTATCATTGATAACTCTTTCTTCCATTCTTTTCTTTTGACAAAAAAAAGCTTGCTAGGCTTAATCCTCTCTATCATCATACATACATCATAATAGTCATAATTATCAACTGAATCACAGATACTACAAAATGAAAGAATCTTGCAACCGTTTGATTCTATCGCACTGTTGACCTGATGCTTGATGCTTGATGCCTGAAATCAATCTGAGGGTTCACGATAGAACGTCGCCGTATACATTGTGGTCCCATCATACAAAAAGTTCTCCAAATCTTATCACAGAGAGCACCATACAACTTACTAACTTGTATGGGATATTTATATCTTATGTTCAGATCTGATTTAAACAAAAATATATCAGTCAATACAACTCTTTAACAATCTACGGACCCTTACATTTAGACTAATAGAATGGCTGTTATTCTGTCAGTACTGACATCTAATGAAGTTCTTAAAAGTAGTTTTACAATTATAATTTCTAAATCAGACAGCAAAATATTATTCTTCTTCATTAATATACTTTACATCTGCACCAGGTTATTACCTTTTTCAGGTCTCGTTTATTCATAATGTCTATATAAATCAAATATATTATACAAAAAATCAAAATAATATAATGATAAAAGCCAAGTATGGAAATGAAAATTCAAATGAATCAAACCTAATTTCAAGGCTTCTGAGCAGAAAACATGATGAAAGACTGTTGAACTTTGTTTGTGTAGTTTGTAAGACCACATGATGTGCATAAGTCCTTGATCTCTTCCTCTATCAAATAGTTAAAGTTTTGCAAAATCCTCTGCCACACAAATGAATACTTAGAATCAAGATCCATCATACATAGTTGCCATTTAAAAAATCGTTTAATACATTTGATACCCCATTACTGCATAAACATTTTTTTAGGAGAATTCAGTCATGAACAGACCCTCCTGACTGAGAGTAAACTAGGAAAAGAACATAAATATTTCAGTTGTGGTGACAGATCAGTCTTTTTAGTGTTTTAAAGTCCAGACAGAATGAGTGAAATGAAAGTGAGACATCACTCACCATGGGAAGTTGAATGAAGACAAAAAATAGGAGATGACTATCATATTCCACGATTCCTCAATAAACAAGGAAGCATTTTGAGAATATCATCAAGTTGATATGGACTTGAAACTAACAGCATCATGTTACGAGTGCAGGCAACTGAACTTTTCTGAATGCATGGGACAAAGAGACAGTCTCCATAATTTGTGTTGGATTTCAGACTACGTTGGTATTTAAGAATCCATTGACATATATGTAGTTACTAAAACTAAACTGAAATTTTGCAGTGATTGGGAAATTCAAGAACTACAGTGTTTTAGTATATTCATTGGCAGAACCACATGAACATTGATTTTCACCATTGCAGCTACTTATGAACTGGGGCATACTGAGATTTAGAAGATTCTGGCATATAAGCATATTTTCCAGTAAAATGGAGAACATCCTAAAACAAGTTAACTGATCCATTTAGAAAAAATCATATTTACGAATAATTAAACCCAGAAACCAATTGAAAACACTATTACCTCTCTGAAAGGCCGTACTATCCAGGGAGTAGAAGAACTGTATCTAAGAAAAGTTGTTCCAACAAAGACTCCACCGCTTCGTAAAATACGATTGATTTCAGCAATCTGACAGATAAATGAGCAGAGAATGTCAGAAGTTGAATAACAAACTCGTAGAACAGTTTAACAGCTATTCAAATGGTACAGTGAACTCAATGAACATATAACTAGGACATGGTTCAGGAACTGAGCATTCAAATTCATAAGAGAAAGGTGCAAGCAATAATTTGAGGGACAAGGACTTGATATTTACATAAGGATGTAACAAAAATGTTCCTTCTAATTGTATGCTTGAACAAGCAATAAATCTGTAAAGCATTAAAAAAAAGACAATACAGATATCCCATGCACCAACTGATGACTAATGGCTCTCAACAACTGCAGGTCACTTGAATGCCCCATAAAGAAAATGCTGGCTGCCCCAGAAGAACCGTTAATGTAACCACATGATGGGCCAAAAAATAGACTTGGTTCTATTAGAATGTTTACGAATTGCAGGATTTTCTACCAAAAAAAATGTTGCTGCTCACTCATCATTATCCATCAGGTATTCTTACATCTGTAGAAGATATGACTCTATTCTGGTCTATTCAGAAGTAGCTGCTGTGGCAACAACAGCAATAGTGTTTGCTCAACTTTCCCCACAGGCTACAGGCTTCGCACATCTCACATTTCTTTCTTATACGTTTATTTCAGTTCCTTACTTCTTTATGTTATACTCCTGTTAATGGCTCATCAAAACCTTACCTTTTCATACACATTTACCTCTACAAGTGGCTTAACAAAGCATCCTCAATTATTGATTTCAAGAGTTTTCCACACAGAAACTACATTACTAAGGTTTCATAAATGAAATGGATCTACCACCAATGTCAAATTTTGCGCAACGATAAAGCTATGGCCCTAGATAGAGTGGCATAATGGACAAGATCAATCAACAAAATACTTTCTCCTTCTAAAAGCTTGAAATAATATAAAACTACATTTTAGGGTTCATAATAACCAAGCTGGCTAATTGAGGTAAAGAATGGATACTTTCTTTTTTCCTGGATAATCTTAACAAGGATTCTTGACTAACCAATCCAATTTTTGGGCCAAATGAGGACAGGAAAGAAAAATGATGCAAAACTATCACTCTAGGCTTGATGTAGATGGAGGATTAACTCAGCATTGGAACTGCCTTTGGCTTCATTTTTATTCTCCATTGAAGATGTCAAATCCAGAAAATTTCAAGTTTGCGCCTTGCGAATTCATTGATCTAAAGTTTTGATACTTCACCACTTTGAAACTCGAGGTTGAGTTTTTTGTAAGTGGAAAAAAATGATGCAGAAAATGGATGGAATAATTTATCATTTTGGGCATTTTCAATTATTAGTGGGTTATTATGGGATATATTTTAATCTAGTATTCTTAGGAACCAAGTAGTAGTATTTTAGGAAATTTAGGTTTCGGTAATTAGAGCTTGTGTTTGATTCCAACTTTTAATGGTGTAAGTGTCAAGCATCTAAGACACCATTGAGGGATTGCAGGAAACCAAGTAATGGAGAGGAGCCAAACCCTTAGAGATTTATTAGGATTTGATTTACTTTCCTCTTTGAATTATGTTTGGTGCCTCTATAAAGCACCTCTATTAGGATTTTATGCAGACTGATTATTGAATAAACTTTGAGTTTGACAACTCTCCTATCTCTCTTCTCTCTTGTTCTTCCTTCTCTTGCCCTAGTTCTTCACCTTTGCCCCCTATATTATCTGATTTCTTCCTCTTATCTATTATTCTTCTCACCGCTCCTTATTTCTTCTCAGAAACTTGTTCTTCATCAATTGACACCCCTGATCATCTTTTACACATTGTAAAATCAAACTGCGAACAAACTTGCAGAAGAAAATTGATGGCAGAAATAATATTTACAGCATTGGAAGGAGACGGCCAGCAGTGCAGAGCTGCACCAGCATGAACAGCATCAACAGAACCAGATGAGAACGGAAGCCTAGAAACATCTGCCCTAACAAGAGCAAGATTGCTGCATATACTTGAACAAAATGTGAATCAGTTATTTTGTTAACCAAAACAATAAAAAAATAAAGTAAAACAACTAATATTTATGTCTTAGCTGTTTTAAATTTGCAAAAATACGAGAAGCAACCAAACTTACGCAGTCAAAACAGTATCATCTTGTTTAATGAAATCATTACACTGCCGAAGCATGTTTTCAGAAAAATCAAGTGCAATAACTCCAGAATACATCTTGGATTGTGCAAATTTTCTGGAAAACAAACCACTTCCACAACTAACATCTACCAGAAGGCCACCTTCTGCAGTTAAAGTATTCCTGAGCCCTTTTGAACTGCATTTAATATGAAATAGCATGTAAGTTTTATATAGCATGTGTACAAGCTTCTTAATTAAGCCACAACTTGGGAAATGAAACAGCTTGTTATCATCAGCAGGTTTTAACAAATTCCACAGGATAAACCACCTTTTACATGTTCTCTGAGATCCTAGTCCAAAGACCAATATATGATGCAAAAGTTTCCACTACAACTCATTCTATTAAAATGAAATCCGCTAAGTTCTTTACCTATATGGGTGCATCTAAATGGTAAAATAAGCCAAAGAAGATATACCTCTTCATCAGGACCAGGGAAGCCACTTTGATTAAAGTTTTGACGCCAGCCCCTTTCATACAAGAAGGACACAAGTGGACTCCTAAAAAAGGTCAGAAGAAAGGCTGAGACACAAGCCTTTCCTGAAACAATTTATTCATGTCATAAAATCTCATAGAAACAATATAGTTATGCCATAAATTCTCATATCTAAAGTATGATACTAGCGTTTAATCCATCATAACTCAAAAACATTATCCAGAAAGAAAATAACCAATTATTCCCCTCATTATGCTTTCATTAATTAATGGAGAAAAAGGAAAGTATATTGAGAGGAAAGTATATGTTTGTGTGAATTTTGTTACTTCTACATATAAGGCTAACAGGGTGTATCATGTACATCTAAAACTAAATATAAGTACCGATTCATGACATTCATTATATTAGATGCATGGAACTTTGTGGTGACAAACAACAAGCTACTTATACCGGAACAGCTCAGTCAAAAATGGTTTTACTTCATTGTAGTCCTTCAATCCAGCAGTAACAGTGAGATCCAAATAAACGTCTTTGCTGGAGTATGTTTTGTTGCATTTTTTACACTTGAATCCGGACTTGTAGATAGCTTGCCTGCAAGATTTTCAGTCACTAGGTCAAACACCAACCACACTGAGAACTCCAGAAAAAAAGGAAAAAAAAGAGAAACATATAAACACCTGCATACATCATTATTCCAACTTACAAGTTAAGACCTGGAGGGCCTTTCCTTATCAGTGGTTCATAACAAACTGGGCATGCAAACAAGTCAGCCTCCAAAGTTTCATTCTGTTGAGCACTTAAATCCTGAAAGCACAAAACATTAGTAATCTCACTACAAAACCGAAAAACGGAATCAAATATGTGATATCAAACATAAAATGGTGTCAATGCTACTGCATTAAGAGTCTTAAGATTATAACAAAAAGCATGCTGCAATAATAGTGCACCTCAGAAGATTTGTACAAAAAGGATATAATGCATAAGACCCCAGCCATGCAAGCAAAATGGACCATGACATAGGCATTGCTACTCAGTACATGCCCATAACTAAGAAACAATTAATTTCAGGTAACTTTGAGTTACACTTGATTCAAACAAAACTAATAAAGGTTAAATATAAACATTTTGAAGGAAAAAATGAATACATTTCTATACATCCAGAGAAAACTACACCTAGATGGATTAGAAATTTCTTTTCTCAGTATTGATCTGTATATGTTCGAAGACATATTAAAAGAGGTTCTTCAAAGTTTGCTAACTTCTTCTGCCATGCATTCTCCATAATTACAGTAAACATATTTTTTCTCTAAAATATTTTTATATCTATCCTACTCATCAAGCATACCCAACACCTTTTATTCTGTCAAAAGTGTAGAACCTGATATCTATTTCATAATACCAATCTTTAGCTGAATCTCTGTTTATAAAATTTAAATTTAAGTGAACATAACAAACGTATCTTCAAAAGCAAATTCATTTGAAAGAGAAGCCAGTTCAATAATTACTGATATGAAATAAGTTTCAACAGTCCAAATTTAAAAACTAACACAAGACCTGCCAATTCACCCTTAGCAATAAACACTCCAACTTATGAAGCATCACAATTCTATTTACACAAGTGCTGCACAGAAATTATCAGCATATGAGAACCACAATAATATCAATTCGGTTAGCAGCAAGGAATTAGGATAGAAAAACTCAGATAGAACACACATAAATTGATGAGATTTGACAGAAGAAATACTATTTTTATTTTTTCCTTGATTGATTATTCACCTAATGTGCCAAAAAGCTTCTCCATTTGACGATGTTGCATTCAATCTCCATTTGACGATGTTGCATTCAATCTCACCGTAAACTTGATTCCATTCCAATTTTGAAATGGAGAGGATCGTGATCCCTAAATCTATTAGAACTAAAATAGCTAATCCTACTTGGTTTAGTAGGTTTCTAACAAATTCAATTTGTTATCCACAATTCCACGTCTCACTCTTCATATCTCTCTCTTTGAGAGACAAACACTCAGAAGTCCATAAAGCCCATCTTATCATGAATCCATTGAAAACTTTGAATTTCATGTTTCCTGTTGCATTTATATACTCCAAAAAATAACAATGCAATGAAACTAAAATGAATAACAATAACAGTAATGCAGAAGTAACCTATTTCATGAGTCCTCAACACTATTGATTATGTAATTCAAAGTTTTTTTTTTTTAAAAAAATAATCGTTTTCATATTACTAACATCTTCTCAGCAATCAAACAGAGCTGTACTTCACGACAAAATGAAAATAAGTAATCAACTCCATTGAACTTTTTTCGTCGGATAAAATAACTTTTACACTTCCATTTTCTTAAGAATTAAACAGCAAAATAAGCGAGAGCTCAAATTTCTATCCTTTAATTTTCCCGGCAACCAATCATCATTACCATAATTCACGAGTTCAAAATTTTCAACAAAACTTAGCGCATAGTAATAAATTGAAAGAGAAAACGGAAACTTCTAAATTATGAAATTTGAATAAGAAAAGAGGGAAGTGAAATGATGAAATGTACTGATTCCAGAGCAACAGCTGAGCTCGCACGAATAGCAGAGTGGAAACGGAGTGCAGAAAACCGGAGAGGAGGGCGAAAACGGGAAGTATGGGAAAGGCAAGGGTATTTCGGCAATAGGGATTTATGGAGATGATGAAGAGAAGAGGAAGCCATTGCCATGGGAGATTGATTACTCTCTCTGACTTTCGTGTTTTTTCCTTTTATTTTCTCTTATTTGGTTTAGGTGATGCATCGTGGCTCTCGTTTAGTTGTTTTATAGATTACCAGAGTAATTACGTTTTAAAACTATTTAAATGAAAATAAAGTGATTAAATCATTACTTCGAATTTTAAAGTTAGTATTACTAGTATGGTTGTTAAAATTTTATATAAATTCATCAGAAACTCAAGAAATTTCATTTGAATATTCCTGTAAATATATTAATTATTCTTTTTTGAATGACTTATTAACAAACTTTTAAACAGTTATTTGTATTATTTCATTAATAAATTGATTTGTTTGAAACTTATTTTTAATTTTCATAAACATATCTGTTAATCTTAAAGACTTATCTGGATTTTTTCATAACACTTGAAAACTCATTTTACAATATTTTTGTAAACTTATTATTAATTGATTTTAGTCTTAAAATTCATTTACTATATTTTTCTAACTCCATTACTCTTGAAACTCATTCATATTAAACCACTTATCTTATTAAATAAATTATTTCATGCTAATAAGTTTTTTTTTTCTATTTTTTTAAACTGTAATTCTAGCATTAAAGATTTCTCTCGAGTTTAATATGCAAGTAGAACTTTGTAATAGCGTTTGGTATTCTTGTTTTGTAGTCTTATAGGACTCGTATTAATTGTTAGTTGTTTCTTGTTTTAAACATGAGTTTGAGTGTGAGGAGATGGTGGGACAAACGAATTAACTACAAATAGGCATCACAATATTATTGTGAGTCTGAGTTTTCTTACTGATTTCAAGTATATGAAGTCAGCTTGAAATTTTTTTTCAAATTATGGGTCTAAGTTAAAGTAGTAGCGTAGATTCAGATCACTCCATCACCGCACTCTCAATTTGGATTTATTTCCATTTAATATTATTGAAGAGGAAATAACCAAAATATTTTATAAATTAAATTTTTTTAAAACAAAGCAAATGGGTATAATGATAGCTCAATAAAATCAAGGATTTAAGTTTTTCACCTTCAACAGTTTTTTGACGATAATAGAATAACTGATAGTTTGAAAAGCGCATCTTGATACCATTAAAAAACTATTGTCGAAAGCTACAAAATGAGATTCGGAAACAACCACCTTTGTCATACCGATAGCTTTCTTTTATTGTTGGACTCTAGCACTTCTGGTGAGTATTATCGGAAAGTGACAACAGCGACTGACCGAAAATGGCCCGATCTATCAAGTGTTTATTTTTTTAACCTTTATCAATATACTTTTGCTTTTATAAATTATTTAAAGCTTACTCTTGATATCAATTTTTGTTTTAAAATAAAATAAAAAACTAGAAGTTAAATTCAATCTTCAACTTATATGTAAGTCTGTATCCTTACTACTATATAGAGATGAGAAACTTGGTCCATACCCGTTTATTTTTTGACCCGTACCTGCTAAAATGCGGGTATGAGCTTCGTTGTTAAGCCCTGTTAGAAATTGACCCATGCCCAGCCCGATCTGTTCCGCAAAAATCCGGGTTGGGCTGGGTCTACCTACGGGTTAACAGGTATGCCCGTTTAATAAAAGACAAAGCGCACATTTTGAGTCTCAAATATATTCGCATTTCATTTTCACGCAGTCCCTTTAACCAGTTAACCCTAACTTATTCTTCGTCTCTTCTCAATTCTCTCATCTCTCACGCTCACGCTCACGCTCACGCTCACGCTCACGCTCACGCCTTCCTGGATGGCAGCTTTATCGGTAGTTGCCAGACAACCCCTCTCTTGACGGCGAAGATATCCTCTCTTTGTGAATGTCGAAACTCTGTAAGTTTCTCTCTCTCTTCTTCATATTCGGTTTGTTCTTCGCCTTCTTCTATTTTGGTTTTTCTCTCTCTAAACATAACTTTACCGTAGAAAATGGTTAAAATTTGCAATTAGATGGTTTTTTCTTCGTCTTCTTTTGTGTTGGTGTTGGATTCACGCAGTCCTTCTCCGATAGTCCAACCCAAATAAATAAAATAAAATCCAACAATTCAAAAACTTTGGGCAATTTTATAAACCTAGAGAAATACCTTATTCCCATGACCTCGCAAAATGTTTAGAGAAAATTCTTTTCTTGCATGAGGTAGAAAATATTAAAAAATATGAAATTAATAGTACAAAGAACATGATGTCAAATTTGTGAAAGAAAAAGGAGAAGAATAATCACAAATCCTGCAAATATAAGTAATCTTCGGTTGACAACTTCTATGAAATCCCAAGATAATAACACCATCATATCACATGCACCAGCAATTGAAATAGGAAAGGACTTGGTACTTTTGGAGTTCCCTACTAGAGCAATCAGCAGGCAAACAAACACAACAATTAAACTGGAACACACAAAAATTTTGCAAACACGAAACTGTATAATACCATATCATTATGATAATCCATATGACATTTCAAGAAAATTAAATCAATCCCGTAATAACCAGAAGAGAAAGACAATGTTGACTTCTCTCTCCCACCTAAAATAATTCTATGTAGATATTCTAGAAATTCTTTGTTTGTATGTAAACTTTATCTTCCTTATTTGTAAATAGTGTCAATATTTAATGCTCTAACAGAGATGTACCAAGATTTGATTTGAATAAATCTCCAAGGATTCTTCTTCTAAATCATTGCTCCTAAAAATTCCTTATAAACCCTGTAAAGTTTCATAATTGTTGTTTGTTACATCAGCCTCAGGACGCAACAAAGAATGGACTCTGGAACGAGAACTGGAATCAAGAACTCCGTTATAAATATGGAGAGCAAGAATGAACATGTAGAGGAGTTTATGCCTCTTTTGGGTTTTACCGATACTGTAAGTTTTACTAAACTTAGGCAAACTTCTGATGCTTTGTCTCATTTTAAAAGAGTACTGCTAAGGATAGGAAGAAAAGAGCAAATTGCCTTCATTGTTACAAAACTTATGCTATAGGTAGTTGTAGTCATAGGACCAAAAAATTTCTAAAGCATAAATGAGAGTGTAAAGGTCATCCTTATGCATATGTAAAACAAATGTATTATGATCATGAAGGAAAAGTACGTAAAAGAAAATTAGACCAAATGATTTACTGTGATAAAATGACAATTGCAATTATGAAGCATAACTATGCCTTTGGAATTGTGGAGCGTGAGTGTATTAGGGATGTTCACAAGTACTGTAATGATGATGTCAAATCCTATTACAGGAGAACAACTAAGAATGATTGTGTGAGAATTCACAAGCGAGAGAGACTAAGGCTTAAGTTGGCTTTAGAGAAAATTCCTGGTAAGATTTTCCTTATTTCATATGTTTGGTCATCTATTACAACCGAGGGGTATATTTGTTTGACAACACACTATATAGATGAGAATTGGATGTTGCATAGTAAATTTCTGAATTTTCACATTCCCTCTCCATATACAAGTGTTCTTTTGGCTGGTTGTTTGTTTAAATTCTTGAAAGAATGGGGAATTGAGAAAAATTTTTTTTCTCTTATTTTGGATAATGCATCTAACAATTTCAATATGCAAGATAACTTGAGGGACAAATTTAAGGTGCATGATACTTTATTGATTCATGGTGAAATCTTTTATGTACGATGTTGTGCTCATATCTTGAATCTTACTGTTCAAGTTTGTAGTGACATGTTTCTTAAGATCCAAGAGAGTGTTTAAGTATGTAAAAGGATTGAAGGTTAGAATTAAAAGGTTTATTCAATGTGTCGATCAAGTTGGTGTGTCAACTTCTATGGGGTTGCGTACGGATGTACCAACTAGATGGAATGCCGCTTTTTATGCTTGAAAGTTTTCTAAGTCCATCAGATTAAGATTGGGAAAGAGGAGAGAGGATGTGGAAGTTCTTAAAACCATTCTATGAAATTACAACTCTCTTGTTGGGTTTCGAGTACCCAACGACAAATTTGTATTTTTTAAATGTATAGAAAATTCAAGTGCGCTTACTTGAAGAGATAGAGAGCCAAGATGAAGTTATTTGTATATATAATGGCAGCCAACATGAAACCAAAGTTTGAGAAGTACTGGATTCTTATAGTGTATTGCTAGCTATGGAAGTTATTCTTGACCCTCATTAAAAGATGCAAGTTATATAAATTTTGTAATACTCGTGTTCATAAATTAAAGGTAAAGAAATAATTTTACAAATATTATATTGAATTAAATAATCCATTGATGAAAGATTTAGTATTGATTTGAAATATACTATTGAAAATTTTGTTGAAAAGAGTTAGAAATTTTTGAAGAAGAAAGTACTGAAAGATTTTGAAATTTGAAGTTGAAATGAAAGAATTTTGAAGAAAAATATTGACTGAAGTTGAGGAAAATAATTATAAAAAAATTGAAGAAAATAAAAAAAAATGTATTTCTTTATAATTTTTATAAAATTTTTGGAAGAAAGATAAGATGAAAAATTGATTTTAAATGATAAATGGCAAAACTTTAATTGTGTAATGGCAACACAGTAATTATGTAATGGCAAAACAGTAAATTTTAAATGATGGCAAAATTGTAATTAACCAATGGCAAATATTTAAATTGTATTAAAAAGAAATTCGCAGACTTCACGAAACGATGAAGCGACGAGCGACGGTAAAAAAATATAATAAAATAAAATAAAATAAATGGTGAAGGAAAAAAAATCGTTGAGCGGTGGAGAAGGAAAAAAAAGTTTATAAGTCTCTGAGTTCAGAGACTTTCTTTGTTTTCCTTACCAAATCCCGTTTGGTTTCCTTCTTTCTTCAATTCAAATTTCTTAGCAAAAAGTTATAAAGAAAATTTCTTCAATATTAGAGATAGTACAATCATTCAATCACAATAGAAAAATTTCATCATATTTGAGGTAAATTTTCAATAAGACTCATAACTAAATAATTATACTGTTTGAATTAAGTTATGAAATAGTAAGATTTATAAAAGTTTATGATTAGGTGTTAGTGATAAGCAATCTCAAGAAATTGCTGAAAGGAGCAAGAAATGCAATGAAGTGATCCACGGGTAGTTTTAAGTGCTATGCGGTGAGTTAAATTTACTTTTAGTAATCGAAATCAATAAAAATATGAATTTATGATATTTAAATAAATTGTTGAATTATAATGATTTATGATTGATTTATTGATTAAGGATTTAATAGTAAGTTGAATATTAATTATATAAGAATTTATATTTTAAAATGATGGATTAATGAGAAATACGTTGAGAAGTTAACAATTTCTGAAAAATATGATTAAAAAGTTGATATGATATATGAGGAAACAATTTATTAAATATGATAAAAATAACAATTTTGAGAAAGAGCTAGACAGCTGAATTGAATGCTTTGATGTATGCTTGCATATTATTGCTCATATGCATATAAGGAAAAAGGATAGCCTGATAATTTATTTATTAAGAGAAATTGATAAATGATTGAATTAGAATGTGAGAAGAGATAGATAGTTAATTATGATGATTTAACAATGAATGAATATAACTAGAAGTATACAAATCGAGTACTTCTAGTAAATTTAATACACCGAGCTTGGGAAGCTCACTCATCATTGTTAAATAATTTCAGGTAGCGGGCAAGATGGTTAGATTTATGAGCTGAGATTTAAACTGAGTTATTATTTGTAAATTTCGTGGTCCACATCCTCAGGCTAATGGAAGAAAAAAAATTGTAAATATTCATACATAATATGTTGTATATATTGTTTAAGTTGGATATTAATAATGTAACTCTTCTGTTGAGGGTTGAGGATTAATGTATGTATATATTTTCAGTCAATGTATGTTTTTATATTGTTGCATATATGTGTTGTGTTGGAATTTCAAAACATAACGACACCGTCTCGGAGGTGGCCAACCCAGGATGGGTCGTTATAATTTTGGTATTAGAGTATTAGGTTTTATGATTTTGTAGGCTGCATAAAAATTTAAAGAAGTGGAAGATTTAAATAAACTACATTTTAATGCAGAGTTTGAGGATGACACATTGACGTCCTAGAGCTAGAGTTAGAGTACTGAACCAGAGAGGACGTGGTAGACCCTAAATATTTAGAAGAGTTGAAGTAGAGGGGGAAGTCGAGTCTATGGCTCATGCAAGGGAACATGTTGCTAGTACAGCTGGTACTAGTAGAGGTGGGAGAGAATATGATATTAGGAGCGATGAGTTGAGAGAAGTTCTTGATCATGCTATTGAGAGAATAAATGCAACAGAAGAAAGGGTTGATAATTTACAGAGAAGACTAGAGGAAAGTGTAGAACAGAACCTGATGTGGTGACACAAAAAGCTTATGAGGGAGATGGTGTGTTTGCACATGAGATACAAGAGGATTGTTTTGTGAGATTTATTAAATTTAAATCTCAGTCTTTTAAAGGATCTGTAAATCCTATTGAAGTTGAACAATGAATTAAATATGTTGAGAAATATTTTGAAGTCTTATCAGTGGCAGATAGGCAGAAGGTTGTTTTTGCTTCATTTATGCTAGAAGGTGAGGCTTCTCAATGGTGGGAGAATATTTTGCCTAGATTGAGTACACAGGTATATCAACTTTTAACTTAACGTAAGTTTAAGAATGTGTTCTTTGCGAAGTATTTCCTAAATACGTTTCGAGCACAGTATGAGAAAGATTTTAGTCGTTTAAGGCATAATACTTTATCTGTGCCGGAGTATGATATTAGATTTATAGCCTTGTCGAGGTTTGTACCTGAGTTAGTAAATACGGAGGAGAGTAAATGTAAAAGATTTTAGATTGGTTACACTATGAAATTCGAACTAAACTCTCTTATATGGGTATTGGGAATTATACTATAATGGTGGATAAAGAATTACAGATTGACAAAGATGTGATAAAGTTTAGAGATAGGAGGGATTGGTTGAAGAGGTCTAGATTTGAGGAACCTAGAGGCAGTAGTAGTATGAGTGTGCAGGGTGGGAGACCACCCTAAAGGAGTAGTTCCTTGTCACAGGGAACTGTAATACAGGGTCAGAGGCAAGTAGAATTTGTTGTTTCTGTAGCTCCGAGTAATATTAATGAGACCCTTAGATTTGGGAGAGAGGCTATGGGAACTGGAAGTTATGGTAGAGGAGTAAGTATGCCACCAAGAGGAAGTGGTAATCTGATGCATGATCGTGAGACAAAAGTTTGCTATAGATGTAATCAGATAGGGCATCTATCTCGAAAATGTCCTACTCTGATGTGCTTTGTATGTGGTGAGGGATGACATATTAGTGTAGATTGTCCAGTGGGGAAATCTGTTGAGATAAGTGCTGGAGGTGTTAAGAGAAAACAGGTGGAGAGAGGTGGTGGATCAGGGAGTATGCGGGGCATATGCATTGACTCAACAGGATGCACAGGCCACTCCTGATATTATTATGGGTATGGTATCTATTCATAATAGACCTGCTAGATTATTGTTTGATCATGGTGCAACCCATTCTTTTGCATCCAGTGTTTATATGAAATCTATTGATGCTTGTATTAGTCTTTTGATGTGTGTTGTTATTAATGAAGGTTCCTATTGAGAATAAGGTTATTATCAGGACAATTTATTGGGGTTGTGTGATTAGTATGGTTGATAAAGAATTTGAAGTTGATTTGTTGCCTTTAGATATGACAGATTTTGATTTAATTCTGGGGATGAATTGGTATCTGAATCATACTTGGGTAGATTGTTATAGGAAGAATGTGTTGTTCAAGATACCAAGACAAGAGGAGTTGAATGTAAGATACTTACCAAATGTCTTGTTTCTGCCCTGACTGTTAATAGATGATTGAAGAAGGGTTATGAGAGGTATTTGGAGTATGTGGTGGATTATAAAATGGAGATTAGAAAGTTAGAAGAAATCTTAGTAGTGAAAGATTTTTCTAATGTGTTCCTTGAGGAGTTGTCTGGTTTGCCTCCTAACAGAGAGATTGAGTTTTCTATTGAGGTGATTCTAGGATCAACACTCATATCTATAGCACCTTACAGAATGGAACCAACTGAGTTGAGAGAATTGAAAGTTCAATTTCAAGAGTTGCTAGATAAATAATTTATTCGACCGAGTATGTCGCTTTGAGGAGCCCCTGTATTGTTTGTGAAGAAAAAGGATGGAACGATGAGGTTATGTATTGATTATAAACAGTTGAATAAGATCACCATCAAGAATAAATATCATTTCCCAGGGATAGATGATTCATTTGAGCAATTACAAGGGGCTAAGGTGTTTTCTAAGATAGACCCGAGATCGGGTTATCATCAATTGAGGATAAAGGAGGGGGACATGCCTAAGACTGCTTTTAGGATACGTTATGGCCATCATGAGTTCCATGTGATGCCATTTGGGTTGACTAATGCTCCTACAGCATTTATGGATATAATGAATCAGGTGTTTAAACCATTCTTGGATAGATTTGTGATTGTATTTATTGATGATATTTTGGTATATTTCAAGAATGAAGAGGAGCATGTGCAACATATAGAGATAGTGTTGCAAATTCTGAAGAGAGAGAAATTATATGCACAGTTCTCTAAGTGTGAGTTTTGGCTGAATGAAATATCTATCTTGGGGCATTTTGTGTCAGGAGATGGTATGACAGTTGATCAACAAAAAGTGGAGGCAGTGTTGAATTGGGAAAGACCCATAGTGTGATTAAAATTAGAAGCTTTTTGGGGTTAGCTGGTTATTATAAGAGGTTTATCTAGAATTTTTCTATTATTGTTGGATCATTGACCAGATTAATTAGGAAGGAAGTGAAGTTTATTTGGTCAGAAGAATGTGAGAAGAGTTTCCAGCTGTTGAAAGAGAAATTGACTACTACTCTGGTATTAGTGCTTCCTTCAGGTGATGAAGAATTTGTGGTATATAGTGGTGCGTCGTATCAGGGTTGGGATGTGTGTTGATGCAACATGGGAGAGTTATAGCTTATGCTTCTAGGCAATTGAAGAACCATGAGAGAAATTACTCAACCCATGATTTAGAATTAGTTGCTATAGTTTTTGCTTTGAAGATTTGGAAACATCATTTGTATGGAGCCACTTATGAAATTTTTTACTGATCATAAAAGTTTGACGCGTTTACCTACCCAAAGAGAGTTGAATTTGAGGCAGAGGAGGTGCATGAAATTGATTAGTGACTATGACTATACAATTCATTATCATCCAGGGAAGGCTAATGTAGTAGCTGATGCATTGAGTAGAAAGTTTATAGGGAGATTAACTGCTATTAGGAATCATGATATTAGCTTGATGATAGAATTGAGATAAATGAGAATGCAGTTGAGTATCAGTGATAAATGAGTATTAATGGCACATATGGTGGTGTAATCTTCTATTATTGATTGCTTGTGACAGATGCAGAGTAGAGATGAAGGGATAGAGAAGATCAAACAGGAAGTATTGAGTGGGAAGCCGACTGAGTTTAGAATTAGAGAAGATGGTATGGTGGTATTGGGACATAGAGTTTGTGTTCCCAATGATGCTGATATGAGAAAGGAGATACTAAGAGAGGCTCATGATTCTGTGTATTCTATGCACCCGGGTAATAATATGATGTACAGGGGGTTAAGATAGAATTATTGGTGGTCAAGGATGAAGAAGGATATAATTGAGTATATTTCTAGATGTTTGATTAGTCAACAGGTGAAGTTTGAGAATAGACATTCAGCAGGTTATTACGACATCTTCTAGTACTTGAATGGCCATGGGAGAATATGAGTATGCATTTTGTTTATAGTTTTTCTAGTACCCAAAGAGGTCATGATGCTATATGGGTTATAGTGGATAGACTTTCTAAATCTTCGCATTTCCTTCCCATTAAAACTACCTGGAGTCTTGAAAAGATGGCTGAATTGTATGTAGCGAAAATTGTAAGATTACATGCAGTACCTTTGAGTATTGTATCAGATAGAGATTTTAGATTTACTTCTAGATTTTAGAGAGGTTTTCAGAAAGCTATGGGTACATTGTTGCAGTTTAGTACAATTTTTCATCCTCAAATTGATGGGCAGACAGAGAGAATCATCATTATACTAGAAGATATGCTGAGGGCAAGTGTATTGAGTTTTTTAGTGAGCTGGGATGCTTATTTACCTTTGATCGAGTTTACATACAATAATCAGTATCAAACTATTATTGGGATGACACCATTTGAGGCTTTATATAGTAGAATGTGCAGAACTCCAGTATATTGGGAAGAAGTTGGAGAAAGAAAGATATTTGGTCCAGAAAAGATAGATTTGACTACTGAGAGGATCAAACTGGTTAGAGAAAACCTTAGAGCAGCGCAGAATAGATAGAAAGGATATGCTGATAATAATATACGACCTCTTGAGTTTCAGGTTGGTGATTGGGTGTATTTGAAGATATCACCGTGGAAGGGTATATTGAGATTTAAAAAGAAATAAAAGTTGAGTTCGAGATTTGTGGGGCCATATGGGGTGATTAAAAGAGTTAGACTAGCAGCATATAGATTGGATTTGCTTCCAAAGTTAAAGCAATTACACAATGTGTTTCATGTTTCGCTTTTGAAAAAATGTTTACATGATGAATCCCATAGTGTTCCGAGCCAGGCTGTAAAACTTTAGGAAGATTTGACCATTATAAAAGTACTAGTCAGAAATCTAGACAGAAAGGAACAAGTCTTGCGTAATAAAGTTATTCCTTTAGTTCAAGTGTTATGGCAGAACAAAGATGTTGAATAAATTTCTTGGGATCATGAGGCAAGAATGAGGAAAGAGTGCCCCTATCTTTTTAATGATTTAGGTAAGAAAATTTCGGGGACGAAATTTTTATAAGGTAGATAGAATTGTAGTACTTGTGTTCATAAAATAAGGGATAAATGGATTTTTATCTGATACAATACATAGATTTTTATAAAAAATTTAAAAGGAAGAAAAGATGAAAAATTGATTTTAAAGGATAAATGGCAAAATTGTAATTATGTAGTTGCAAAACAATAATTATGTAATGGCAAAATAATAAATTTTAAATGATGGTAGATTTGTAAATAACCAATGGCAAAATGTAAATTGTATTAAAAAAAATCGCAAACTTCACGAAGCGAAGAAGCGACGAGCGGTGGTAAAAAGTCAAAATTGGACCTTTACTTGGAAGAGCCAAAGTTTAATCATAAACAATGTCCTTCAGTATTGGAAGTGTAATTCTAATAGGTATCCAATTCTTTCAACAATGGCATGAGATATCATGAGCATACCAATAACAACTATTGCTTCAGAGTTTGCATTTAGTTTGGGAAGCTGAGTTCTCACAAAATACCAAAGTTCTCTTAAGCTTGAAACTAGCGAAGCAATAATATGCACGAGAAACTGGTTGTTTGGTTATCAAATTCTTGGTAATACACTTTATATACCTTATTATAATATAACTAAGATTTCTAAAAGTTCATTTTTTCATGTTTGTGCTAAGAAAAACTTATTAGTATTTTTTAGATGAGGATTAAGAACTTAAAGATGAAGATATTGTGGTGAATCTCTCTACCGATGATGGAAGTGAATGGAATGGATCTTCTAACATCCTTGACCCTGTTGTTGAATGAAATTTTCTTAGATTTTATATTCTTGTGTTTAGTTTGGATAATGTTGAATTTAAATTTTATTTGATGTGGATATCAAACAATTAAGGATAATGAGTTTATGTATTGCTATATGGTACTGCTTGTTGGACAAGGAACTGTCATTGATATATTGCCATTGTTTGGTTTACTTTGATATGCATATGGTAAATTAAAGTACTGCAGCGATTTGTTTCTTGTATTTCTGTTTCATGTCGTTGCCTTAACTGTTATGGCATCTACTACTAATTGAATCGCATATGGTTATGCTTGAATATTGATCTTTCTTATGGATGTTATGTTTAACCTTGACAAAATGGCACTACTCCTTTGCCAACTTCATTTTATTTCATGGAAAACTTGAAATATTGATCTTTCTTATGTATGAATTCTTTCAGTTTTTGATTGACAATATATTCATTTTATTTGGAGTTTAAATTCAATGAAACTTATGTATTAGTAATCCCGAGACTAAGGAATTTCTTCAGTTTTTTGTTGGTAATGTGAATTATGAATATCCTCACTTTAATGTTGGCTTGCCAGTGTTCAGTATTCATGGAAACCATGATGATCCTGCTGGAGTATTTAATTTTCAGTTTTCTAAGTGTGTTTTGGTCTTTTGGATGTTTGACACTTTTATGAATCTATAACATTGATGTTTATGTTTGTGTTTTAATTTTAACTGTGAATTTCCAATAGCATAGACTTGCTACATGACAGTAAAAGCAGCTGCCATCGTGCCCAGTGGTGAGGCGAAGCAAAAAATCCCAAGGGTGTATAAATTTCGGTGTTCCTTCTGTGGGGCAAACGTTGTTCAAGTCGAGGCATATTCCCAGACCAAAAGCATGCGTATTTTATGCCTCGGGCGTCCGGGCATACGCTTTAGGAATTTTTTTTTAAATCACATAAAACAGAATCTGAGTGGTGGTGGGCCGATGGCTATGGCTGTGTACGATGAGATCAAGAGAGAAACAGCAGGTGGCTCACTACTGGTGCTAATTTCATGTCATTGCCGGGCCTAAAGAGTTGTGGCTATGGCTTTCGTAAAGTTTAAAGGAGAGAGAAACATATCTTTGTATTTGATTTGAAGTTTTGAACTAAGAGGGAGAAACAAAGAGATGAGGAGCTTTTGAAGAAACAACTTGCAAGTGTTGATTCCCAGCGTGTAGAATAAGATTTTTGTTGGGAGTTTTAAAGTCATTTGTAGGTGAATTTATTCTGTGAATGTCAAATGAATTTGGGGCTTCTTTTAAATTCATATTTTTTTATTGGTTTTAATGTTGGGTTTTGCCACCCAAAGTGTATTTAGCATATCCATTGTATTGATAATTGATGACATATTTGATAAGTCTTCCTTGAGCCACGAGTCTAAACTGTTCTCTATAATAAAGTCTCAATATTTTAGACTCTTCTTTATAATAAAGTCCCAATATTTCTTGGCGGTTGACACTACACTAGTAAGTGTTATGGTATAGTAAGTGTTATGGTATGATTATGGTCATAGGTACCTGACTTAAAACTTTAAAAGCAGCCACTTAATAGAATTGGAATTTAAAGAGTGATTTTGTGATGTATTGAAGAAAGATGGCATATATTTATAAAATTTGTTATACCAATACAAGTGCGTAATAATGTGTTTACGATGTTATTGATTGAACAATATGTGAAGTTTGTGAAATATTGTGATAAATGTTAATTATTAGATTTTAAATTATTAAAGTTGGTTTATAATTTAGTTATTTATATTGTATTTGATATGATATGATTTTTTTCTATCATTTTATCTATTTAACTGTTTTTTTTTAAAACATCCTAACGTCTTGAGACTTACGGATTATCTCATTAGTGACCGTGAGTTTAACTATTTTTTAATGAGATGAGCACAAACATAAAATAATGGACCCATTAGGAAATGATTGTTTTTGACCTATGCTCATTGACCTGTCACGTGTGGCACTCGGCCCGCATTCAGTTCAGCCCACCACTACTACTATATAAGAGAGCCAGTTTGATTTCCAAATCCGGCGTCGTTTTAGTCCAATCTCATTCAAAACAAATTGTAATGCTCGATTACCCTTGTAACAATCCTAATTTTGAAGTTTTTCATTTGGTCGTTTTCAACCACCTTTTCTCTGCACTTTTATTGCTGGCGAAATCCCAGGTGAAATTAGACGGTGTCGTGTCAATTTAGGTTGTGCAACTTATTCGTCCCTCTCCCCTCTCTCCCCTCTCCCCTCTCCCGTGTCTCCTTTTCCTCGCGCAGACGCACCGCGTTTTCAAGCGATGAACAGTGGTATTTCGGCAACATCACCACTCCGACAACGAGGTAATCCCATCATAGAATTCTCTCCCTTCTCTCTATATTCCTTCTGCAATCTCCGTCAATATCCCAAGTTGACAAGCACACTCTAAATCCCCCTAGTTCTCGCATTTAATCTAGCATTATTTCTGTTTTGCTTCTCATTTCACCAAAATTTCTTAACAGGAAGACATCCTTCCTCTCATGGCTTCTGGAAGGTTTTCTTTTGTTTAAAGAAGTGGTTTATAAACCTTTGGAAAATTCATCTTTCTTTTTGTTTGTTGGGATCCGCATGAAAGTTTTCGATTTTGGTTTAAATAGTGGCATGCATTAACTGGATTGAATAATTATCTTTGCAATTTTATTTTCGGTACAAGGATTACAAAGAAGCAACAAGAATCCACAATTCACTGAAATCATTTAAAGAAAAAGTGCAGATTCTGCATCTCCGGAGGTGGATGAAAGAGGCAGTCGTTGATGAGAGGTTTGAGGTACCCCAATTCCAGATTTCTAACAATTCTTTTTATGCTTTATATAATTAAACTTATTATCCGAGCTACATCACTTGCAATTTGAGTGTTTAATTCAGATTTTGGAGATCCAGAGCCATCATTGCCCTCATGGCTTTTGGAAAATGTTCTTTCTTTTAAGATGTGGTTTTTTGAACCAAATTTGTAAACTTTTGGAAGTGGAAGCATTTGGAGAGTCATTTGTTTGTTTTGATTCAGTTCGTGATTTATGTGGTTTTTAGGGATTATTGCTTTGTACAATTTTGCGTTGGTCTAAGTTCGTAGGAGGACAGCATTGTACTTGGTAATTACTATTGTTCTTTTCGTGTTTTTTTTTTTGTTACTATTTAATGGATGCACACCAAACTAAGGAACCAAATGACGGCAATATGTGCACAGCTCTTCTGTTATAACATTTTTTTTATAAGTAGCTCCTGTTATAACATTGTAATTTTAGATTCTTGCATAACATTGTTAATTTCTTTTCGGTGTTAACGATATTCTTTTAGCATTTTCATTTTTCATAAAGATCGTGAATATCATGAATAGTAATTTATACCTTTTTTCTACATGAAAATTAACCATAACTAGATATCCCTTTGAATGAAAAAAGTTTACAAGTCCCTTGGGAAATAATGCAAAGCAATGATAAAAATAAATTCATGTGTCGGTCTGGAATCAATTTTGTTAATTTGCGAATATTTTTGCTTTAACCTTAGGAGTTAGGAGGTTGAATGCCCACCACCTAAGCTTTAGTAGAGTCTCGAGATTAGAGGGGAAGCTACTACATAAATAAATTCTTAAAGAACTAAACTAAGGACGCCAACTGACCTCTAAATTCTTTGTATGTATTATGGTGGTTGATTTGAGGTTTATCTGTTTGTACAATTGCTAATTACGTTTGATATCATAGACAACTTTGAAAAAATTGAATATTAATAAAGTGCTTATGGTGGGTTAGAATTGTTATCCGTTGTATTTTCTTCATCCTTATCAGAAGGATGAATTAGCCTTCGTCTCAAAAAATATCTCCTACTCTTTATTTTTTACTTTATAGTGTTTTGAACTAATGTTTCTTGCCAATTTCTAAGAGATGTAATGATTTGTTTTGATCTGATTGTTTGTCAGAACTCTCTATTCCGTTCAAAATGGTGATAAGACCACGGAACTTCCCTATTTTGTTTCTTATTCAAATCTTTAGAATATATACCAGTCAGAGATCATTATTATATATGTTATCATGGTGGTTGGTATACACCAGTTAGGGATCTTTATACTTTGTATATTCTGTTAATTGATTATTCTTGATTGATCACAAGATTATTTTGGTTTGTTTTAATAAATGAAATTCTTTGCTATCTCAATATCCAGTAGGAAGTATAATCAAACATTTGAACTTCCATATCACTCTGCGCTATAATTTATTTCTGGGTTGGTTCTTTTCTTCTTTTTTATTGAGAAAAAAATGATATTATTAATGCAAAAATAAACTCATGTCCTAGAGAAACTATAATTAAATATTTGAATTTTCAAAATGTGGATTCTCTTTTTTCAACAGAACTAACTGGGAGAGAAACATGTGCGGAGCTCTTCCTGCTAGTATTTTAAAAAGTGTAGGTATTCTGGATTCTAATGGAATTGGCAATACAAGAAAGCAAGCGTGGTACACTGATGGTCGTCTCTATTAAAATTGCCTTCCACATTAGTAGTAATTGCCTCTATTGTAAATAGCAATTTTACAATACATTCAAAAGCAATTCACATAGTAATCAATTGTATCTATGCTAAATATAAAAGGGACAAAGGGATGGTCCCTTAGCGTTTCAATTTCACCCTTCTGAAAAATTTAAATTCCCAAAGTGTCCTTGGTTCTGTCATTCGCTGCTGTGCATGCGATCATTCACAAAACCTCACTCAGTTGCTAATCACACTTGCGTCCTCCCCTTACAACTTCTCTTCTCCTTCGCATTTCACTCCTTTTCGTCCCTCTGGACCTCTGTTCTCCTTTGTTGACCTTTTCCATCCATCAAAGTATTTTGTTAGCTTTTACTTGAGTCTCTCTCTCCCTTTTAATAACCTATATCATGAGCAGAGGAAGTCCTAGAGACGGGAGAAATTAGAACACCTTGTAATATGAGCAGGTAACTTTCTTTCTAAGCTTTCTTTTCACTGGCCTTGTTACTAATTTTCAAATTCTTTTCATTTGAATTAAGGTTCCAAGAGGGTTCTTATACATTTTTACATTATTTGAAAAAACCCATTGTAGAATATTGTCTTTTTTCTGTGCTCTATTGGTTTAATTGAATGGTTTCTTTAGAAATTTAACTGTGATGGGATGGATATTATTTTTAGTGAAGATGAAATCTTTTTCTTTTCTGGAGTTGTTGGATCTGATAATTTGAGCAATTAAGGATCTGATGTAAGTAATTGTTTGTGTTAAATTTTAATCTCCGAATGCTATTAGTGATCTCTATCTGTTCTTGATTATTTTCATGTTTAAACTTCATCCACAGCTTGATATGATAATCAGTAGCAGTGAAGTTACCATAGTGTCACGGTCCGCCAGATTTGCCCTAAATCCATAGGATCGTGGGGCGCCAAAACTTTTCCAAGTCTCATCCAGCATTTATTCTCCTCAAGAACTCGCAAGACAACCATTTAGAAGCCATAAGACTCATTTGCTTTCTTTGAAACTCAAACTGCAATACCAAGAAATTAACTCGAGTACACACACAAGCACCCAAGGTCTCTGCTCAAAGCTTGGCTCGCTACTAAGTAACTGTCCTAAAGTGCCTCCAATTCTCAACTGATACGAAAGTTTTCAAGACCCAACATACTTGATGCCAAGACCTGTAAGATACTTACCCATGTCTCAAAGGTTAGTGCACTCGTCTCGAATCAATTGCAACTTCCCACTAACCCGAATAGCCACATACGTGAGCTAATAGTCCTCATAAACCCTCGTGCTTTTAGACCCCAATAAAGAACACTTACCCAATTAGGAACACATGAGTAAAGTCCCATTGGAACACTAAGATATCCTAGAAATGCCACAAAATTTTCATTTATGTCAATTCCTAGCTCACTCACTTGCAATCCCTCTTACATGTTTGCCCACTAAAGAAGCACTATATTGCCCCTTATTATGTTGATCGCTAATTTGCCGCTTGCACATTGAAGTGCAATCCCTCTTTCCTTGTGCTAGACACATGGATGATATTCCACCATCCTAACCGAGAGCCAACCGCCCACAAATCTGACTACGCGCAACCAATTCTCAAGCCTAACTGCACGTACACTACCTGCAAGCCCAACTGAAGATAGCTGATGAGCAACTCGCCCACTAATGCACATTGCCTCCCATCATTGTGCTGAAAACACTAATGATAGCCCATAACAGAACCAATAGTCTGCACACACGCTGATATGGTTTCTTGCACACAGCCCACAACTTAACCGAATATGTCCCCATGAGTGCCTCATAGCCACATGAGAACCGCACACTACTTGCGCACACAGTACCAAGATTATATCTAATAGCCCACACGATAGTGAACGTAGGGTAAAGCCACAAGCACGGGAGAAGAGTGCAATATAGTGCATACGAGCCACTTACACTGTCCATGAAGCTCCTAGCTTCAAGGAGGCTCGAGTCACCCTCTAGTGGCCCCAAACTCTTACCCCAAGTTACCTTGAGAGGCTCACGTAGTGCCTATACATGTCTCAAACAATATCCCAACTATGGCCCATGTGCGCACATTAGGGGTGGTGGAGAGGTCGACACCATGTCCCTTCTAAAGAGTCTGAAGTCATTTTAAGCATTACCAGTAGAAAATATACCTCATGCTTGAGCCATCATAATCCTTTAATAAATAGAATTTACGCAATCTACCAACTCCAAGCATACCATAACACTATGTGCATCTTCAAGATACTTCTAAAAAATTCTCATTAATTTCCATAGCATAAATAAAATATTTACAAAAATACTATTGTGCCACTCTAACACACTGCTGACACATATTTGATGCACAGCTACCCCACAACCAGGCCACACTTGCTGCATAGAACTCATATAGATCACCACACAGCCCACTTAACTATCAACTCATGGGTAACAACTATGTCCAATGGTGCGTACAATGATACATAGCCAAAGCAAAGGCTATTAGTTGAAAATATTCTTTAGACTGAATGTAATTCTGATGTTTGTACTAATTGAGATTAAAATTTTCAATTTTATTGGGAACAAACTCCTTGAAAGAAGATTTGCATAATTTTTTTTATTCATGATGTGGGGTAATTTTCTCTTACCAATTGAATAATGAAACATGGAAAAACTCAAGGATGTCAGCTCGTTAGAAGGTGGCGCATGGCCAAGGGCAAAACAGTAACTTCACTCGAAACCTCTAGCAAGGCAAAAACCCTAATTCTTGGAGAATAAGTCACTTCCAGAATATTTTTCCTAATTAGACTCCACTATAAAGCATTATATAAAGGGGGCTCCTATCACTTCACATGTATGACAAAAAATCTCTAGCTCTTTCAATACTCTCACCCCTCCTATAGAGTACTGACTTGAGAGCCGAAAAGTTCCATTGGAAATCAAAAACCTTTAGACGACTTTTGGTTTACTTTCTTTAGTGTTTGTAAGTCTCTGCGACACATGTAGGATTGTCCGTCAAGTTTTTGACATTAATAAATTGGCGCGGTCTGTAGGAAAATAAATAAAGAACTCTTATGTTAGACAATGTTGACTAGAAACATGAATCATGAATCGCACTTCAACAACCGAAATCCAAAACTCCCACCAACCTTAGAGGTTACCGTAGACGACAAATATCCCTTCGTAAGGCAAAAGCATGACGATCGCTTGTTGTGCAAAAATCTACCCAAATTAATAAGAAAATAATTGAACGTTTTACGTGCAAGTGCACAAGGTCAACATAGTAGTATAGTGTGCAAGTGTGAGATCATTCCCACAGGGATTGGTAAATTTTGATTTAAAATTAATTTCACAATATAAAACTAGACAAAGAAAAAGTGAATTTGATTCGATAATGATAAAAGTATAGGGCTTTGATATCCACTACTAATCATGCTTTCCTGATAAAATAGTGTGCCAGTGTTTTAATCATATTATGAATACCTAATGTTGTCAACCTAAGGGCATGGTGTATTCTCTTTAAGCTATTGATTTCCCTAAGGCAACGAGTTAGGCATGGTGTATACTTTAACTCTTTTCTTTCTTAAAGGATTTAGCATGGTGTATACTAATTTGTTCTTTAAGAGAGCATAATATCTGTGAAAATCGACAAACCCACGAGACCTAAGGCATGTTATATACTCTCGGTTTCCTATGTTGATTAACTCAAGAACCCAGAGTGGATTTCTTTTGTTACTATTATTAAACCCAGGACTCGGTCATCCAAATTGATTTAATTAACTAATCCATATCACATGCATATGTTGATCAGGCAAACACATGAGGAATTCAATAAAATAGGCATTAATCAAGTTAAGTATTATAGTATAACCATCACAAAGTTAACAATATTGAATTATGGAAAAACATAATTAGGGCTTCAACCGAGCTCTGCTATTAGTTTAGTTACATATGAGTTTGATGTTAAACATCTTCACAAAATAAAATAGAAGGAGAAGAATAAACCCGAAAATACTTCCTAGAAGAGCTGTCAATTCGTCTCCAAAATCTCTCATAGCTCTCCACCTATTTCTGTGTTTTCAGGCCTATTTATAGAGTTTAGAAACATATGGAAACCTTAAAACTCGTAAAACAAAACCCTACATTTCTTTCCAAAATAAGACCAGCCATTTTAATATTTATTGGCGCACGTATGCACTCGATCACAGAATGGTGCGCTCGAGCGCTGATTGCGATCGAGTCTTCTTCTTGTGCGCGCGAGCACAGGTGCGCTCGATCCTTGGCTTGGGCGCTTGAGTGCTGTTGCGCTCGATCGCAGGTCTCTGTGCTCGATCGCACTAGGCAGACTCTAGCTTTTCCCAGATTTTCTCTTTAAGCTAGATAATTCCATAATGCTTTATTTTCTCCAAAAACTTAGAAAAACACAGAAAATACAGAAAGGAAATAAAATAGAATGAAATAACACAAACTAAAAGCTTAACAAATATAAATTAAGGGGCTTGAATATGAATATTTAAACACTTATCACACCCCCAAACTTACATATTGCTAGTCCCTTAGCAATATGAAACTAAAAACTAAATGAAAAACGAAGAACGCAAAGATAAATCCATCTCTCATGGTATTCAAAATAATTAAGTATCACACAAAACCACGATATTCATTCATGAGCAGGCTTAAAAATATAAACCCATTTTTCACAATGAATAGGTATTTTAAAATCTAATCACTTACAAGAGGCTGGCTAAGGCATCACAAGTTCGAATCAGTGTAAAGTGAACTAGCACATAAATATGAAGTTTCCAAATAATTTCAATGTGCAATGTCTCCATGTCTCAAGATTCACAGAATTTCCCATCATAATGAACAAAAATGGCATAGTTTTATTTTCTTCTTTCTTTTATTATGAGGCTCTGCCATGTTTAGTTCCCTTAAACTTTCTAATTGACCCATGTAGCGAGTGTTGAGTCAATGACTCCCAAACTAGATGGTTTTAGGGCATTAGGTGCAAAGACACCCCTAAGGACTTACTAATTCGAGTAAAAAAGGCTACGAAACTAAACTAGCCTTAATACAACCAATCAAAATTATCACCTTTTGACATGAACACTCACTGCTTATTGAGGCAAGAGGTCCAGTTACTCAGTGGAAATTTTTATCAATGATGAGCATTTTTCTCTTTTTGTGCAATTTTTTTCTTTTCTATGCCAAAATGTCCATCCAACAAGTATCCGGTTTCATCTAAACCATGAAACATATACATTAAAATCACATGTCATACCCTACACAATTATGTGAATTCTCAAATGCCTAAGGTAAGTAACTAAACTTTAAAACTCTATCATCAGATCATGTGTTCAAGATTTTAAGCTCACCAATGAAATCACATCACAATATTTGTTAAGATCAACCAAAATTTCAAAACAACATGAGCATGCGTTTATCTTCTCTTTAAAATGAAAAAAAAGAACAAACTAGGACAAAGTGTGTGTAATGTGTCTCCCATACCCCCAAACTTAAATTACACATTGTCCCCAATGTGTGAATAACATGGAAAGAGCTGACCTGGGAGATGGAGAACTAGTTGGACTGGCATGGCTCATAGCACACCCCCAAACTTAGACTGAAGTACTCATTGTCCCTGAAAAATAAATACTAAAGTAATACTGGAAAA
Source organism: Bretschneidera sinensis (assembly GCA_023935145.1). Lineage (NCBI taxonomy): Eukaryota > Viridiplantae > Streptophyta > Magnoliopsida > Brassicales > Akaniaceae > Bretschneidera > Bretschneidera sinensis. Next base: position 69,820,171 of record CM043701.1, on the reverse strand, counting down.
CAAAAAGTACTAAAAATAAACAGTAACAAGAAATATGAAAAACAATAAAAACATAAAGAATATGCTGTGGGGTACCTCCTATGAGCGCTAAGTTTTACATCTTCAGTTAGAGGGTGCAACTGCTCACTACTGTCCCCCATGTGGCCTAGAGCATCGCCTCTTGCCTATCAAAGCGCGTTTCTAACATGTTTATGTGCTGGTGAACTAGGCACGTATCCTCCCGTCTAATATCAACTAGCTCATGCCTGAAAGAGGGCATCTCATCATATAGGTATTGATACTTTGTGTGTCCCACTTCAACATGTTCCTCTTCCCCAGTCTGGCGAGCTGCAGGTTCCTCAGCTTCCCTAAAGTCCTCCTCTACCCTATCAACAGCAGGTGCTGGCCCCCGAAGTCTTCTTGGCATGTGTGATTAGCTTTGAGTCCACTGGTTCTTGCCAAAGAATGGGTGCACCCTGACTGGTCCATCTGTGGAGGTGCCATTGATTCCTTTTTTCTTGAAGATGTAAGTGAGTAAGAACGAGAACAGAAGCCCCTATGCATTTGCAGTGGTGACTTGGCGGGCATGTACATGGTCTCAAAATTTGGGAATTTGGCTCCAGATGATCACACCGTTGAGTCTTGTATCCTAAGGGGCACACATTGTGTTGTAGGATAGAGTCCACAAGCCAAAGTTGTGGAGGCAATTTGGACCGACTGCCAGCATTATTGTGTCGATCTGCATATTTCCCTGCACACATATCTTCAATGATATCTAGAATGGAGAAAGACTACGGCTGCTCTGCCAACTATGCGCCCTCAGGTGGATATTCGTCATTGCATTTGAGTGCATCAGCAATATCTAACGAAGTCACAACAATGTACTTGCCTTGAACGGACGAGGACAAGACACCCTGCCTACTACAGTTAAAGGATAGGTTCTCATAGAATTGCACAATAAACCTCGTGTAGGTGGTGGAGGAGATGGGTTTGAATAGCTTTTTCAACTTGCGGCGTTTGAACTCTTGAACAGCTCATTGAGTGGCTTCAAAATTTTTGAAGTCACCGTCGATGTTAAAAGTGGTCTCAAAGAGGATCTCCTGCTGCTCAAAAGTGGGTCGGGAAGACTGGGCTCGGCTTCCTGAAGCGTGATATGTGGAAGCAATGCTATTAGGCATCTTGGGAGCAATGGGCAGCAATGGTGCGCTCGATCATAGTAAGGTGCATTTCATCGCACTGTGTTGTTGCGCTCGATCGCACTTCTAGGAAGGTCGGTTAGGACTTTTGTCGAATAGGTGGTGGGCGACTCTGAACCCAAGTAGTGGGCAATAACCTCCAAAAGTGTTCCAACCCCCTGCAAAACAACCAAACCCACCCACAAAGGAAAAGAAAACAAGTTGTATATGCAATTATAATTGTTAGAAATAACAAAAATGTGGGGAGATGGGGAAAATGTTAATAAGGGAGAAAAAAAAAAGAAAAAAAAATTGTGGCTGTGCGATGTGTGGTTGGTGAAGCTGTGTTCGAACGGTGGTGTGCGGCGGCAAGTAGTGGGTGCGATGTGTGGTGGGTGTGAGGAGTAGGAATGCTGTGAGTGCAGGTGGGCATGAGGAGTGGGAATGCTGTGAGTGCAGGAGGGCGTGTGCGAGTGCGGTGCAGAGGGTATGGGCGAGTGAAGGGCAAGGGTGAAAATGACCTAAAATAGGTTATGTGACTCTCTGTCCCGAGTGCGCTCGATCGCAGTGGATGCACAGGTGATCTTTTGGGCGCACGACAATAGTGTGATCAATCGCACTGCACACTAGAAGAGGATGCTGTGCTCGATCGCACCTAAGTTACACTTGATCGCAAGGACAAAATGGCAAACCTATGTTCTGAACCATTAAATTAACTTGAGGAAAGGAAGAAAAAATTAAAAATATTGAAAACAACAAAAATCAAAGAAGAAAAGTGTATTGTACTTAGTGGCCTCAGTACCACTGACCTCAATAGAGGCACTTGAGCTACACGTTTATCAAAGCTTGGACTGCTCAAACGTTCTCTACAGTAGCTTCAGTACTACTCTTTTGGAAAGGGGCACTTAAAGTCCACCAAATGTGGTTTAAGTGCTTTTGGTGTTGCTGCATATTGGATAGACTGGAGTGCCAAATCTTCATCTCTTGGTAGCAATTTGATTTCAAAGTATGGCTTTACTCTGTGTCCATTCACCGTGAATGTCCAATTGCTATCAGAACCATGAACCTCTAAAGCGCCATGAGGGAAGAGCTTGGTGACAACATAAGGACCAGACCATCGAGACTTGAGCTTACTTGGGAACAGTTTTAATCGGGAATTGTAGATCAACACCTTCTATCCCACATGAAACTCCTTCCTAACCAGGCATTTATCATGATATGCTTTGGTTCATTCCTTGTAGAGCTTGGCGTTCTCATATGCATCATGCCTCAATTCTTCCAGCTCATTCAAGTGCAGTTTTCTCTTATCACCTGCTTGCTTCATGTCAAAGTTAAACTTCTTGATGGCTCAATATGCTCGATGCTCTAACTCCACTGATAGATGGCATGCTTTCCCAAAGACTAATTGATATAGAGACATGCCAATTGGAGTCTTGTATGCTGTCCTATATGCCCATAATGCATCATTCAGGCGCAGAGACCAATCCTTCCTACTAGGATTCACGGCCCTCTCCAGGATGCCTTTGATTTCTCGGTTGCTTATCTCCACTTGGCCACTGGTTTAAGGATGATAAGAAGTGCCAACTTTATGGGTGATCCCATATTTCTTGATCAAGGAAGCAAAAGACTGGTTATGGAAGTGGCTTTCTCCATCACTGATTATTGCTCTTGGAGTCCCAAACCTAGTAAAGATGTTATCCTGCAAAAACTGTACAACCACTTTGTGATCATTTGTCTTTGAGGGGACAACCTCAACCTATTTGGACACATAATCCACACCCACAAGAATATACAAATAGCCATATGAGTTAGGAAAAGGACCCATGAAGTCAATACCCCATACATCAAAAAGCTCTACCACATGAATATTTTGCAATGGCATCTGATTTCTGGATGAGATGTTACCTGTCCTCTGGCATCTATCACACGAGCTGCAAAACGAAAATGCATCTTTAAACAAATTAGGCCAATAAAAACCCGATTGTAATACTGTAAGAGCTGTTCGCTTGGCCCCAAAGTGTCCTCCACAAGCAAACTGATGGCAATGTTGCAATAAGCTCAAATGCTCATCCTCTGAGACACACCTTCTGATGATTTGATCATGGCAAAATTTGAACATATAGGGGTCATCCTAATGGTAATGTCAAGATATAGACATCAACTGCTTCCTTTCTTGACTAAACATACCTGGAGGAAAACCCTTAGCAGTTATATAATTAACAATATCGGCATACCATGGAAGTGTAACCTCTACTGCGAACAATTGTTCATCAGGGAAATTCTCATTCAAAGGTAGCTCATCTTTGTCTTCTCCATGAGGTAGCCTGGATAGGTGATCTGCAACTACATTCTCACCGCCCTTCTTGTCTCTAATCTCCAAGTCGAACTCTTGCAGTAAGAGTACCCATCTGATCAACCTAGGCTTTACATCTTTCTTAGCAAACAAATATCTCAAAGCAGTATGGTCAGTGAACACAATAACCTTAGAGCCAATCAGGTATGATATGAACTTCTCCAAAACAAAAATGACAGTTAACAATATTTCTCAATAGTAGAATAATTTAGCTGAGCACCATTTAAAGTTTTAGAAGCATAATAGATAGCATGAGGTACCTTATTGATTCTTTGGCCCAAGACAGCTCCCAATGCGAAGTCTCTGGCATCACTCATCAGCTCAAATGGAAGACTCCAATCAGGTGCCATCATTATTGGTGCAGAGGTGAGAAATTTCTTCAATATGTTGAAAGCTTTCATACATTCATCATTCCATTCAAACTTGGGATCTTTGGCTAGTAGTGCACAGATGGGTCTAGAGGTCTTCGAAAAGTCTTTGATAAATCTTCTGTAGAATCCAGCATGTCCAAGGAAACTTCTGACACCTTTGGTTGTTACAGGAGGGGGCAGTTTTGAAATAATATCGATCTTGGCCTTATTCACCTTAATACCCTTGTTGGAAATGGAATGACCCAACACAATGCTTTGTTGAACCATAAAGTGACATTTTTCCCAGTTTAGCACTAAGTTGCATTCTTCACATCCTTTGAGGACACTCTTAAGATGATTGAGGCATTCATCAAAATTAGAACCAAAAACACTAAAATCATCCATAAATACCTTACTGAATTCTTCCACTATATCGGAAAAAATAATCATCATACATCTTTGAAAGGTGGCTGGTGCATTGCATAATCCGAATGACATCCTTCTGTAAGCAAATGTGCTAAAAGGATATGTGAATGTGGTCTTGTCTTAGTCCTTTGGTGCTATTGCAATCTGGTTATAACCACTATACCCATCCAAGAAGCAATAGTAACTATAGCCAGCTAATCTTTCTAGCATCTGATCAATGAAAGGCAAGGGACAACTATCTTTTATGGTCACCTTGTTCAGCCTTCTGTAGTCGATGAATACCCTCCAACTAGTGGTTATTCTTGTAGGTATTAACTCCTCATCTTCATTTTTCACCACTGTGATCCCCCTCTTCTTTGGAATGACTTGAACTGGATTTACCCATTTACTGTCTGAGATGGGGTAGATAATGCCAACATCTAATAGTTTCAATACCTCCGCCTTGACTACCTCCTTAATGGGGATTGAGTCTTCTTTATGTATCCCGGGTGGGCTTTGCTTTGTCTTCAAGGTAGATATGATGCATGCACTTGGTTGGACTTATCACCTTGATGTCAGTAATGCTCCATCCGATAGCAGTTCTGTGCTCTCTAAGAACTCTCAACAGCTTCTTTTCTTCCCCAAAACTTAGATTGGCAACAACTATCACAGGTAGTGTCTTATTCTCTCCAAGATAATCATAAGTTAAATGCTCTAGCAACTGCTTCAATTCCAAATTTAGTACCTGGACAATAGAAGGGAGAAGAGTAGTATTAGTAGGCACAAGAGGTTCAAATGGAGGGGTGTACTTACTTGGATGCTTTGGAAAGGCCTCAAGGAGGCGCACAACTTCAATGATGTCATCAGTAACATCTTCAGATTCAAGCTCAATATCCGATCTTGTGAAACTATGGGTGAGGGTGGTCTCCAATGGATTAATGTGATGGACTTGAAAAGTTTGCTCAACAACACTTTGCATCATACATACATTAAAACATTCCATATCATCTTGGAGTAATTTTAATGCATCAAATATTTTGAATTCTATCTTCTCACCATTTACCTTCATACTTACAATACATTTTTTCACACAAATTTTTATATCAGTAGTTCTCATAAAGGGTCTTCCTAAGATGATAGGTAAAGGCAATGGCATAGGAGATTCTTCCATATCTAATACAATAAAATCAGTAAGTAAAATAAATTCACCTACCTATACCAAGACATCCTCAAGAATACCTCTTGGTCTTTTGATGCTTCTGTCTGCTAATTGCAAGGTGATGGAAGTTGGTTAAACTCTCCCAAACCCAGTGTTTCAAATACAGTGCATGGCAACAAATTGACACCCACCCCTAGATCCAGTAGTGCACACTCAAAAAGCTGGTCACCTATCTTGCAAGGGATGGTAAAACTACCTGGATCTTTTAGCTTTGGTGGTAGTTTCCTTAACAACACCATACTTACCTCTTCAGTTAAAGCCACTATTTCATCATCCTGAAACTTCCTTTTATGAGTGCAACAATTTTTCAAAAATTTAGTATAAGTAGGAATTTGTTGAATAACATCTAATAAAGGAATGCTTATCTCTACTTTTCTCAAAGTTTCGAAAATATTAAGCAATTTATTTTTTTTCTTTGGCTTTACTAATCTTTGAGGGAAGGGTGGTGCATTCATCTTCTCCATTTCACTTACCTTTGATGTGGATGTTTTATCTGGAGATGCTTGTGCAGGCTCATCGGTTCTTATGATCTTACCATTTCTGAGAGTTGTAACGGCCTTTAGTTGCTGGTGTCCTCCTAGATTAGGTAGTGTTTGGGCTGGAAGTTCACCCTGCTTTCTTCCACTTAGCTCCTTAGCCAATTACCCCACTTATACTTCCAGTCTTTGAATAGCTTGCTCATGCTTTGCAGTGGTTTGTTTTTGCTTAGTCTAAAATTGTCTTTCATCTGCCATAAACTGATCTTGTGAAGTCATCAGCTGTTGTTGTTGAGTTGCCAATTGTCTTACAATACTCTCTAGGTCACTCTTCTTTGATTCCGAAATTGATTGGGCTGCTTGTTGGGAGTTCCTTTGCTGCCCTTGAAGGTTCAGGGCATTCTGATTGTTATTCCATGAGAAGTTGGGGTGGTTTCACCATCCTGCATTGTAGGTATTGACATATGGATTGTTCTTGGGAGGATAGTTTTTCGGTCCCACATAGTTTGCTTGCTCTTGATCTATAGATGAATACAAAGGGCAATTTTCAGTAGTGTGATCAAAATGAGAGCATATAGCACATACCTGGGGTTGTGTGGCTTGTGGACCAGGTGGGATGTTCTGAGCAGTCATGGATTTTACAATTGTATCTAGCTTTCTTTCCATAGCAGCCATCTGATTTGGAGAGCTACCATTTAAGGTCACTTCATACATACCCTTACTCTTTACTCTCGGTCTTCCTTTGGATGAGAATTGTTGGGTGTGCTCACTTAATGTCTCAAAAAGCTCCATGGCTTCTTCACTGCTCTTTTCCATCAGAACACCTCCACAATCTGAATCAGTAATACCTTTATTCATGTCACTTAGACCTTCATAAAAAGCTTGTACCAGCTCATCTTGAGGTAGATTGTGATGTGGACACTTGAGAAGCAGCTCATTGAAGTGTCCCCATGCTTCAAAGAAAAGGTCTCCATCTCTCTGTTGGAAAGATTGAATCTCCTTCCTCATCTGTCTTATCTTTTGTGCTAGGAAAAACTTCTTTAGGAACCTACTAGATAGCTATTCCAAAGTATGGATAGAAACTGCAGGCAATGAATTGTACCACATCTTAGCATTATCTTTTAATGAAAAAGGGAAAAGAGTTAACATGGTTCCCTCTTGATCTAGGCCCCGAATGTGTTGGAATTTGCAGAGATCAAAGAATTCCCGAAGATGCAAGTATGGATCCTTAGTAGGTGTACCCCTGAAGTGAGTCAAAACATTGAGTATCTGCGCGGGGATATGTAATAATTGCCTTCTGCCTCCGGTTGATAAGCAATGCATAAGGGCTGGTTGAGGTTATGTGGGATGAAGGATTGCTTCACGGGTCTTCGCTCTGGTGGCGGTTGGTTGACAAGTTGTTCCGCCATCGGTGCCTCTCCCTCGAATTCTTTTTCTTCCTCCTCAATGTTGTCTCTAGGCCTTTGTCGAATGGTCCGCTCAATCTCTATATCGAGTGGAAAGATGGTTGGATTCCTGGATCGAAGCCCTTGCATGAATCAGCTGAAACTCTTTAGTGCAGCAGTTTCAGTACTACTGTTCGGGTAGCTTCTGGACTTGCACTTGATCACTATAAGCTGGCGCTCGATTGCAATGCCAGGAACTGCTCTGCTGCAGACCTAAAGCAGAAACAGAAAAACAAGAAGAAGGAAAAATTTAGATTTTTGATAAAAATAAAACATAACAAAATAATAAAACTAAACGAAAAATAATTCTAAACAGAATTTAATGCAATCCCCAAAAACGGCACCAAAAACTTGTGCAAAAATCTACCTAAATTAATAAGCAAATAATTGAATGTTTTACTTGCAAGTGCACAAGGTCAACATAGTAGTATAGTGTGCAAGTGCGAGATCATTCCCACATGGATTGGTAAATTTTGATTTAAAATTAATTTCGCAATATAAAACGAGAGAAAGAAAAAGTGAATTTGATTCGATAATGATAAAAGTGTAGGGCTTTGATATCCACCACTAATCATGCTTTCCCAATAAAACAGTGTGCCAGTGTTTTAGTCATATTATGAATACCTAATGTTGTCAACCTAAGGGCTTAGTGTATACTCCTTAAGTTATTGATTTCCCTAAGCAACGAGTTAGGCATGGTGTATACTCTAACTTTTTTTTTTCTTAAAGGATTTAGCATGGTGTATACTAAGTTGTTCTTTAAGAGAGCATAATATCTGTGAAAATCGACAAACACACGAGACTTAGGGCATGTTATATACTCCCAGTTTCCCATGTTGATTAACCTAAGAACCCGGTGTGGATTTCTTTTGTTCCTATTACTAAACCCAGGGGTCGGTTATCCAAATTGATTTAATTAACTAATCCATACCACATGCATATGTGGATCAGGCAAACACATACGAGGAATTCAAGAAAACAAACATTAATCAAGTTAAGCATCATAGTATAACTATCACAAAGGCAACAATATTGAATTATGGAAAAGCATAATCAGGGCTTCAACCGAGCCCTACTAGCAATTTAGTTACACATGATTTTGATGTTAAACATCTTCACAAAATAAAATAGAAGGAAAAGAATAAACCCAAAAATGCTTCTTAGAAGAGCTGTCAATTCGTCTCCAAAATCTCTCATAGCCCTCCTCCTATTTCTGTGTTTCCAGGCCTATTTATAGAGTTTAGAAACATCTAGAAACCCTAAAACTCGTAAAACAAAACCCTACACTTCTTTTCAAAATAGGACCAGCCGTTTTAATATTTACTGGCGCGTGTATGCGCTCGATCACAGAATGGTGCACTCGAGCACTGATTGCGATCGAGTCTCTTTTTGTGTTCGCGAGTGCAAGTGAGCTCGATCCTTGGCTTGGGCGCTTGAGCGCTGTTGCGCTCGATCGTAGGTCTCTGTGCTTGATCGCACTAGGCAGACTCCAGCTTTTCCCAGATTTTCTCTTTAAGCAAGATAGTTTTATAATGCTTCATTTTCTCCAAAAACCTAGAAAAACACAGAAAATACAGAATAGAAATAAAATAAAATGAAATAACACAAACTAAGAGCTTAACAAATATAAATTAAGAAGCTTAAATATGAATATTTGGAACTTATCATCGCTTCAAAAGGCAACATGTGAAGTCACAAAACTCTCGATCGGAGCCCTACCTTCTACAGAAACAATTCTAACGTGGATTCTCTAATAAGGCAAGGAAAATTCAATGAACTAAATCTACAAGTTGACAACCTTGCAACCTTAATTGGGAACCTAATCCTAGACAACCGACCACAAAGGCCGTGACAAAAAAAAAAGTCGCACCAAAGCCCTTGCTAGTTAAGGCACACAAGGACTAGACCGGGAAGGAGATGCTAGATCCCCGATCACAACCACTATTTCCTTGATGATGAATCTGCAGTAGGGTCATCCCATTGGAAGGAAAAATTAAAAGCTCAATCCCTCAACTTAAAGGGCAATGCAGACATCGACAAAAAATTCAAGGAGATGGACAAATGCATAGCTGAAGGCAGAGGGACTAACGTCTTGGACAAGATCGATTCCCAATATCCACCTTTCACCCAAGACATCATAAACTTTGCTCTGACTCAAAACTTCCAGATGCCTATTTTAGAGCTTTATGATGGTACCACAAACCCTATAAACCATTTGCAACTTTAAAAGTTGACAATGCTCTTGCATCAGCATTCGAATGTGGTAATATGCTGAGTGTTATCTTTTGTTGTAAAGAAAACCACCCGAAGATAGTATTCCCATTTGAAACCAGAATGCATCACTTCACTAAAAGACTTAAGCCGTGCATTCTCACATATTTCCTCAGTAGTAAGGGGACGAAAAAAACTTTGGAAAATTTATTCAGCATCCTCTAAGAAAAGGGCTGAAAGCTCAAAGACTAAATTTTATGATTCAATATAGGTACCTTGGAAGTTCTCGACTTGGATCCTGAAGTTCAAAAGGTGGCCTTAAAAAACGGGCTCAAGGCAAGCACTTTTAGCTCGAAACTATCCTAACATTTGACTCGAGACATAGCTGAACTTCTTTCCCCGAGAAAAAAACTGTATTATCTTCGAAGAAGACCAAGCAATTCATAGGGAACACAAAGAAAAGAGAGAAAAGCATAGAAGATACCAAAGGAAGTCTAGGAATGACACTAGAAAGAAGCCCCATCGAGAGGAAGGGCAAAGAGTCTCTGAGAGGCCTTCTAGAAAATTCGAAAGTTACACTCTTATTAACCTCTAACTCGATTTTAATTATAAAAAAACCAATTTGAATTGATCTAATCAAATTGTCTAGGTGTTTAAGATTTTTATTCAAAGATGCACGCACCTCAAGAGAAGATTATGAAGAACAAGATTAGAAGCTCATAGGTAACTATTTCAATTGTAAATATTCTTTCAATTACATAGCTTTAATTATGGCTTAAAACGTTTACAAATTTTTTTAATAAATAAACTTGATCTTAAATTGATAAAGTTTTGTTAAAACACAAATAACGTTGTTTTAAGGGATTCAATTAACTGAATGAAAGTCAAACTTTCTATCCTATGATCCAGTTGACTGTATGATTCCTTAGTCAATTGAATGAAAGACAGAAAGTTCTAATTCTCTAGTCTAGTCGACAAAATGAATAATAGCTTAAACAAATTCACTTGACTCAGTCGACTAAATAAGCATCCAGTCGACTAAATGCTTGATTATAATGGCTATAATTTGTATTTAAGAACGTCGTTTGAGTATTTAATGCTCCAACCTGCTCCAGAATGGTCAAACTTTGTGAGTAACGGTCGTATGGGTTTAACATTATATAAACCCATTATACTTAAGTAAACCTAACATTTCAAGAGCAATCAATTCATTTTTTATCTCTTTTATTACTCATTAAAGCTTTTAAAAACTCTTCTTGAGCCATCTCTAAAGCTTTATTCTTAAAAGAGAGATAATCTTCATTTGTAATTCATTAATATCTCTCTCTTGTACCTTCTGAGAACTTCAATTCCAATCATTGTAAGAGAAAATAGTTGGTGTAACGCTAAATAACGTTTAAGTGTTAAACACTTGTATTAACTTCCTTTGAAGAGACCTTTGTAATGGTTTAAGTAACACCTATGAAGTTGCTTGTTTAGTGGAACACTTCAGGAAGCCTCCTTGAAGAGAGTGGATGTAGGGTCAAAAAGTTTTTAATATTGCCGAACCACTATAAACAGAGTTTGCACTTTCTCTTTCTTTACTCCTTTAATTTCTAGAAATTTAATTGTTGTGTTTGCTTGAATTAATTAAGTGCTTCAAACTTGATTTTTGTTTTTCAAAAAGTTTTAAAACCCAATTCACCGCCGTCTTGGGTTGCACCTTGGTTTACAATTGGTATTAAAGTTTCGTTCTCATTAATAGGCTTAAAATCCTTAAGTCATCCTATGGCTAATAATAATTATACTAAATGTCACTTTTATACTAGGCCTCCTTTGTTCAATGGAATAAATTATAATTATTGAAAAAACATGATGAAAATCTTTGTTGAAAGCCAAGATTATAATTTGTGAAAAATCATTGAAGAAGGGCCTAAGATTTCTATAAAAAGAGTCATGATTGGTGAAACAGTAGCTACATTGCCTATAATTAAATCTAAATTTGATGATGGTGATTGTATGATTCGGCTAAAGACATATGGAACAAACTTCAAGTTATATGTAAAGGCATTAGTGAAGTAAAGAAATAAAAAATCTATATGCTAGTGTCCGAATATGAAGCTTTTAAGATGTCCCATACCAAATCCATTTATGAAATGTTCTCTCGATTCACTAATATTATTAATGGTTTAAAGTTTCTTGGTAGGAATATTGAGAAGTTTGAATTAATAAGGAAGATTCTTAGATCTCTGCCATCAAATTGGGAATCTAAGAAAACAACCATTATGGAAGCTAAAGACCTCGACAAGCTCGACATCGAAATGCTTTTTGGGTTATTATTGACTAATGAGATGGAGGTCATAAATGTCAAAGTTGTTAAGGATGAAAAGAAGAAGAAAGTTATTACCTTCAAAGCTACCTCAAGCAAGCAAGTGAAAGAAGAATAAGAAAATGAAAGTAGTGAAAAAGATGGAGAGATGGCTCTCATCACAAAAAAGTTTCACAAATTCTTGAAAAAAAAGCCTTACACAAAGGACAACACAACGAAAAGGGAACCTATTGTGTGCTTTGGTTGCAAGAAACCCAAGCACATCAAGGCGGATTGTCCCACAACAAAGAACCCATAGAAGAATTTCAAGAAGAAAGCTTTGGTTGCTACCACTTGGAGTGATGATGATGAGGACATCTCAAATGATGAGGACATCTCAAATAATGAGATTACCTATGAAGAGATTGCCAACCTTTTCTTGATGGAAATCAATGATGAAGATAAGGTGACTACTTCTTCCCCTAGCAATGATATTGATAATAACAATGATGAAATGATTGATGCTATTAATGAATTGCATGATGAATTAAAGAAAATTGATGTTAGCAATGTTTTTTTCAAGAAGATAGTTTCATCTCTCACTCAAGAGATGGAAGATCTAAAAGAACAAAAAGAAAATATTTCTTTAGAACTTAACAATTCATTACAAGATTCTTTGAAAAATGAGAATCTAATTCGAAAAAGAAAGTGATTGAATTGAATAAAACTATATCTAGATTTGTATGTTAAAAAGAAAAGCTAGATGAAGTGTTAGCTTGTTAAAGAATGAGTGGAGAAAAATTTGATTTGAGTTATTCTCCATTGGGCAAACAAAAATCAAATGAAACTATCTTTGTGAAATAAAAATATGTGGAGGAATAGTGCTAGGAAGCCTAAGAATTCAAATGTCAATTCCTATGGTAAAAATTCAATGCTAGGAATAAACATCCAAAAAAATACTTATGCTCATATGTATGCTTATCCTAGAAATACAATTGCTGGGTATGCACATGCTAGGAATTCATATCCTAGAAATAACGATCATTCTTATCCTAGAAACAACATGTATACTCATAACTCCTATGCTAAAAACATGTGTTCTAGGAATACTAGATATTCTTATCTAAGGAATAATAGATCTTCATATTCTAGACATACTAGAAATTTCTATGATTATCAACCCAGGATTATTAATCATCCACATTTCTAAGATTATGAAGCATATTATAAAACTAAGAAAGTATGGGTTCTTAAAGGATCCGTATTTTCAAGGACAAACCCGAAAGGATTCAAGATATTTTGGGTACCTAAAAACTCCATCTTATATCTTTATGTGATGTAGGTATGTCTCCATACAAATGTAGAAAGTGACCATTGTTACATTGATAGTAGATGCTCAAAGTACATGACTAATGATCAAAGTCTCTTTATGGAATTAACTCTAAGGGATGGCAGACACGTCACCATTGGAGATGACACTAAGATGAAGATCATTAGACATGGTAAAGTTAGTAAAGATTCTCCACTCTTGATCATGTTTTACTTGTGCAAGTTTTTAAGCCTAATTTACTAAGTATTAGTCAAGTATGTGATAAAGACCTCATTTTTTTAATCCTTTCATTGTCTAATAATAGACATAAAGAGTAACAAGATCAAGTTTGTTGGCCAAAGACATGAAAATATCTATTTACTTGATCTTAAAACTTTGCCTTTGGAAAATGTAAAATGTTTTTCAGCTTTTAGTGAAAACTCATGGTTATGGCATAGAAGGTTTGGTCATGTGAACATAGATTTGATAAAAATTCTTTCTAAAAAAGATTTATTTGTTGGTCTTTCCAAAATCAAATTTGAAAAAGAAAAAGTTTCTAATGTTTGTCAAATGAGAAAACAAACAAGAGTTTCTTTTAAATCAAAAAATGTGGTTTCAACTTCTAGAGCTTTAGAGCTTTTGCATATAGACTAGTTTGATCCAATAAGCACTGTTAGTCTAGGTGGCCATTAATATGCTCTTGCTATTTGTAATACCCATATTCGTAAAGAAAGAGTAAATAAGTAATTTGATAAATATGACATGGAGTTAAAATAATATATATATACATATATATGCAAAAGATTTAATTTTTACAAAACAATTCACAAAAAAGTCCAGATAAAGAAAAAGGAAAAACAAAAAAGAAAAAAGAAAAAAGAAAAAGGAAAAAAATGTTTAAAAAAATACAAATTCGTGCAAGGAAGTTCAGGTGTTGCAACAATTTGCAACCTTTTTTCAACTTTGCTGAATGTTATGCAGCTGTACATTTGAAACGGTGACGGTGCCGCTTAAACAGTTTTTATTATATATATATATATATATTAAATTGTTTTATTAGTTTTATCAAATCCTGATTGATTTTCTTCAATCTCATATCTAAATTTTTCTATTTCTTCAAACACTTGAGGACTGAAAGAATGTTGAAAAAGCAAAATTTTGAAAGGATTTGCGGAAGAATTTTATAGAGAGTCACGGGAAGCGCTAAGAAAAACATAAGGTAATAACATGAAGTTTATTTTTGAAATTTAGCATACATGAAATTCCCATAATTCAAAGTGAGAATTTTCAAAGGGTGTAAATTATGAAAGAATTGAAGAATAAATTAGAATTTAATATGAATATTATGTCAGGTGTTGACGATCAGTAACCGGGGGAAATTGCTGAGAGGAGCAGGAAGGGCAATGAGGTGATCCACGAGTAGCTTTAAGTGCAACGTGGTGAGTTAGATTTACTTTAAGTAATCTAGATAAATATGATATATATAGTGATAATATTAGAATAAATTATTAACTTATGTTTTGGTAGTAGATGAAAATTGTATGATGGGTATGATAAGTATAATTGATAAGTAGAAATTTATTGCATGAGAAGTAATATTATTAGCATAGTGAGTCGATTTAATAACGAAAGTGATAAATGAAATTCTTGATGAGTTATGGTTGATGATTTGTTATGAATTATGAGAGAAAATTTAGTGAAATTTTTTATGAGCTATGGTTGATGATTTGATATGATCTATGATGAGAAGAATTTAGTGAAAATATTTTTTTAATAATAATTTGAAAATAATCAGGATAGCTAATTTAAATATTAGAACCGAGAGGGGGTCGGTTTAAATAAAATAAAAGAACTGGGAAGGGGCCGATCTAAATGAAAAACCGTGACAGCCGATACATACTGGAAATAAATGAAAACTTTGATAGCCGGTATATACTGGAAATAGAAGAACCGGGAAGGCAGCCGGTCTAAGATAAAAACATGTCAACATGTGGAAAGATGTTCCCTAATAATAATTCGTGCATTACATCTGTTTTAAATGTTGATTGCATTACTGAAATGCTGAAGTGTTGGTTTTTATTGTAAATTTATTTATAGATGAATGAGTCTCACAGTGAGACAGTTATGGTGAAAAAGAAATATAGAAGTATGATATGATAAAACTATCTAAATGGTAGACTATATGCTGTGAACCTCATAACGAGGAAAATATGAGATATAATGGAGGGTCTTAAGATGAATAAAAATATATAAGAAGAAGAGATTGATAGAGAATGAGGCTTATGATGTGTGTAGTGATAGTAGAATGCTATTATCAAATTTTATGAAATATAAATGATTATACTTTTAGTAAGCTTAATTCACTGAGCTTGTGAAGCTCATCCTTCGTTATACAACGATTTCATGTAGCGGACAGGACAAATAGAGTTATGAACGAAGATTCAGACTAAATCATTTTCTGTAAGCCATGTGATCCATATCCTCAGACACAATTGAAAAAAAAAACAAAAAAAATATTTGTAAATATTCATGCATAATATGTTGTATATGCTATTCAGCTGAGATATGAATGATGTATCTCCCATGTTAAGGGTTGATGAATTTATGTAAAAATTTCTATTGGTAGTATTGTTTATTGTTGCATATATATGTCGTGCTGGGATTCTTAAAATGTAATGACACTATCTCGGGGGTGGCCAACCCGGGATGGGTTGTTACAATTTTGGTATCAGAGTATTAGGTTTTATGATTTTGTAGACTGCATAAGAACTTAAAGAAGTGGAATATCTAAATAAAATATATTTTAATGCAAAGTCTAAGGATGACACGTGGACGTGCTAGAACTAGAGGTAGAGTTTTGAATCAGAGGAGACGTGGTAGACCCCCAATCTTTAGAATAACTGAAGTAGATGAGGAAGTTGAGTCTGTGGTTCCTGCGAGGGAACAAATGGATAGTGCGGTAGGTACTAGTAGAGCTGGGGGAGAATCTAAGGTTAGGAGGGATTAATTGAGAGAAGCTCTTAAGCATGCCCTAGAAAGGATGAATGCAGCTAAAGAAAGGGCCGATAATTTGCAGAAGAGATTAGAGGAGAGGGTAGAAAAGAACCTGATGTTATGAGACAAGAGGTTCATGGGGGAGAAGGTGTATTTCCACATGAGATACAGGGGGACTGTTTTGTGAGATTTCTTAAGTTTAAACCCCATCTTTTAGAGGATCTGTAATTCTTGTGGAAGCTGAGTAGAGGATTAAGCATGTTGAAAATATTTTTAAGTCTTACGAGTGACAAGTAGACAGAAGGTTGCTTTTGCTTCATTTATGCTGGAAGGTGAGGCTTCACAATGGTGGAAAAATATTTTGCCTAGGGTGAGTACACAGGTGGAACAACCTTTAACTTGGAGTAGGTTTAAGGAGGAGTTCTTTGCAAAATAATTTCCAGATACATTTCGAACCCAGCAGGAGAGAGATTTTATTCACTTAAGGCAAAATACATTTTCGGTGGCAGAGTATGATAGTAGGTTTATAGCTCTATCAAGGTTTTTACCTGAGTTAGTGAATACGGAGGAGAGGGAATTATGCTATACTAGTGGATAAAGCATTATAGATCAAAAAGGATTTGATAGAGTTTAGAGGTAGGAGAGATTGACTGAAGAGGTCTAGATTTGAGGGACCTAGAGATGATGGCAGTATGAGTATGCAGGGTGGGAGACCACCCCAATGGAAGCATTCCTTACCACAAGAAACTGTAATGCAGAGTCAGAAGCAAGCATGATCTGTTGCTTCTGTCGCTCAGAGTAATACCGATGGGACCCCTAGGTTTGGGAGACAGGCTATGTGAAGTAGGAGTTATAATAGAGGAGTAAGTATGCCATCAAGGCGATGTGGTGATATAATGTATGATCGAGAGCTAAGGGTTTTCTTCAGATGTAATCAGATAGAGCATCTTTTTCAGAATTACCCTACGCAGATATGCTTTGTATATGGTGAGGGAGGACATATTGCTGCAGATTGTCCAGTGGGGAAATCTACTGACGTAGGCGTTGGAAGTGTTGGGAGAAGACCAGTGGAGAGAGGTGGTGGATCAAGGAGTGTGTTGGGCAGAGGTCGATGATCAGTAGCTGAGAGAAGACGTGATAGCTAATTACAGTCTAGAGATAACATAGTCTATGCATTGACCCAATAGGATGCACAAGCCACTCTTGATGTGATATCTATCTTTGGTATGCCTGCTAGATTATTGATTAATCCTGGTGCAATCCATTCTTTTGCATCTAGTATTTATATGAGATCTATTGATGCTAGTGCTAGTCCTTTGATGTATGAGATTGTTGTTGAGGTTCCTGCTGGGGATAGGGTTATTATCAGGACAATTTATCAAAATTGTGTGATTTATATGGCTGATAGAGAATGTGAAGTTGATTTATTGCCTTTAGATATGACAGATTTTGATTTAATTCTGGGGATGAATTGATTATCTGCATATCATGCTTGGGTAGATTATTTTAGGAAGAATGTGGAGTTCAAGATACCTGGACAGGAAGAGTTTAATTTTTAGGGAGAATGTAAGATACTTGCTAACTATCTTATTTCTGCCTTAACTGCCAGTAAATGGTTGAAAAGGGGTTGTGAGGGGTATTTGGCATATGTGGTGGATTCTAGCAAGGAGAGTAGGAAGTTAGAAGAAATCTTGGTAGTAAAAGATTTTGATGATGTATTCCCTGAAGAGTTGACTGGTTTGCCTCCCAATAGGGAGATTGAGTTCTTTATTGAGGTGATTCCAGGGTCAGCACCCATATCTATAACACCTTATAGAATGGCACCAGCTGAATTGAGAGAGTTGAAAGTTCAGCTTCAGGAGTTGCTAGACAAACAATTTATTCGACCTAAGTATGTCACCTTGGGGAGCCCCTGTATTGTTTGTCAAGAAGAAATATGGGACAATGAGATTGTGTATGGATTATAGACAATTGAATAAGATCACCATCAAGAATAGATATCCTTTGCTCAGGATAGATGATTTATTCGAGTAGTTACAAGGAGCTAGGGTGTTTTCTAAGATAGACTTGAGATCAGTTTATCATCAATTGAGGATAAAGGAGGGGAACGTACCTAAAACTGCTTTTAGGACACGTTATGGTTATCATGAGTTCTTGGTCATGCCATTTGGGTTGACTAATGCTCTTGCAACATTTTTGGATCTAATGAATCGGGTGTTTGAACCATTCTTGGATAGATTTGTGATTGTGTTTATTGATGACATTCTAGTATATTCTAAGAATGAATAGGAGCATACACAACATTTAAAGATAGTATTAGAAATTCTGAGAGGAGAGAAATTATATGAAAAGTTCTCTAAGTGTGAGTTTTGGTTAAGTGAAATATTTTTCTTGGGGTATGTTGTGTTGGGAAAGGGAATAATAGTTGACCCACATAAGGTAGAAGTAATGTTAAATTAGGAAAGACCCACTAGTGTAACTGAAGTTGGAAGCTTTTTGGGGTTAGCTGGTTATTATAGGAGATTCATCCAAAAATTTTCTATGATTGCTGGACCATTGACTAGATTGACCAAGAAAGATGTGAAGTTTAGGTGGTCAGAGGAATGTAAGAGGAGTTTCTAGCTGTTAAAAGAAAAATTAACTACTGCCCCCGTATTAGTGCTTCTTTTGGTGATGAAGGATTTGTAGTTTATAGTGATGCGTCACATCAAGGGTTGGGATGTGTGTTGATGCAATATAAGAGAGTTATAGCTTGTGCATCTAAGCAATTGAAGAACCATGAGAGAAATTACCCGACCCATGATTTAGAATTGGCTGCCATAGTTTTTGCTTTGAAGATTTGGAGACATCATCTATATGGAGCCAATTGTGAAATTTTTACTGATCATAAAAGCTTGACGCATTTATCGACCTAGAAGGAGTTGAATTTGAGGCAGATGAGGTGGATGGAATTTATTAGTGATTGTGATTGCACTATTCATTGTCATCCAGGAAAGGCTAATGTAGTAGCTGATGCATTGAGTAGAAAGGCTATAGGGAGATTAGTTGCTATTGGGAGTCATAATACTAACTTGATGATAGAATTAAGAAAAATGAGGATGCAGTTGAGTGTCAATGATAGAGGAGTATTGATGGCAAATATGGTGGTACAATCTTCTATTATTGATCGTTTATTATAGATACAAGGTAGAGATGAGGGGATAGAGAAGATCCGATGGGAAGTGTTGAGTGGGAAGCCAACTGAGTTTAGAATTAGAGGAGATGGCATGGTGGTATTAGGGCATCGAGTTTGTATTCCCAATGATGTGGAGATGAGAAAGGAGATACTAAGGGAGGCTCATGATTCTGTATATTCCATGCATTCAGGAAATAATAAGATGTACAGGGGATTGAGACAAAATTATTGGTGGTTAGGGATGAAGAAGGATATAGCAGAACATATTTCTAGATGTCTGACTTATCAACAGGTGAAGTCTGATAATAGACATCCAGTAGGTTTATTACAACCTCTTCCCGTACCTGAGTGGCCATGGGAAAATATGAGTATGGATTTTGTCTCTGGTTTTCCCCTTACCCAGAGGGGTTATGACACTGTGTGGGTTATAGTAGATAGACTTTTTAAGTCTTCACATTTTCTTCCTATTAAAACTACCTGGAGTCTCGAAAAGTTGGCTGAATTGTATGTAACAGAGATTGTAAGATTACATAGAGTACCACTGAGTATTGTATTATATAGAGATTCTAGATTTACCTCTAGATTTTGGAGAGGTTTCTAAGAAGCTATGGGTACACAATTACAGTTTAGTACAACTTTTCATCCCCAAATTGATGGGCAGACGGAAAGAATCATCAGAATACTAAAAGATATGCTGAGGGCAAGTGTATTGAGTGTCTTAGTGAGCTGGGATGCTTATTTGCCTTTGATTGAGTTTGCATATAATAATCAATATCAAACTAGTATTGAGATGGCACCATTTGAGCTCTATATGGTAGGAGGTGTAGAACTCTAGTATGCTGGGAAGAAGTTGGAGAGAGAAAGATATATGGCCTAGAAATGATAGATTTGACTACTGAGAATATCAAACTGACTAGAGAGAACCTTAGAGCAGCATAGAACAGACAGAAGGGATATGCTGATACTAGAAGACGACCTCTCGAGTTTCAAGTTGGTGATTGGGTATTTTTGAAGATATCTCCGTGGAAGGGTGTGTTAAGGTTTAAAAAAAAAAAAGAAAGTTGAGCCTGAGATTTTTGGGGCCATATGAGGTGATTGAGAGAGTTGGACTAGTAGCATATAGATTGGATTTGCCTCCAGAGTTAAAACAATTACATAATGTGTTTCATGTCTCATTTTTGAGAAAGTACTTACATGATGAATCCCATAGTATCTCGAATCAAGTGATAAAACTTAAGGAAGATTTGACTTTTATGCAAGTACCGATCAAAATTCTAGATAGGAAGGAACAAGTCTTGCGCAATAAAGTCATTCCCTTGATTCAAGTATTATGGTGAAGCCAAGATGTTGAAGAAATTACTTGGGAGCATGAAGCAAGAATGATGAAAGAATACCCCCAACTCTTTCATGAATTAGGTAAATAAATTTGGGGGACGAAATTTTTGTAAGGTGGGTAGAATTGTAATACCTGTATTTGTAAAGAAAGGGTAAAAAAGTAATTTGATAAATATGACATGGAGTTAAAATAATATATATATATATATATATATGCGAAATATTTAATTTTTACAAAACAAGTAAAAAAAAAACGTCCAGATAAAGAAAAAGGAACAAGGAAAATAAAAGAAAAAAATGTTTAAAAAAAAAAAATTCGTGCAACACCTGGAAGTTCAGGTGTTGCAACAATTTGCAACATTTTTTCAACTTTGTTGCATGTTATGCAGCTGCAGATTTGAAGCGGTGACGGTGCCATTATATATATTAAATTGTTTTATTAGTTTTACCAAATCCTTTTTGGTTTTCTTCAATCTCAAATCTAAATTTCTCTATTTTTTTAAACACTTGGGGACTAAAAGAAAGGTTGAAAGATAAAAATTTGGAAGGGGTTTACAGGAGAATTTTATAGAGAGTCACTGGAAGCACTAAGAAAAACAGAAGGTAAACGTGAAGTTTATTTTTTAAATTTAGCATACATGAAATTCCCGAAATTCAAAGTGGAAAATTTTTAAATGGTGTGAATTATGAAAGAATTGAATAATAAATTAGAATTTAATATGAATATTATGTCAGGTGTTGACGATCAGTAATCGGGAGAAATTACTGAGAGGAGCAGGAAGGGCAAGGAGGTGATCCACAAGTAGCTTTAAGTGGTACGTGGTGAGTTAGATTTACTTTAGCAATCTAGATAAATATGAAATATATAGTGATAATATTAGAATAAATTATTGACTTATGTTTTGGTGGTAGATGAAAATTGTATGATGAGTATGATAAGTATAACTGATATGTAAAAATTTATTACATGAGAAATAATATTATTAGAATAGTGAGTCGATTTAATAATGAATGTGGTAAATGAAATTCTTGATGAGTTATGGTTGATGATTTGATATGATCTATGATGAAAGAAATTTAGTGGAAATATTTTTTTATAATAATTTGAGAATAATTGAATTTGTGTTTGTTTTTATATATTGGTTCATATGCATATTTCATATCATTATTCGTATGCATATACATGAAATAAAAGAACCGGGAAGAGGCTAGTCTAAATGAAATAAAATAACTGGGAAGGGGCTGGTCTAATTGAAAAACCGTGACAGCCGGTATATGCTGGAAATAAATGAAAACCGTGATAGCCGGTGTATACTGAAAATAAAAGAATCGGGATGGGGCCAGTCTAAATAAAATAAAAGAATCGGGAAGATAGTCGGTCTAAATAAAGTAAAAGAAACGGGAAGGCAGCCGGTTTAAGATAAAAACATGTCGACATGTGGGAAGATGTTCTATAATAATAATTCGTGCATTGCATCTGTTTTGAATATTGATTGCATTACTGAAATGCTGAAGTGTTGATTTTTATTGTAAATTTATTTATAGATGAATGAGTCTCACAGAGAGACAGTTATGGTGTGAAAGAAATATGGAAGTATGATATGATAAAACTATCTAAATGGTAGATTATATGCTGTGAACCTCATAACGAGGTAAATATGAGATATAATGGAGGGTCTTAAGATGAATAAAAATATATAAGATGAAGAGATTGATAGAGAATGTGGCTTATGAATTATATAGTGATAGTAGAATGCTATTATCAAATTTTATGAAATATAAATGATTGAATACATTTAGTAAGTTTAATTCATTGAGCTTGTGAAGCTCATCCCTCGCTGTACAATGATTTCAGGTAGTGGACAGGACAAATAGAGTTATGAACGAAGATTCAGACTAAATCATTTTTTGTAAGCAACGTGGTCCATATCTTTAGACATACTTGAAGAAAAAAAACAAAAAAAAATTTGTTGTAAATATTCATGGATATACTATTCAATTGAGATCTGAATGATGTATCTTCCCTGTTTAGGGTTGAAGAATTGATGTATAAACTTCTGTTGGTATTATTGTTTATTGTTTCATATATGTGTCATGCTAGGTTTCTCAAAATGTAATGACACTGTCTCGGGGGTGGCCAACCCGGGATGAGTTGTTACACTATTGTAGATAACTATTCTAGATATACCCTTGTTATTTTTATTGCTTATAAGGACAATCTTATAGATGTTTCGTAAACTTTTGTATAAAATTTTCAAAATGAAAAAAATATTACTATTTCAAGCATAAAAAGTAAACATGGAAAAAAATTTGAAAACCAAAGCTTTTCAAAATATTGTGATGATAATGGTATTGATCACATTTTTTCAGCTCCTAGAACTCACCAACAAAATGGTGTTCTTGAAAGGAAAAATAAAGTTTTAGAAGAATTTGCTAGAACCATGTTTTGTGAAAATAATTTGCCAAAATACTTTTGGATGGAAGTCATAAACAGCTCATGTTATGTTTTAAATAGAGTTCGAATTAGGCATATACTTAACAAAACTTCATATGAACTATGGAAAGGTAAAAAACCTAATATCTCTTATTTTCGTGCTTTTGCTTGCAAATTCTTCATCTTAAATAACAAAAAAGTTAACTTAGGTAAATTTGATTCTAAAACCGATGAAGAAATTTTCTTAGGTTATTCAACCTCTAGTAAAGCTTATAGAGTTTTTAACCAAAAAAAAAGAATAAAAAAACTCTATTAGTTGAAGAATTTATTCATATTACATTTGATGAATCTAACCCTACTTGTAGTAGAAGAGCTTCTCTTGATGATGATGTAGGTTTCATGGCAAAAATGAATGCAACCATTCCCATTGCTGACCCAAGAAGAATCAACTTCAAATATCTCAAAGGGAAGATGAACCTAGACTTGATCAACCTTCAACAAGTCAACAAGTAGATGGTCTTCCTAAAGATTAGAGGTATTTGAATTATCATTCAATTGATCAAGTGATTGGTGATCCTTCACAAGAGGTAAGAACTCGATCATCTATAAGAAATATATGTAACTATGTTGCCTTCTTATCTCAAATAGAACCTAAGACTTTTAATGAAGCTGAAAATAATGGGAATTGGATAAATATTATGCAAGAAGAATTAAATCAATTTGAAAGAAATAAAGTTTGGACTTTAGTTCCTAAACTTAAAGACCATTCCGTAATTATAACTAAATAGGTGTTTAGAAATAAAATGGATGAAAAATAAATACTAACTAGGAACAAGGCTAGGCTTGTAGCTAAAGGTTATAATCAAGAAGATGAAATTGATTTTGATTAAACTTATGCTCCCGTAGGTAGATTAGAAGCTATTCGCATGTTGCTTGCATTTGCATGCTTTAAAAATTTTAAATTATTTCAAATGGATGTAAAAAGTATTTTTTTAAATGGTTTTATTGAATAAGAGGTCTAGTTTAACAACCTCTTGGTTTTGCAGATCTTAACCTTCCAAATCATGTCTATAAGCTTTCTAAAGTTCTTTGTGGGTTGAATCAAACTTCAATAGCATAGTATAAAAGGTTTAGTAAATTTTTACTTTGCAATGGTTTTTCCAAAGGAAAATTAGACACTGCTATTTTTACAAAAACTAATAAGCATGACACTCTTATGGTTCAAATATATAATGATGATATCATATTTGGCGCTTCTAATGAATCCATGTGTAAAGACTTTGCTAAGTGTATGCAAGATGAGTTTGAGATGAGCATGATGAGAGAGCTCAACTACTTCCTTAGACTTCAAATTAAACAAACAAAGGAAGGCATCTTCATCAACCAATCCAAGTACACAAAGAATTTGACAAAGAGATTTGGGATAGAGAATGCAAAGTCTACTGGGACTTCCATGAGCACTTCAACAAAACTCGACTTGGATGAAGAAGGTAAAAGTGTCGATGTTAAGAAATATAGAAGCATGATAGGGGCTTTAATTTATTTAATTGCTAGTAGACGTGATATTATGTTTAATGTATGTATGTGTGCTAGATTTCAAGCTAAACCTAAAGAATCTCATATAATTGCCATTAAAAGAATCTTAAGATATTTGCAAGGTACTCAAAATCTGGGTTTACGATATTCAAGAGATTCACCTTTTAACTTAGTTAGGTACTCATATACTGATTTTACTGGTTGTAAGTTAGATAGAAAAAGTACTAGTGGAACATGTCGATTTCTAGGTTGTATGTTAACCTCTTGGTTTTCAAAGAAACAAAATTATGTTGCACTATCAACCATTGAAGCGGAATTTGTGGTTGTCGATAGTTATGTTGCACAACTTTTATAGATAAAACAACAAGTAGAAGATTTTGACATGTGTTTTGAAAATGTTCCAATTTTATGTGATAACACTAGTGCCATCAATCTAACTAAGAATCCAATTCAACATTCTAGAACCAAGTACATTGAAATTAGACATCAATTTATAAGAGATCATTCTCAAAGAGGTGATATCAAACTTGAATTCATTCCTACAGAAAATCAAATTGATGATATGTAATACCCGTATTCTTAAAGTAAGGGTAAAGAAGTAATTTGATAAATATTATACGGAATTAAATAATATATACACATGAAAGATTTACTATTGACTAAAATAATTCTTTTGGAAAAAAAAAAAGAATGCATGGTGGGGTGCAGCTGATTTGCTGCTTAAAAAAAGAAAAAAAAAAGGATGTGTGGTGGGGTGCAGTTGATTTGCTGCTTAGAAAAAAAAAAGCAAAAAGGAAACACCTGGACGTCCATGTGTTGCATACATCACATGCACATGGACACTTATACAATGTGAAGAAAGAATGGTGGCAATGGGCAAGTGGTTATATATATATATATATATATATATATATATATATATATATATATATATATATATATATATATATATATATATATATATATATATATTATTTTATTTTGATTTTTCTTACGAAATCACGTTTGGTTTCCTTCTTTCTTCAATACAAATTATTCTCTTTCTTTAAACACTTCGAGACAGAAAGAAAGGTTGAAATATTGAAATTTTGAAGAGGTTTAAGGGAGAATTTTAAAGAGATTCAAGAGAAGCTTTACGAAAAACAAAAGGTAATAATGCGAATTCTATTTTTGAAATTATGTATACATGAAATTACTCGGAATTTGATGTAGAAATTTAAAGGGTCTGAATTCTAGAAGAATTGAAGAATAAATTAGAAAATTTTAATATAAATATTATGTTAGGTGTTAACAATCAACAATCGAGTGAAATTGCTGAAAAGAGCAGGAAAGGCAAGGAGGTGATCCACAGGTAGCTTTAAGTGCTACATGGTGAGTTAGATTTACTTTTAGTAAACGCAATGAATATTGAATATAAAAAAGGATGATATTTGATTAATTATTGAACTATGATTAGATGATATATGAAAGCTGGTTGATTGATATTATAGGAATAATTGATATGTTAAAAATTTATTATATGAGAAGTAATATTATTGAAATAATGAGTTAATTAAATATATAATTGAAAATCTTGACAAGCTATGATTGATAATTTGATATGATATATGAAGAGATAATTTAATGAATATGATAAAAACTAATAATTTTGAGAAAAAACAGGATAGCTAAATTGAATACTTGAATATATGTTTGTTTTATTTATTGCTCATATGTATATTTCATATTATTGTTCATATGCATGAAATAAAAGAACTGGGAAGGTAGCCGGTCTAAATGAAAATAAAAGAACCGTGGCAACTGGTATAGTTGAAAATAAAAGAACCAAAAAGGCAGCCGGTCTAAGCTAAAACATGTCGATATGTGGGAAGACGTTCCCAAATGATAATATGAAATGATATGATAATTTAAATTCATGCATTGCATTTGTTTTAAATATTTATTATTATTACTTGAGATGCTAAAGTGTCATTCTTGATTGTGAATTTATTGATAGATAAATGAGTTTAACAGAGAGACAAATATGATGAGAAAGAAATATGAAAGTATGATATGATAAGAATTATCTGAGTGATTGACTATATCCTGTGAACCTCATAACGAGGTAAATAATGAGGTTGAATTGATAGTCTCAGGATGATTAAATATATGAGAAGAAATATTGATATATTTGATGATTAACTCAAGAAGAGATTGATAAATGATGAGGATTATGGTATGAGTAATGATAATATAATGCTATTTTCAAATTATATGAGATATAGATGAATGAATATTGGAAGACTATTTGAATAATTGAATTATAAGATGTGACTGAAATTATACAAATTAAATACTTCTAGTAAATTTAATTCACTGAGCTTGTGAAGCTCACTCCTCATTGTTAAATAATTTTAGGTAGTAGGCAGGACAGATAGATTGTTGAGCCGTGATTCAGACTGAGTGATTATCTATAAGCCCCGTAGTCCACATCCCCAAACTAATGGAAAGAAACAAAAAAATTATTTGTAAATATTCATGCATCATATGTTGTATATATTATTTCAGTTGAAATTTAAATAATGTAACTCCCTTGTTGAGGATCCAATTTAATCAAAAACAAGTTTTTATATTATTGCATATATGTGTCATGTTGGGATTTCAAAACGTGACGACACCATCTCGGGGGTGGTCAACCCGGGATGGGTCGTTACAATTTTGGTATCAGAGCATTAGGTTTTATGATTCTGTAGACTACATAAAAAGAAGGAAAGTGGATGATTTAATCAAACTATATTTTAATGAATCCTTTGAGGATGACACGTGGACGTACTAGAGTTAGAGTTAGAGTTATTGACTTGAGAGGGCGTGGTAGGCCCCCAATATTTAGAGAAGTCGAAGTTGAGATGGAGGTTAAGTCTGAGTCTATGGTACCTAGAAGGGAACGTGTTGACAGTATAATTGATACTAGTAGGGGTGTGAGAGAATCTGGAGTTGAAAGAGATAAGCTAAGAGAAGCTCTTACTCATGCTTTTGATAAAATGAATGTAACAGATGATAGTGTTGATAGTCTATAGCATAGACTTGATGAATAGACTAGAGCAGTGCTTGAAATTGTTGTAAATCCAGTAATAGTATACGTTAAAAAGGGGAAATGTGAATTTATGCACGAGATACAAGGAGATTGTTTTGTTAGATATATTATGTTGAATGCTTCGTTGTTTAGAGGATCTGTGAATCCTTCTAAGACTGAGCTGTGGGTGATTGGTGTTTTACTAGTGATGGATAGACAGAGGGTTTCTTTTTCTATGTTCAAGTTAGAGAGAGGCTTTAAAATGGTGGGAGGGTACTCTTCCTTGACTAAGTGCAGATGTGGATAGACCCTTAACCAGGAATATGTTTAAGGAAGTTTTCCTTGATAAATATTTTCCTTATAACTTTAGAGTCCAATAAGAGAGATATTTTATTTATTTGAGGCAAATATATTGACTATGACTTAGTATGATAGGAGATTTGTGGCCTTGTTGAGGTTTGTACCGAAAATGGTAGACATTGAGGAGAAGAAACTTAAGAGGTTCATAGATGGACTATATTTGGAGATTAAATCGAAACTGTCTTATATGAGGCATATGCTAGGTTGGTGGATATAGCACTACAAATTGAGAATGATGTGATGGAGTTAAAATGTAGAAGGGATATGGCTGAAGAGGTCTAGATTTGAGGGATCCAGAGGTGGTAGAATTATGAGTGTATAGGGTGGGAGACCACCCTAGAAGGGGCGTTCTTTGTCACAGAAAACTGTAATACAGAGCCACAGGCAACCAGGATCTGTTGCTTCTGTAGTTCAGAGTAATATTGGTGGGACCCCTAGATTTGGGAGACAGTCTGTGGGAACTGAAAGTTATGGTAGAGGCGGGAGTGTATTACCTAGGGGATATGGTAATGTGATAGAAAGACTAGAATCTGTTATAGATGTAATCAGATAAGATATTTATCCCAAAACTGTCATAATTTGAGGTGCTTTATATATAGAAAATGTGGACATATCAATGTTGGTTGATCATGGTGCAACTCATTATTTGGCATCCAGCGTGTTTATGAAGTCTGTTGATGTTTATATTAGTCCTTTGATGCATAATTCTATTGTTAAAATTCTTACTGAAGATAGAATTATGATCAAAACTATTTATTGTGGCTGTGTAATTCGTATAGATGATAAAGAGTTTAAAGTTGATTTGTTTTCTTTGAGTATGGTTGATTTTGATTTGAATTTGGAGATGAATTGGTTGTCGGTGTATCATGTTTGGGTTGATTGTTTTAAGAAAAACGTGGTGTTTAAGATACCAGGACAAAAGGAGTTTAACTCTCAGGGAGAACATAAGATACTTGTAAATTGTTTTATTTCTGCCATGACTGCTAGTGGATGGTTGAAGAAGGGTTGTGAGGAGTATTTGGCATACATAATGTATTCTAAAAAGGAAAATAGGAAGTTAGAAGAAATCTTAGTAGTGAAAGATTTTCCTGATGTGTTTCATGAAGAGTTGTCTAGATTGCCTCGTAGTAAGGAGATTTAGTTTTCTATAGATGTGATTTTGGGTTCAATACATATATCTATAACACCTTATAAAATGACACCAGCTGAGTTGAGAAAGTTGAAAGTACTGTTTTAAGAATTGTTAGATGAACAATTTATCAGACCTAGTGTGTTTAGAGAACCCCTATGTTGTTTGTGAAGAAGAAAGATAGAGCGATGAGATTGTGTATAGACTACAGATAGTTGAATAAGATAACCATTAATAACAAATATCTTTTACCCAAGATAGATGATTTGTTTGAGCAGTTGCAGGGAGCGAGAGTGTTTTCTAAGATAAACATGAGATTAGGTTATCACCAATTGAGAATAAAAGAATGAAACGTACCTAAGATTGCTTTTAGGACATGCTATGGTCAACCATGAGTTTCTTTTAATACCATTTGGTTGACTTATGCTCCAGTTGCATTCATGGACTTGATGAGTAGAGTGTTTAAACTATATCTTAATAAGTTTATGGTTGTATTTATTGATGACAATCTTGTATATTCTAAGAATGAAGAACAACATGTGAAGAATTTAGAAATGGTGTTGGAGATTCTGTGGAATGAGAGATTGTATGCTAAATTTTCTAAATGTGAATTTTGGCTGAATGAAATAAATTTCTTGAGGCATGTAGTATCTGGAGATGGTATAGCAATTGATCCACAAAAGGTAGAGGTAGTGTTGAGTTGGGAGAGACAAACTAATGTGACTGAGATTAGAAGCTTCTTGGGATTGGCCGGTTATTATAGAAGATTCATTCAGAACTTTTCTATGATTGTTACACTTTTGACTAGATTGACCAGGAAAAAGATGAAGTTTGTATGGTTTAAGGAGTGGGAGAATAGTTTTTAGTTGTTGAATGAGAATTTAACTACCATTTTAGTGTTGGTGCTTTCTTCTAGTGATGAAGGATTTGTTGTGTAAAATGATGCTTCACATCAAGGTTTGGGATGAGTGTTGATGCAACATGGGAAGGTAGTGACATATACTTCTAGGAAATAGAATAATCATGAAAGAAATTACTCAACCCATGACTTAGAGTTGGCTGTTATAGTGTTTGGTTTGAAGATTTGGAGATATCATCTGTAAAAAACCACTTGTGAGATATTTACTGACCATAAGAGCTTGATATACTTAAATACCCAGAGAAGGTTGAATTTGAGACAGAGGAGGTGGATGGAATTGATTAGTGAATGTGACTATACAATTCACTATCATCAAGGGAAGGCTAATGTAGTAGTTGATGCATTGAGTAGAAAGTCTACAGGGAGATTAGCTGATATAGAGAGCTATGATGTGAATCTGATAGTAGAGTTAAGAGAGATGATAATGAACTTGAATATTAGTGATAGATGAGTATTATTAGAAAACATGGTTGTACAGTCATCCATTGTAGAACATTTATTAGAAATGTAAGGTATAGATGAGGAGATAAAGAAGATTAAGCAAGAAGTGCTTAATAGAAATTAATATAAGTTCAAAATTAGGAATAATGGTATTTTGGTATTGGAGCATAGGATTTTTGTTCTCAATGATGTTGAGTTGAGAAATGAGATATTGAGAAAGGCACATGATGATGTATATTCGATGCACCTGAGTAACAATAAGATGTATAAAGGATTAAGACAGAATTACTTGTGGTCAAGATTAAAGAGGGGTGTAGCTGAATATATTTCTAGATGTTTGGTTTGTCATTAAGTGAAGTCAGAGAATAAACATCCGGGAGGTTTACTACAACCTCTCCCTATGCTTGAATGGCCATAAAAAAATTTTGAGTATGCATTTTGTTTATGGATTTTCCTATACCTAGAGAGGTCACGATATATTGGGAGTGATAGTAGATAGACTTTCTAAGTCATCTCAATTTCTTCCAATTAAAACTAATTAAAGTCCTAAAAAGTTGGTTGAACTATATGCAGCTGAGATAGTAAGATTGAATTGGGGTACCTTTGAGAATAGTGTCAGATAAAAATTCTAGATTTATATCAAGATTATGAGAGGCCTTTAGAAAGCCCTGTGTATACAGTTGCAGTTTAGTACAACTTTTCATCCTCAAACAAATGAGCAGACAAAAAAGATTATTAGGGTACTAGAAGATATGTTGAGGGCAAATGTGATGAGTTTCTCAGTGAGTTGGGATGCTAACTTGCCCTTGATTGAATTTGCCTATAATAATCAACATCAATTTAGTATTTGAATGACATCTTTTGAGGTATTGTATAGTAGGAGGTGTAAAACTCCTATATGTTGGGAAGAACTGGGAGAGAGAAATGTATTTGGTCCATAAATTATTGAGTTAACAATTGAGAAGATCAAACTGATTAGAGAGAACTTTAAAGCAGCATAGAGTAGACCGAATAGCTATGCTGATAATAGAAGAAGACCTCTTGAGTTTCAAGTAGATGATTAAGTGTATTTAAAAATATCTTCATGGAAAGGTGTATTGAGATTTAAAAAGAAATAAAAGTTGAGTCCGAGGTATGTGGAACCTTATGAGGTTATTGAGAAAGTTGGGCTAGTTGTGTATTGCCTGGAATTGCCTCTAGAGTTGAAGCAGTTACATAACATATTTCACGTTTTATTTTTTCGAAAGCGTTTACTTGATGAATACCATAATATTTCGAGCTAAGCTATAGAAATTCAGGAAGATTTGACCTTTATGCAAGCACCAATCATAATTCTAGATAGAAAGGAACAAGTCTTGCGTAATAAAGTCATTCATTTGATTCAATTATTATGGTGGAACAAAGATGTTGAAGAAATTACTTGGGAACGTGAGACAAGAATGAGGAAAGAGTACCCCCAATTTTTTCATGAGTTAGGTAAGGAAGTTTCGGGGACAAAATTTTATAAGGTGGGTAGAATTGTAATACCCGTATTCTTAAAGTAAAAGTAAATAAGTAATATGATAAATATTACATGAAATTAAACAATATATATATATATATATACACATCAATGATTTACTATTGACTAAAATAAATCTTTTGGCAAAAAAAGGACGCGTGGTGGGGTGCAGCTATTTTGCTGCTTAAAAAAAATGCAAAAAGGCAACACCTGGACGTCCAAGCATTGCATACACTACATGCACATGGACACTTATACAATGTGAAGAAAGAATGGTGGCAATGGGCAAATGGTTTATATATATATATATATATATATATATATATATATATATATATATATATATATATAGTTTTTATTTTATTTTGATTTTTCTTACGAAATCCTTTTTGGTTCTCTTCTTTCTTTAATTCAAATTACTCTATTTCTTTAAACACTTGGGGATTGAAAGAAAGGTTGAAAGATTGAAATTTTGAAGAGGTTTACGGGAAAATTTGAAAGAGATTCGAGGGAAGCTTTAAGAAAAACAAAAGGTAATAATGTGAATTTTGTTTTTGAAATTATGTATACATGAAATTACCCGAAATTTGATGTAGAAATTTAAAGGGTATGAATTTTGGAAGAATTGAAGAATAAATTAAAAATTCTAATATAAATATTATGTCAGGCGTTGACGATTAGCAATCGGGTGAAATTGTTGAAAATAGCAAGAAAGGCATGGAGGTGATCCACATGTAGCTTTAAATATGAAATATAGAGAGATGATATTTGAATTAATTATTGAACTATGATTGGATGATATATTAAAGTTGGTTGATTGATATTATAGGAATAATTGATATGTTAAAAATTTATTATATGAGAAATAATATTATTGAAATAATGAGTTGATTAAATATATAATGAAAGGATAAATGAAATTCTTGACAAGTTATGATTGATAATTTGATGTGATATATGAGGAGATAATTTAGTGAATATGATAAAAAATAATAATTTTGAGAAAGAGCATGATAGTTAAATTGAATGCTTGAATGTATGCTTATTTTATTTATTGCTCATATGTATATTTCATATTATTGTTCATATGCATGAAATAAAACAACCGGGAAGGCAGCCAATCTAAATGAAAATAAAAGAATCGTGGCAATTAGTATAGCTGAGAATAAAAGAACCGGGAAGGTAGCCAGTCTAAATGAAAACAAAAGAATTGTGGCAGCTGGTATAGCTAAAAATAAAAGAACCGGGAATGCAACCTGTCTAAATGAAAATAAAAGAACTGTGACAGTTGGTATAGCTGAAAATAAAAGAACCGGGAAGGCAGCCGGTCTAAATGAAAATCAAATAACTGGGAAGGCAGCTAGTGTAAGCTAAAACATGTCGACATGTAGAAAGATGTTCCCAAATAATAATATGAAATGATCTGATAATTTAAATTCATGCATTGCATTTGTTTTAAATACTGATTATTATTGCTTGAGATACTAAAGTGTCATTCTTGATTGTGAATTTATTAATAGATAAATGAGTCTCACAGAGAGACATATATGATGAGAAAGAAATTTGAAAGTATGATATGATAAGAATTATCTGAGTGATTGATTATATGTTGTGAACCTTATAACGAGGTAAATAATGAGGTTGAATTGATAGTCTCAAGATGATTAAATATATGAGAAGAATGATTGATATATTTGATGATTAACTTAAGAAGAGATTGGTAAATGATGAGGATTATGATATGAGTAGTGATAATATAATGCTATTATCGAATTATATGAGATATAGATTAATGAATATTAGAAGACTATTTGAACAATTTAATTATAAGATGTGACTAGAATTATATAAACTGAATACTTCTAGTAAATTTAATTCACTGAGCTTATGAAGCTCACTCCTCATTGTTAAATAATTTTAGGTAGCATGTAGGATAGATAGATTATTAAGCTGTAATTCAGACTGAATGATTATCTGTAAGCCTCGTGGCCCACATCCTCAGACTAATGGAACGGAACAAAAAAAATATTTGTAAATATTCATACATCATATGTTGCATATATTATTTCAGTTGAAATTTTAATAATGTAACTCTCATGTTGAGGGTTGAGGATTAATGTGTGTGTGTGTGTGTGTATATATATATAATTTCAGTTGTTGTTTTTATATTGTTGTGTATATGTGTCGTGTTGGGATTTCAAAACGTGATGACACCGTCTCGGGGGTGGCCAACCCAGGATGGGTCGTTACATGATATCCTTACTAAACCTTTGAATGAGGATAGATTTAATATGATAAGAATGTTAATTGACATGAAAAATTTTATATGATTTGATGTTTGACTGCATTTACCTCATCATTTGCATATGTGCCATTGAGTTAATGAACATTAACTCTAATTTGATGTTTCTCTCACTCAAAGATAGCATAAAGAAATATATGCTTGCAATTTTAGAGTTCAAAATTTTTCTGAAAAATACTTGGTTCAGTCGACTAAATGCATTGCCCTGAAAAAGCCTTGACTTATTGTCTCTCATTAAGTTGACTAAACCATTCCTTCCAGTCGAGTAAATGCCCGTTTTCTTTAAAATCTGTAACGGATTTAGTCTACCAAAGAAGAATCTAGTCGACTGAACTCGAGATACTATAAATACGTTCTTATTTTTTTTAAAACGTCATTTTCTACTTGAAATTAGAATTTCTTCAACCATTCTCTCTTCTCTCTCTAGAAAAATCACTCTTCTTGTTAAATCTAGTTAAAACCTTTCACATTTTCACTTACCCATTCCAAATCCTCTTCTCTTCACACCTTTCTCCAAGATATCTCAAAGACCACGAGTCAAACTCACCTCATCTAGTCCAAATCCTCCAAAAATGTCACGCAAAGTTTCTTAAGAGGACAAAGGAAAAGAAAAGGCTAGTGAGTGAAACAAAAAGGCAAGGAACAACCTTGATGTGTCTAGTTTTCGCAATGTTGATGCGAAAGACAAGTTTAACACTACTATTGGTATCAAAGAAATTATGCCAAGACAATTTGTTAATTTTTCCTTTATCCATTTTGAGAATTTTAACATTAAACTTTTATTTGATGCCCTAGGTTGGACACACATTACCCACAAAAAATTCTACCCTAGGTTAATCCATCAATTCTATACCAACTTAGTTCAGCCTTCACCCTTTGGCCCTAAGTTCAAGACCATGGTTTAAGGTCAAGAGTTCATTGCTACCACTGAGACTATTAGAACTGTTTTGAAATTTGGTGATAGTGGTATAATATGGACAACAGATGGTTGGCCTGAGGGCTTCAACTATGAGAATGCTTGTATGGTGGTTAAGGGTAACCCTAATTATAATTATTTGATATATACCTATAATTCCTATGGAGATCTGCTCTTAGACTCTATGGTTCTAAATTTGATAATCAACTAGTGTATCAATCCTAGGTTAGGAAGCTGAGTCAGCCTTATCGGATAGTAATCACTCTCATTCTCAATCATTTTAAGATTCCCTTACCTAACCATAAAGCAAATAAGATTGAGACTAATGACTTGATCAATGTCTCTTCCCTTAAGAGAAAGAGATATGCCATACAACAAGGATTTATAGTCGCTAAGCTAGGGAAGAACATTAGGATTGGAGATAAATAACCCGATAACAAGGATGGGGATGCTGATATGGGTACTCAGTAGCCTGCTACTAGTCAGGGCAGCTTAGTTGATGGTGGTTCCAAAGATGTTTTTCTACAAGCCTTGGAAAGCCTTCAGCTTACGATGAATAACATGTAGCAAACTATTGATATGCAATTTCAAGCACAGAAAACTGAGATGACTTAAATATATGATGAGCTGACCGTCTTCAGGACTAAGAAAGAAGGCTTCTTTGCTGATGTTAGAGACTAGCTTGGTAAGAAACAAGACCAACTTCGTTACTGTGGTCCTTCTCCTCTACCTAATTGGGAACAATGATCTTTGTTTGTTTTTTTAACTCCACAAAACAATTACAAGTACATTTTTTACATTTTCATGCATATTTGGCTATTATAGATGTTGCTCATGAGAGCTTTGGATATTTGCTTATGTTTATATTTTGGATAAATATTTACTCGTGTGAGCTTTTCTATTTTGCTATAAATATTTGCTCTTGATTTTCTCTATGGTTGCCTAATAGGACACCCTTTTTCTGATGATGTCAAAAAGGTGGAAAATAATAGGAATAGGAATAAGAATATGAATAGGAATAAGAATATGAATAGGAATATGAATAGGTTAAATTATATATATGTGGTGTATGCACAGATAAGGGGGAGCTTTGCTCCTTAATTTTTGAAAACTGTTGAAATACTTTAAAATGCTTGGTTAGGATTGTTTTTGAACTATTATAGGAGGTTTTTATCACAAAAACATAGGAGACTCTGTCCAAATTTTTATAAAAAAACCTAAACACTTAGTTTTCAAAAGTATTTTTCCTAAAATGGTTGTCATCATCGAAAATGGGGAGATTGTTAACCTCTAACTTGATTTTAATGATAAAAAACCAATTTGAGTTGATCTAACGAAATTGTCTAAGTGTTTAAAGTATTTAAGGTTTTTATTCAAAGACGCATGCACCTCAAAAGGAGATTTTGAAGAACAAGATTAGAAGCTCATAGGTAGTTATTTTAATTGTAAATCTTCTCTCAATTACATAGCTTTAATTATCGCTCAAAGGTTTTACAAAATGTTTCTAACAAAAATACTTAAACTTGATCTTGAATTTATAAAGTTTTGTTAAAACAGAGAAACAATGTTTCAAGGGATTCAATCGACTGAATGGTTTACACTGTCGACTGAATGAAGGACAGAAAGTCATGCCCATCTGATTCAATTGATTGAATGAATCATATAGTCTATTGAATGAAGGTTAAACTTTATATTCTATGACCCATTCGACTATATGGATCACTTAGTCGACTGAATGAAAGACAGAGAGTTCCAACTCTCTAGTCTAGTCGGCTGAATGAATCATACAATCGATTGAATGATTAATACGTGAAGCAAATTCACTTGACTTAGTCGACTGAACAAGCATCCAGTTAAATGAATTATCGATTATAACAACTATAATTTGAATTTAAAAAAGTCATTCAGAGCATTTAGTGCTCTAACCTGCTCCAAAACGATCATACTTTGTGAGCAAAGGCCATATGAGTTTAAGACTATATAAACCAATTATAATTGAGTAAACCAAACATTCCAAGAGCAATCAATTCATTCTTGATCTCATTTATTACTCATTAACGCCTTTAAAAATTCTTCTTGAGCTATCTCTAAAGCTTTGTTCTTGAAAGAGAGATAATCTTCATTTGTAATTCATTAATTGCTATCTCTCTTGTACCTTCTATAAACTTCAATTCCAATCATTTTAGGAGAAAATAGTTAGTGTAACTCTTAGTAGTGTTTAAGTATTAAAACACTTGTATTAACTTCATTGAAAGAGACCTTTGTAATGGTTTAAGCAACACCCATGAAGTTGTTTGTTTAGTGGAACACTTCAAAGAGCCTCTTTGAAGAAAGTGGACATATGGTCGAAAAGTTTCTGATATTGCCGAACCACTATAAATGAAGTTTGTGCTTTCTTTTTCTTTACTTCTTTAATTTCCTGCAATTTAATTGTTGAGTTTGCTTGAGTTAATTAAGTGCTTAAAACTGGATTATTATTTGTCAAAAAGTTTTAAAACCAAATTCACCTCCTCTTAGGTTACACCTTGGTTTATAACTACTCTCAAAACTTCTAAAGAAAACATGCTACTAGATATTCAGGATCGTGACCTAATCTAATGGCCACATAAGTCGAAGTGTAACGAAGTGAGAAAAGACAAATCCAAGTTCTGTCGATTCCACCGAGATCATGACCATGAAATAGACGAATATCATGCGCTCAAAGACCAAATTGAATCCCTCATCCAAAGAGGATACTTGAAAGAATTCACCAAAGGATGATCTTATAGGAGAAACAAATGGGATGGGCCTCAACGAAGCACTAGGCACAATCCTAGGTAGAGCCCTAAAAGTGAAAGTCATTTTGAGAAGAAAAGGAAAAACAATCATGAAAATAGTAGGGAGGACAAACCTATTATCGTAGGAACCATCAAGACCATATTTGGAGGACTGACAGTTGGTGGACACTCGTTCCAATCAAGGAAGGCCTATGTCCGGTCAGTAATTCAATCACTAGCCTAAACAAAAAGGCAAGGACCAAGCGAGTCATATCCTTCACAGATGATGACTCGGAGGGGTTACAAATGCCTTTTAACGACGGAGTGGTCGTGTCGCTAGTCATAGGAAACTTCATTATAGAGAGGGTTCTAGTTGAAAATGAGAGCTCAGCCAAGATTCTATACTAGAAGGCCTTCTAAAAGATCAAACTTGGAGACAATCTACTATGTCCCTGTTTTATGGATTCTTAGGAGAATCCATCCTCCCGAAAGGAAGTATAGTCTTGCTAGTTACCGTTGGAACAAACCCTTAACAAATTACCATCATAAAGCTTTCATCCTTTTACAATGCCATTTTTGGTAAGCCCAAATCAAAATGCGATGAAGGTGGTAGTCTTAACTTACTAGTTAAAGATGAAATTCCCAACTGACCAAGAAGTTGGGGAAATCCACAAAAATCAAACAGCAACCCACACATGTTACCTTAACTTTCTTAAGGAACACTAAAAAATCGAGACTCTACCCCTAAAAATTGAAGACTTGAGGGATGAACTTAGGGAACCAAGAGGTGAGCTCATTGAAGAACTGGTCACTATTCCCTTATGCAAGGATAAGGATCATAAGGTGGTCCAGATCGAATCAGGCTTACTAGAGGCTAATTTATATTCTACATGCGTTCATCCATCAACGCATAACAAACAAAGTTCCGAGGGCATCCAAACCACACATGAAAATCTATATGCTTTGGATTAATACTTAATAGTTAGTCCCTTCGCACCAACATGAAGATATCGAATCATACCAGGTTAGTATTTTATTTCTAGTAGTTAAATTTTACACAAGCATGATTATGTATTTCAAATCTCCTTAGATTAAAAATTAATGAATGCATACTCTTAAATTTAATCTGTTATTTGCATGTCATATAGATTTAATTTACAAAGTATGTTCTAGGATTGCTCTAAGATTTGCATTAGAATTTTCATGTTATGTAACTAAAGGTTTTTGCATTTTTTTATTATTTAAATGTAATTAATTAAAAATCACGTGTCATATAGGAAATTTGTTTTAGAATTGTTTGCATGTTTCTATATCATTTAGATTGAGTTTTACATGTGTTATATACTAATAAAATCAAATCGAAGTTGTTCAAAATGAATATTTTCGTCAAAAAACGAAAAAATAGAACTAGTGCCAGAGGACCTATGGTTGACCGACCCTATACAGTGGAGGTTTGGGTTCTGTCTAGACCCGAACAATTAACCTAAACCCTAATTTTCTAATTTTATTTTTAGTTTCTTTTGATTATTTGTGGTTACAATTTTTGGTACTAATGTGTTTCTTCCATTCTTAGATAAATTTTATGGCTTTCTTATTCTAATTGTATTTTAATTTAATATTCAATCATAGTCTCTTGTTTGGCTCCAATAATCGATGCTTTGCCAAAATTGTGTGATATAACTGCTATTGGATTTGCCTGCATGCTTAGTGTATAATAAAAGTAGTTTAAGATAATTAATTATTAAATATTATCTCAAGAACACAAGGGGTAGATTTTAACCTAGGCGAAGGGAAAGCTTTAATTTTTTTTTTCTCTCGTACCCAAATTTTTTGCACCGAATCTCTCACAGACTAATGATTAGGGATTTTGTCCCCCTTAAAGTTCAAATGGCGACTCCAGTTTTGCTTTGTGTTTGGATGATACGTCCCTCGGTAAGGTTTAATGCCATAAAGAGTGAACGTTGCTAGTCTAACATTTTTAGACCTAATAGGTTCTAAACCTTTTATATGTCAATCCAATTCG
The DNA here is from genome assembly GCA_023935145.1 of Bretschneidera sinensis. Classification (NCBI taxonomy): domain Eukaryota; kingdom Viridiplantae; phylum Streptophyta; class Magnoliopsida; order Brassicales; family Akaniaceae; genus Bretschneidera; species Bretschneidera sinensis. Next base: position 69,780,089 of record CM043701.1, on the reverse strand, counting down.
ATCCGCACCCTTTCTTATTCATTCTTTCTCAAAGAGAATGACTTTGGGTATTAAGCTCGTTGTTGTACGGTACGGCGAAAAGGTGTGGTACCAACAACTATGCTTGCATGTTCTTTCACTAACTTTTATTATTTTATTTTAATAATGAGTCACATTATGTACATTAAAGCTAAAGGTATTCTAATCAACATTTTGTAGTATTGTATTATAGATTTGTATTAAATAAGCTGAAAAAAATTAGAGGTATAAAATAGATTATTAAAAAGTATGACATAGATAATCACATTTTCATACAAAAAGAGCATCCAACAATAGTATTTTATGATCACCAGATATATCCAATTGAATTCCAATCAAAAGAAATATAAAGAATAAATCACATAAATGGTTAATAGTGAAATATTGTTAGATAAATTTAATTTTTTGGATATCTAATTTATGTTAGTTGCATAATTTGATTGTATTTTTTTAACTTTAAATGTTTTATAAATTGTACTTTATTACTTTAGACTTCTGTAAGGTTTATAAAATTTACTTTATATAGCCCACATAACTACAAATACCAAAACTATGTTGTATTAGAATAAGTGAAAGCTATTTTTTTTTTATGTAAATTTCTTTGCTTTCCTTTTTAGAATATAATTTTATTGAATATCTTGTTAGAATTCTTGGAACAATTCAATCCCAAAAGAAACCATAGACAAATTATAGAAGACCTAACATAATTAATAGAAAGTATAAACGTGTGTCTTTCTTAGGCTCGATGTTATTAACGTAGTGGAATCAAGAAGACAACTGAAGTCACATGATCAAGAACGCCTTAAACAACACAAATGATGCACTAGGAATTTTTCCTTCTTTTTCTCCTTGTTACCAGCTTCTCAATGGGAAGAGAGATCGTAGATTATGTCTTAGAATTACATGAGAGGAGACCTAACTAGCCCTTATATAGTTACCTATTAGGCCCCCATCAAATTGCTAATGGATTACTAAAGTCTACACTAGCCTGTCCACATAACACACATTGGAGATAGACCAAACTCAAATAGATCACTCTATTTTGGGCTTTCTTTACGTCTTATTCATAAACCAATAACTTAGCATGTTTTGACAAAACTCAAAATCAAAATCAATGCAAGGCCATTATAGAGAAAAATTCCAGTATATCTAATTTAAATTAGTTTACTATTTAATTATTAAGTTGATTAGATTTTGTATAATTTTTTTTATTGAATTGGATTTTGCATATTGAGACTTGATTTATTGGGCTATATTATTTTGAGTCTTTGTAGAGTTTATGAATTAAACTTTATATCTCAAATAATTATAAAACCAAAACTACGTAGTTTTAGTGGATAAAATAAAAATACAGGACACATGACGGAATAATAAACATTCTCAAAATAAAAAACAGGACACATGACTCAATAATACGCCTCATAAATAATTATAAAACTGAAACTACATAGTTTTGGTGGATAAAAAATAGAGATTACACATGGCTGAATGTTAAGCATCGACATGCCTATATACTACACATTCTCAAAAAGTCATCTCAAATACGAATATTAATAGATAAACTAAAACATAATATCTTTTAGGAAAAAAAATTTTAAATTGTAACAATAATTAGATGATGTCTTTTAAAAAAAATAATAATTAGATGATGCAGAAAATACTAAACATTAATTATTTTTAAAAGGACACTAATATTGAAACACTCATATTGGACACTCGAGCAATCACTAAGCAACAATGTGAAATGGATCAAACAAATCACTTATAACTTACTATTTTATCCACAAAAAAAAAAAAAAAAAAACACTTCGGCGGTACTATAAAAAGTTGTGGGAGCCAACTGTGACCCGAGTATTTCAATGTTTGCTTGTTTGGTTTACACAAAGAATAAAATGGAAATGGAATAAAACAATACTCTAAAAACGAAGTTCGTGATAAATTTAAGGAATGAAATGATGGCGGAGATTGTTATTGATAAAATGAGTTGTTTTATGTATAGCGAAAAAATATAAGATTGCTGTCTTAAATTTAGTAATCCATTCTTTTTCATAAGACAATGAACAACATATTTTATCAAAAAAAAAAGAGGCATTAACTCTAATTTCATTCCCAAAGCAGATGGGCTCTTACAATTTTTAAAGAGGTGGCATTCCATATGTGAACTGAACACCTCTCTTGTTTGCATCCAAATTATGAAATAAGAGATGCAGCAGTGTCCGTACTTGATAACTTCAGGTGGGCCACCACAAATTGATTCATTGGAGAAGATTTAAACAGGAAGAAAAAAAGAACAGAAATGAAATGAGAAGCATACCACAAAAACAAAAACCGGATATGAGGACTTGAAAACACAAGGCCACAAGCAAAGCAAATGAACTGAAAGCACACAACAACAAAAATTCACTGACAAGAACCCCCCATGGCTACTACCATTAAACCTCTGCTTCCGCTTTCTCCTTCACTGAAACAGACCAAGCACTCTTCAACTCTATGGATGTCGTCTAAAACCATCTCAGATTCAATGACTATTTTGCCCATTTGGCACGTTAGGCGGCAACGAGGACAGGTTGCAGTCTCAGTTGCATTCAATCCTTCAGGGAATTTCGATCTCTCTATGTATGAAGATGGCGATGGTAAGAGCTCTATTTCACTTTTCATTGAAATTTGAAATTCGAGGAATGGAATGGACTCTGGGGTTACTTTCTTTTCATTTCTAATTGAAGAGGGATTGGCAGTTTTTGACATTTCATGATGCAAACTGGGATGATTAATATTTTATTTAGTGAATAATAATTGTAAAAAATTAGTTAAACCGCTTTGAGCTATGAACTAATAATTCTTTTAAGCTTCTAGTCATACGCTCTAATTGCACGGGAAAAAAGAGAGGAAAGAACGAAATAAAGAGGAATGTCATGGAGTATATGATTTCTAGTTACTGTCTTCAATGTAAAATTTATTTTGAAGGACATGAAAATAATGAATTTGTGGCATTGATGATGTGCAAGCATATGATTCATTGATAGTGTATAGAAATGTCAGAGTTAGTGGATCAAATATGAACTCAGTTTTCCCCTTTCTTACTTCCTTAAATTGTTTTAGATGCTTGGATCAGAGAGTAGAACGAATATGAGGATAAGGGGTATCCTCTCCTTTTGTTTGGGAGTTCTTTTAAATTAGAGGAGAGTATTTGGAGGGGTACATTACCCCTTCCAGTCCACTCAAAACTCCTTTTTATCAATTCCTTCAATTTGGAGGATTATAAGAAGAGGTACATGAACTTTCATTTCCTCTCCTCTCTTTTACGAAACATTCAAACAAAGGATATGAATAAGCATCCAAATCTTCTCCTTTCTTCCCCTTTACATTCTGTCCGCACTGTGTCTTTTCCTCTCCCTACAAAACATCCAAACATAGTGTTGAATGAATTGTTACTACGGGCATAACCTACATGTTAAAATTTATGATTTTAGAGAACTTAAGAGAGGGTCCTTTGAGGGGATAATGAGGGAAATGATCAGAAATGCACATAGGTAAAAAAATAAAATAAAATAAAAAAAGGAATTAGGTCAGTAATGTTTATCAGCTCTTCCTTCAAAGACTCCAGTTTTATTTATTTTTTATTTTCTTTAAATGACGATGGTTACTCTGGGTACGTGCAACCTGCTTGATCCACATGTACTGAATAAAGCATAGAATACTAAAGATTTTAATTAACCATTAGATACTTCTGCCTAAGATTTCGATTGAAAATTTTCATAGAATTTGATCTTGAACTACTGTGAATGACAGATTCACCTAAAGAACCTCCAATGCCTCCAACTGAAGGCCGATTGGATGTGATTATTGATACGGATACCATTTGCCGTCTTGACTTAACCCCATTTTACAATGCCACGGGGATCACCTCACCTTCATCGGGTAAGCTGATATAATTAAGCAAAGCTACTTTCTTGATTCGAAACAAATTGCATATCAATAACCCTGATAAACTCTTTGGACAAATACTGTTGTAGCTGAGCCAAAGGAGTTTCTTGAACGCACAATTGGATTTACCATTAACTATACAAGAGAAGACCCACATGATCCTCGGGAACTGTCAGAGTTCCCTGATATAAGGTTATGGTTTGTGAGACTTGATGCCACTTATCCTTGGCTCCCTGTCTTACTGGATTGGCGAGCTGGAGAGCTTGCTCGTTATGCAGCCATGTTAGTTCCTCACCAGGTAATATATAATTGATATAGAAAGAGAGGGGGGAAGAGAGTTGTTTAATCATTAAATTGCCTACATTTCTTTATTTTCGATCTGTTTGCAGATGAGTATGAGAATGGGTGTTGTCTTTAATCCTGAGGCATTGGAGTTATTTATCATGAAGAAAGTTTTTGTTGTCTATTCTTGGTTGAAGCAACATAGTATTCCAAAGCCTAGATTGAAGACAAGTGACATGGCTAGGATGCTTGGATTCGGAATTGGAGATGAACTATTTGACTTGATTGATCAGCATCCACTTGATCCATTATAAACATATATGGAAGTCTGAGAGACGAGAAGAGTCCAGCTCTTTCTGTTCTCCACATTACCTCCAAGATTCCCATATCAACTCTCACCATATAACTTTAAGATGCCTCTTTCTCTATGGTGAGTTAAATCAGAATCCAACAAGAGCTGCATCTCGCAATGGAGATTCAGCAAATTAAGCAGGAGAGACTAATTTTTGTAGCAAAAGGTCTTGATGATTGAAATTTGGAGCATCAAACTCCTGCATTGCTCCAGAGATTTGTAACCAAGGTTGGTGCATAATCAATGAACATTTATTAACTACTGTTATCTACCACACCATGCTCTTTTACGTACATGGTTATTGCTTAAGGATCCACATTCCACTCTTGTTTGTCTACATTGTAGTTTTCTGTAATTAACTTTCATCAGGGATAATATTGTTTTTACTCTGGACACAAAAAGAAGAGAAAAAGACAAAAGGAAACAGACGTGTCATGCATTGAAATATTCCTAAGTTATAAGATTGAGTCATTCTTCACTAGTCTGTTTAGCCATAGCTATAAGATTCCCAAGTTTACCAGAGAATCAGGTGCATTTTGGAAGTATTTCCAATATTATAACTTCTTGTGTTGGCTCCTCCTTATGATGGTTATTCCTAGAGATGATTCATTGTTGTTCCAAGTGTATTATGGGAGAGTTATCTTCAGGCGCAAGTCATCGTTGCCATCTGTCTTGATTGCTTGAAATTTGATCTGATCAGTGAAAACAGCTTTAACATGTCTGCAGAACATGAGAGCATGATTAACAAGCAGTTTTTGAAACACAACTTAATGTGTAATCAACTTTAAGAGATTATAACTTCAAATTGCCTCCAAAATGGTTTTCAGTGTCTACATCAAATGTCATTTCTAACATATATAAGAGCCTTTAAACGGTTGGGTGCCAGCTAGCTAAGTTATAAAGTCATTCGTCGTCATAAGGTATGGGAGTTAAGATTTCTTCTATTCAAAGCTCTCATCTTAACTTTAGTAGTAAACCCCTTTAGTTTACAATGTATATGTGAATTATGAGTGTGCTTGAAACTTTCTCTGGGATCCCTTTATATAGATGATATTTTCGTAATACTATTAGGAAAAGAACAATAATAACACATAGTAGATTACAATTACTTATACAATCAACAGTCTAATAGGAAATTACTGTTATTCCTATTAGAACAAACAACTACAAAATAAGAAACAAATTTTTACAAACCAATTAGAAGTTTTTTTGTGTGTAGGGAATTGAGGCCAAAATCCTAACAGAATCTTTCTGTTGCAATGAAGTGAGACAAGTTTTATTCAATAATCTAACACTAGCATCCCACGCGTGTTGATATGCTCTAATAAAACTATATGCTAATAATTATCTTTTTATCTATAAGCACACCAAGCATAATAGTTACATATTTTCCATTAGAAAACTAAACCTGCAAAGAAACCCAAAGAATAACAATCCGGTTAGATTCACAAAAAAGAAATAAGAACAATTGAAAATGTGGATAAGATAAAAAGGAGCAAAAAAATCAATATGGGTTGAAGATAAGAGAGATAAAGAGAGTGAAAAAATTAAGTCTGAGTGGAATAATGGGAGAGAAAAACATGAGAGAAAGATGTAAAGAGTTGGAGTCAATTGAGTTACATATATAACCTTATTAATTATTTTATTTATATATTAAAGTAGAGGTTTATGGGACATTTTGAGTGGTGGACACCAAATAAAGATTCTGACTTTATATATATATATATATATATATATATATATATATATATATATATATGGGGCCATGTGTAAGATAATTAGGCAACATTAATAAGAATGTCAAGATCTTGCTCTCAACATTTTTTACCCAAAAAAGCAAAGTAAATCTCTACAAGTCAAATTACATGAATGCAAGCGTTTATTTGACACCACAGAGTATGATCCATTATAATCATTTCTTGTGAATTATATACAAACTGGAATGTTGTTCTTTATTTTCTACTCTTTTTTTTAAAATTAAAAATACGGAGTATATATTTTCCCAAAGAATAGGAATTTTCATTATGTGAAGTTAGATGATTGCATTGGATATAACTGATGGATTGGATTTATCAGGAATCTCGTGATCTCTTATCTCCATTGGGCCTACCATTTTTGATAGATGTGATCATGCGATACATCCATAGCAATATGATCTGATTACTCACTCAAAAGGGAATTCCCTCTGATTATAGCCATCTTATATGATCATCACAAAAATGTGAAAAGTGGTTGAGTAGCCAAGATGATGATAGTATGGCAAAAGTCTTTGCCTTCGGTTATGTTTCAATGCTTTTCGACCCATCGAAAATGGATATAAAAGTGATTTTATTCCTATGAAAATAAAAAAGAAGATTTTTAAGAATCTTTGATGGGAACGAGACATAAACGAAGAGAGTAATGTTCGAACCGAAAAATCATCGTATCCATTTTCTATATACATTATTTTTATGTATTTTATAAATATATTAAATGTTGGGAAATCACTTTGGAGATACCCAGGTGGTGATCTTCCAAACACCCAAGTCTAGAATGACTTGTAATGATGAATCGGAAACAGAAATAGAAATCAAAGAAAGAAAAGGATACAACAATTGTTATCGAGGTTCGGCAATAGCCTACGTCCCCGTGAGTTTCTCTGAATTCTCTGCACTAAATTAATGGTTCTTTACAAATACAACAACCCTTTTCCAAGAAACTTAAGTTCTTGAAGAGCCAAAGAAGAGAAGAAAGAAAGTGATAAGAACTAACCCTGAAATTTTCCCAACAAAATTCCCCTTACAAGCCCTTGAATCCCCTTTTTATTCTACTATCTCTTTCTAAACAACCAGCCTTTACAATGAATCTCTCTTGTTTTGTATCTTTGCACTCATACAATTGATCTTTCTTTCAATCACAAGTTATGTCTCTTTGAAGCTAGGTGACCCTTTATATAGTGCACCATCTTCTTGATCCATCTTGAGGATCAATATCCACCCTTAGATCTTGAGGAACAATCAACCTTAGCCCTCAATCAATTCTAAGTGATCTTGTGCTTTTTGAACATGCCTCACACACTTAGCAAAAGGCTGAACCAAAAGGCATCAGTGTGCCTTCAGGCCACGACCTGGAATAGGGCATGCCGCGGCCTGGAGTGTGCTGAAACTTCACCATGTTGCATCCATTCTGGGCACCGCGGCCTGGGGGAGGCTGAGCCGCAGCGCACACCTCCTCCAGGTCTTCTCCTTTGCTAGGTGCCGCACCTTGGAAGAACTGAGCTGTTTATGGAGTTGTTGCAAGGTGAGGCGCGCACACTTGTGTTGAGGCGCCAAGACTTGAGGCTGAACCTCTTCAAACCATGTTTAAAACTTAGACAAACACTAACAATCTCTACCTTTGTCTAAACAATTAAACTCGAACCTATTGTGCAGAGAACTTAGCATCCAAACTCATCTTGAGTCATCATATCAACCGACTCCAATCTTAAGTAGTCCAAGGCAATGATTGAACTTACTTAAAGGTAAAACCTTGGTGTCTAAATCTGCAGGATTTTCCTCCGTGGCTATCTTGTCCACATGAATGCATCATTCGTAACATTTTTCCGAATGAAGTGATACCGAACATCCATGTGCTTTGTCCTCTCATGGAACACCGGATTCTTACACAAGTACAACGCACTTTGACTATCCGAATATACCACCACCTGCTCTTTTAGGACTTTCAATTCTTTTAATAACCCTTTGCACCACATAGCCTCTTTAATGGTTTCCGTTGCCGCTATGTACTCAGTCTTAGTTGTTGAGAGTGCTACCACTGGCTGCAACTGAGCCTTCCAACTTATACAACATCCGTTTAAGTTGAAGAAGTAGGAGATAATCGATCTTCTTTTATCCCGGTCTTCTCTATAGTCCGAATCCACATAACCTTCAAGACAGATGGACTTACCCCTCTTCTCATAAATCAACCCTACTTCTGGGCTTCCCTTTAAGAACCTCAGCAACCACTTCATCCCAAGCCAATGCCCCTTTCTGGGATTACTCATAAACCTACTGAGGACACTTATTGCATGAGCAATATCAGATCTAGTGCTTACTATTGTGAACATAACTGAACCAACCGCACTGGAGTAAGGGACCTTTTCTATTTCCTTCTTCTCCGCCTCTGATCTCGAACATTGATCGCTGGAGAACTTGAAATGACCAGCAAGGGGAACCTTCACTGGTTTGCTATCTTCCATAGAGAACTTAGATATCATCTTCTCTATGTAGAAAGTCTGAGAGATCTTCAATCTGTTTCTCTTCCTTTCCCGAATTATATTCATCCCTAGGATCTTCTGTGCATGGCCAAGATCCTTCATCTCAAACTCCGAACCGAGTTGAGACTTCAATTCTTCTATCATCTCCCTACTGTTCCCAACCAACAGCATATCATCGACATAGATGAGGATTATCACCACTTCCTCCACTTTGTGCCCCTTGTAATACAAGCACGAATCATAGTAGCTCCTCATGAAACCTAGGCTGGTTACAAAGGAATCGAACCTCTTATTCCATTGCCGAGGTAATTGCTTCAGGCCATAGAGAGATTTCTTCAATTTGCACTCCCTGCCTTCCTTCCTCATAGCCTTCGAGTTGCCTCATGTAGATGGTCTCATCAAGCTCTCCATGCAAGAACGCTGTCTTCACATCCATTTGCTCGATCTCCCAATCAAATTGGACCACCATTGCCAATACTATCCGTATCGTCTTATATTTCATAACCGGTGAGAATATTTTGGTGAAATCTATGCCTTCTCTTTGTGTGAACCCCTTCGCCACCAGCCTAGCTTTATACTGAACTTAATCCCCTAGAGGATTCCCTTATTTGATATTGTAGATCCACCTACAATCCGCAACTCTCTGTTTTTCTGGTTTGGGCACCAATTCCCAAGAGTTGTTCTTCCTTAAAGAATCCATTTCTTCCTCCATAGTTAGCTGCCACTTTGACGAATCTTTACATTCCATGGCTTCCATGTAAGTTTTTGGTTCAACCATCCCTCATTCTGTCCAAAGAGCTGCTACATTAGCATCCGCAAACCAATATCTCAAAGGTGGTCTGACCACCCTTCTTTCCCGGTCCTTTGTGAACTGGTAGTCATTCTGACTTGCTGCATCAATCTCTTCTAGTTCAGCCTCTTCTTGAGTGCCCTGAGTTTGGCCTTTATCAATGGGCTCTACCTGGTCCGAACCTCTTGCATTCCTTACTCTACCTGAACTGAATTCTCCTTGATGCGATGCTCCACAAATTCCAGACTAGTTTGCTCACTAGCCCCTGCAGGATTAGTTTTCTCCAAATAGGGAAATAACAATTCATTAAAAATAACATCCCTACTTATTATGAGTTTTATTCCTTTTGGTTCTAAGGACCACAACCTATACCCCTTAACCCCATCACCATACTCTAGAAATACACATTTTCTAGACCTTAAGTTAAGTTTATCATCCTTTTGATGTGCAAATGCAACACACCCAAAAGTCCTAAGGTTGCTCAACTCAGGGGGTTTCCTACTCCACATCTCTATGGGAGTCTTGAGCTCTAAAGCTCTAGAGGGTGATCTATTTACCAAGTATACAGCAGTAGACACAGCTTCCCCCTAAAAATATTTTGGTAAACTGGACCCAATTAACATGCACCTAACCTTTTCCATAAGGGTTTTATTCATCCTCTCAGCAACTCCATTTTGCTGAGGTGTTTTTACAACCGTTCTATGTCTTAGAATGCCATTTAACTCACAAAATTTATCAAAATCCTTATTGCAAAATTCTAAGTTATTATCAGTTTGTAAAGCCTTAACTACCCTACCCGTTTGAGTCTCCAACAACTTTTTCCACACCACAAATTTATTCAAAACATCTGATTTATTTTTAAACAAATAAACCCAAACCTTTCTTGAATAATAATCAATTAAAGACAAAAAGTAAAAGTTACCTCCTTGTGTTGGTGTTCTTGCTGGTCCCAAAAGATCCGAATGAATGTAGTCAAGAATGCCCTTAGACTTGTGCACTCCGGTGTTAAAGCTGACCCAGTGTTGCTTCCCAAGAATGCAACGCTCGCAGAAATCTAATTTCTCTACTTTGTCACCATCAAGTAGACCATTCTTGCTGAGAACTTGCAGGCCCTTTTCGCTCATATCTCCTAAGCGAGTGTGCCAAAGGGCTGCCTTATCCATCTCAGTCATCAAGCTTGCTGCCTGATCCTTGATTTTTGTTTCTTCGATCATCTCATAGAGTCCATTTTTTATTGCTTCTTTGATCACTATCAAAGATCCCTTGGTCACCTTGATTTTTCCTCCTTCTGCTTTGTATGAATACCCCATAGAATCCAGCTGCCCCAATGAGATCAAATTCCTCTTCAAATCCGGAAGATATCTCACATTCCGCAACAGCTTTGTGGCTCTATTAAACATCATTAACTAGATGTCTCCTATCCCCCTCATTTGGCAAGAGTGTCATTCCCCAAGAAAACCTTTCCATCATTAGTTTCCTGGAAATTCTTGAACCAATCCTTGTGAGGGCATGTGATAAGTGCACCCGGAATCCAAAATCTATTTCTCACTGCCTTGCCTCCTTCTCACATTTGAGCACACAACAAGAACATCATCTTGCTGTTCTCCTTTGGTAACCGAAGCCTCTCCATTGTTGGTATGGTTTCTTCCTCTCTCATCTCACATCTTCTTCTTGCAATCTTTCCTGAAATATCCCTCATTGTTACAGTAGAAGCATCTCTTTCCTCCAAATCTTGATTTGGAATGAGATCTCCCAGGGCTCTGTTCTCTACCTCTTGATTTCTCCCAGTAGTTGCCATGAATGCTACTGCCATTCCGAGTTGCTGGCCTTCCTCTAACGAACAACCCTTCTCCACTTGATGCTTCCCTCATCTTGGCTTTGAAATCATAAGCCCTTATGGCATTGATCACAATCTCCTTGGTTAAAGTATCTCTTCCATATTCAATTGCATTAATCAAATTATCAAAACAATCAGGAAGAGAATTCAACAAAATAACAGCCAATTGTTCATCCAGGAATGTTATGCTACAGCTATTGAAATCTTGAACTAGCTTATTAAACACATCAAGATTACCTTGCAACTCTTTATTAGGATCCATTTTAAAAGCAAAGATTCTTTTTAGAAGATAAATCTTATTAGGGAGAGTTTTGGTAAGAAACAACTCGTCTAATTTCTTTCATATGACAGCAGGATCTTCCGAGTCTCTGCACTCCCTTGTGACACTATCCAACATATGCAAGAAAATGGTGTTGTATGCCATCTTATTCATCTCAATCCGCTGGTCCTCCGTGATACTTGCTGGAAAAGCATCATCTTCTCCAATAGCCAAGTTAACCTTCTGTTGCATAAGAACAGCCTTGATCTTCCGCTTCCAAAGGGCAATGTCCCATTTTCCATCAAACTTCTCAACAATGAAATTTGAAGTAATCTTGCAGAGAAAATCTCAGATTTATGCAACACCCAAAATTGCTTTCCAAATTCTTCTAAATCTTAAGAACACGATTGAAGATTGATCTCAATACCGTTCTTGAATCACCCTCAAGAACACGATCTGATCTTGATCTTTACTCCGTTCTTGAATCACCCAAGAAGTTGATCTTTGATTCTTGGACTCTTGACTCCGTCACCTTCTGTTCCAGCTTTGATACCCGCTGTCCAAAGCTCCTCTGGCTATGATACCACTGTTAGGAAATTACCTTGGAGATACCCAGGTGGTGATCTTCCAAACACCCAAGTCTAGAATGACTTGTAATGATGAATCAGAAACAGAAACAGAAATCGAAGAAAGAAAATGACACAACAATTGTTATCGAGGTTCGGCAACAGCCTACGTCCCTATAAGTTCCTCTGAACTCTCTGCACTAAATCAATGGTTCTTTACAAATACAGCAACCCTCTCCAAGAAACTCAAGTTCTTGAAGAACCAAAGAAGAGAAGAAAGAAAGTGATAAGAACTAACCCTAGAATTTTCCCAAGAAAATTCCCGTTACAAGCTCTTGAATCCCCTTTCTATTCTACTATCTCTTTCTAAACAACTAGCATTTACAATGAGTCTCTCTTGTTTTTTGTCTTTGCACTCTTACAATTGATCTCTCTTTCAATCACAAGTTATGTCTCTTTGAAGCTAGGTGACCCTTTATATAGTGCACCATCTTCTTGACCCATCTTGAGGATCAATATCCACCCTTAGATCTTGAGGACCAATCAACCTTAGCCCTCAATCAATTCTAAGTGATCCTGTGCATTTTGAACATGCCTCACGCACTTAACAAAAGGTTGAACCAAAAGGCATCAGTGTGCCTTCAGGCCGCGGCCTAGAACAGGGCATGCCGCGGCCTGGAATGTGCTGAAACTTCACCATGTTGCATACATTCTAGGCGTTGTGGCCTGGTGGAGACTGAGCCGCGGTGCACACCTCCTCCAGGTCTTCTCATTTGCTGGGCGTCGCACCTTGGAAGAGCTGAGCCGCGGCGCACACTGGTGTGCACACTTTCTGGAGTTGCTGCAAGGTGAGGCGCGCACACTTGTGCTGAGGCGCCAAAACTTGAGGCTGAACCTTTTCAAACCATGTTTAAATCTCAAACAAACACCAAAAATCTTTACCTTTGTCTAAGCGATTAAACCCGAACCCATTGTGCAGAGAACTCAGAATCCAAACTCATCTTGAGTCATCATATCAACCGACTCCAATCCTAAGTAGTCCAAGGAAATGATTGAACTTACTTAGAGGTAGAACCTTGGTGCCTAAATATGCAGGATTTTCCTCTATGGCTATCTTGTCCACATGAATGCATCATTCCGTAACATTTTCCCGAATGAAATGATACCGAACATCCATGTGCTTTGTCCTCTCATGGAACACCGGATTCTTACACAAGTGCAACACACTTGGACTATCTGAATACACCACCACCTGCTCTTTCAGGACCTTCAACTCTTCTAACAACCCTTTACACCATATAGCCTCCTTAATGGCTTCCGTTGCCACTATATACTCAGCCTCGGTTGTTGAGTGCTACCTCCAGTTGCAACTGAGCCTTCAAACTTATACAGCATCCGCTTAAGTTGAAGAAGTAAGAGGTAATCGATCTTCTTTTATCCCGGTCTGCTCCATAGTTCGAATCCGCATAACCCTCAAGACAGATGAACTTACCCCTCTTCGCATAAATCAGCCCTACTTCTGGGCTTCCCTTCAAGTACCTCAGCAACCACTTCATCCCAAGCCAATACTCATTTCCAAGATTACTCATAAACCTACTGAGGACACTTATTGCTTGAGCAATATCAGGTCTAGTGCTTACCATGTACTTTAACTTATATAATTTAGTGTAATCGAGTTTTTTTTAATAAAAAGATTGGAGACGAAGATTTTTGGAAATTTTCATTAAAGACGGAAATAAAAAGCAAAATAAAATATTTGACTTGACGTAAACGGAGACAAAAAATAATTTTATAGACGAAAACATGAATAAAAATGACACATTCAAAACTATTCGGCTGCCATCCTTGGAAGATAATGATGATGGTACAAGACATATAACAAATCAATATCTACCAACTGCCTAATTATCCTTAGATTAATTATTGCATGAAAATTAGCTTATTAAACCCTCCTTGTGGAGGTCTGCTTTCATAGTGGCATGCAATTTGAGAAGAAACAAAATAGACATTACTAAGGCAAAAATCTAAAAAGCATGAATCCTACCCCAAAAAGGGCAGGGCAGTTGAGAAAATGCACAAAAGTGTGTACTTCAAAGACTCCCAAAACTTCTTGTCTTCCTTGGGCTTCATTTTACCACTATAAGTTATAACAGAATGGAAAATCCCATGTATGAAAAATACAATTCTGTCCCCTGCATTGGGCTTTTCAGCTTTGGTATCCTCAAACACAAGAGTTATTCGATAATGGGATCCACTACTTAAAAGATTAGTCATTTGATTTGACAAATAGTTGCACTTAACAGAGGAAAGACAAAGGAAAAACAATTGAAAGTGGAAGAAAAATCCCACTCTTTAAGTTCATGCATGATGCTTTGTGGGCCCAAGGCCATGTATATTAAGTTTGGCACTCTCTTATGCTATCAATCATTCACAAGCTCTAATTTTCAACTTATTTTGGAGAGAAAAGACCCATATACTGTTTCTCTCACTGAAATCTCTTCTTCACAAACTTTTCTTCAATATTATGAAGCCTTCTCTTGCGGTCTCTCTTATGCTTTTCTCTCTTATCATTTCTCATGCTCAAGGTATGTTATATTTGTCTCTCTTAAACATTCAAATTGAAGAGGTACTCTACAGTAATATATATATGTGATTATTTAGGTTGTGATTTTATTTGTTCATTTTGTGAAGGGATTCGCTTGGAAAAGGGGTTCAAGTCAATTTGGCATCATAAAATCCATGTGGGTATCCAGTAATTTCATGTTTTCTTCATTATATATTTTTGCAAAAATATTTTTTTTCCTTCAGTTTTCTTTTATAGTTTTATATTACATAATCTGATTAAAGTTTTGTTTATATATACATATGTAGGAGGAGCAAATTAGTTCTCTAACGAAAACAAGTATTAATGGTGGCATTGGGGAGGTTATTCTCTGCAAAGAAGGGCACTGCAAAGGTACCATAATGAAGAAAAGAGTTTCTAGATCAATACCCAAGAAATCACACCATTTACCTAGTGTTGATGCTAGGAAACGGTTGGTGCTGACGTGGCCTAATTGAGGACGTGGCCTGGGAGCTGACGCGGCTTTGGTGAGGATGTGGCCAGGCCTTGCACAAATAACAGAGGGAATTAAAGGCCCTCGGAAGGAGGGGAGGGGGAACCTCCGAGGGCACTCCGAAGCTTAAGTCAGCAACGATTTAAAGGAGAAGCCGAGGGCTTAGGTATATCAAGTATAAGTGCAGGTGTGTGAATGCCTGGTGAAGTCCATACCTTGGCCTATTTATAGTAGTCTGCCAACGGGGAGGTTATGATTCCAAGCTCAGGAGAAGGAGGCGCTGTAGGGTGGTTGTAGGACAACCATAGGGTGGCTGCAGGGAGGCAGTTGTAGGGTGGCTGCAGGCAGCAGTCGTAGGGTGGCTGGCGGCTGCAGGATGTCAAGTCATAGGGGGGATCCAGGTGCAGGTTTACCGGGCTATTTTTCATGAGCTTGAATATTTTGCTGGGCCGGAAGGGATATTGGCCTCTTGTCTGGGCTGGAGGGGTTGCTAGACCAAAATGCTGCTTGGGCTGGAGAGTTCATTCAGGCTTCTTATTGGGTTGGAGCATCTTGCCGGGCCCAAGGTTCATTTGGACTGGACCGCTCTGGTGGGCCTGGTGCCCATCTGGGCTAGAGCTTATTCGGGTCAGGGTTGTTTTGTTGGGCTTGGAGCTCATTTGGGCCAGAGTATTTTGGGCCATATCACAGGCCCCCCACTTCCTCGAGTACATTTATGTACTTGAGGAAGTTATTGGGGATGAGCTTTTAATTGGGCCCAGAACGTGCGTGGGAGCCATACCATTACTGCCTGGGAGAGTGAGAGGACATCTTGGAACCGTGAGAGTAGTTATGTGTTTGGGCGGTTGTCCTTGGTAATCGGAGCGTCACTCTCAGGAGGCGAAAGGTTGGCTGGAGAAGTGAACGTTTCATCTTTTTCCATTTTCTGCATTTATTCTCCTTCGTTGAGCGTGATTTCCCTTCTTATAAGTAGGGTTTCCTAACACTTCTTGTTCTAAGCATAAACAACTTCAGTTTCTGAAGAGCTTGAGAGGGAGATATCATTTTTTAGTAGTAGAAACACTGGTTTGGGTAATACTGAGGGTAGTGATCTCAGAGAGAGGGAGGAGTCATCAGTCTCTTGAGGGTTTTATGGAAGCCAAAGAGGAAGACGAAGCTACCTTAGAGGAGGATCGTGGTTCAACGACCATGGTCTTCTCCCTGATTTCAAACGAGGGTCAGGACCTCTTTCAGATTCCGAGTGGAGGCAAGGACCTTGATGAGAGTCATAAAATGCATCTAAACAATACTTAATTGTTAACATTTTAGGGTTGATCTCGGTTGTAATCGCACTTTTACATGTTGATAACTCTAAAGTGATATTCATAAATCATTGACTTAATTCGATGCATTTTCAGGTGCTTTGAGTACAAAAGAGATAATAAAGTGATCCATGTTTAAAGCACCAAAAGATCTTGGGTGTCGGTGCTCGTTTTTGTCCAAGGTTTAGACATGTCCAAACATGATTAAAAGATGGTTAAAGTCTAAACCAAGGCTGGAGTAATAAAGTACATTAAGTTAAAAGACTGCACACAAGTGTGTGCATCACTTTGGAGCAAGTTAAGGGTAGGCACACTAGTGTGTGCACTTCTGCATACAAGCTGAAGGAGTTTCACTGAATTGCCAGAATTTCCCATACAGATCAATCATCTTCGCAGATTAAACTGTATTGATGTAGGAAGAACCAGGAGATGAGCCATATATGCTTAGAAAGATCCGGAAGTCTATTTTCTGAAAAATTTTACGGTTCGTAAAAAGGATTTTTCTAGAGAAAGTTATGGCAATTTTAGTGGAAACAGTTCAGGCCAGCACAGCAAGCCCAGGCGCACATCACGGCCCACTCGCCTCTTGACCGGATTAGGGCAAGCAAATGACATTCTCCAAGACCAAAACACCCCCCTCATGCTCTATAAATATATCTTTATGGAGTGTGCAGCTGGGCATTGAAGAGAGAAAGCAAGGAAGAGAGAAAAAAGAGAGGATCCAAGGGATCCAAATCCAGCATTCTTCCATTTTCTTTCCAAGTTTTCTTTGGCTGCAAATCAAGGGGAGAACATCCATATTGTTCATCCACCTTGAACTTCATGGCCAGATCAAGGGGAGAGCATCCTTATTGTTCTTCCACCTTGATTTTCATGGCTAACTAGTCTTCATACAAGGGAAAATGATGAATCCTTAGGGATTTATTGTTCCTTATTTCCTATTCTTGATTCGGTTGTATGGATTTATTGTTGAATATTGTTTGTAAATTATTCATTGATTAAATAAGAAGGATTTGAGTTCATGTGATAGATGTACTTTTTATTCTTCTTCTTTTAGACTCTCTTAATCCGATGATTGCATCCTTCTCCTCCTTTGAGGTTGTTTGGATGTGATTGATTCCGGTAGATTTATTTTATTGATTGTCCATTACTGCGATATTGTCGTTTAAGATATATTGTCGTTTCTTGATAATCTTTAAGATCAGTCATGTGTGCTTGAACCAAAATCAATGAGTAATTTGTAGCAATTATATTAGAGTTATAAATGTGCTTGATTGAATATATTCTGATTGCTTGTTTGGGATGTAAAACTTGCAATCGAGATAAAATCAATTGAATCAAGAGTGGAAATAGGGAACGAACTTAAGGAGGATTCCCGGAACCTTGTTATTTCTTATTTATATTTCTTTTATATTTACGCAATTTTTCTTACATTATTTCACCATCAAAACCCAAAAATCTTTCGTGTAACTTTTATTGTTCGTTTTAAGGTTCACACATTTTCCTTTGTACTTAACTTGTTTCCCTGTGGAATCGACACCCCAAAGCCGTACTGCAATAACCGTGTTATACTTTGGGCGTAATCAAATTTTGGCGCCGTTGCCGGGGAAACACTTTTAAGTACAAGGAAACTTGTCAACTTTGAGTGTAACGGTAAAATAAAAATAAAAAAATCGTAAATATCTTTCTTTTCAGTAGTTTGTAAATACGGTCATATCATTCATTTACTTCTGTTTTATTTATTTGTTTATTATTCTGTTTTATTTATCTGTTTATTATTCTGTTTTATTTACTTGTTTATTATTCTGTTTTATTTACTTGTTTATTATTCTGTTTTATTTATCTGTTTATTATTCTGTTTTATTTACTTGTTCATTATTCTGTTTTATTTACTTGTTTATTATTCTGTTTTATTTATTTGTTTATTTATTTATTATTCTGTTTTTTTATTTAATTTTCCCTCTAAATTAATTGGTGCATGCTTAAACCGAGAGATTCGCGAAGCAGATTCATTAGAGGACCCAAATTAGAGTTACCATCTCCTTCCACCTCCATTGGTGAAACCTCGCCTAGATCAAACCATAGTGCACCCCCATCAGAAAATTTGGAGAATTTTGTTAACATGGCCGATAATCATAATGAAAATGTTGCCAGGACACTTCAGGATTACCTCCACCCTACACGCACAGCCACAGCATCATGCATCATGTTTCCAGCCAATACTCGCCAGCTAAATTTTAAACCAAGGATGATTCAATTACTCCATACTTTTCATGGCTTGGAAAACGAAAACCCATATGTCCACATTAAAGAGTTTGAGGAAGTAGTCGCGACTTTTCATAGTCACGATGAAACCAATGACATTGTTAGGCTTAAGTTCTTTCCTTTCGCTTTGAAGGATAGAGTTAAGAGTTGGCTATACTCACTAAGACGACGATCTATTGGGTCGTGGACTGAGATGACTCAAATTTTCTTCAATAAATACTTTCCCCAACATAAGACCAATGCTTTGAAAAGACAAATCTCCACATTTGCACAAAAGGACAGCGAGACTCTGTATCACTCTTGGGAGAGATTTAAAGAGTTATTGAGTATGTGCCCTCACCATGGGTATGAGAATTGGCGTTTAGTGAGCTATTTCTATGAGGGTCTTACCTATAGAGAACGCCAATTTGTAGAGATGATGTGTAATGGTGGGTTCTTGGAGAAAGATCCTGATGAGGCCATAGAGTACCTCAATGAGCTTGCTGAAAAAGCTCATACTTGGACTGGACCTAGTGCTACTGAAAACACAAATAGGTCACGACCTATAGAGCACCCAAATGGTGGTGAAATTCACCATCTTAGGGAAGAGGATAACCTTAAAGCAAAGGTCGAGATGCTCACTAGGGAACTAGAGGTATTAAAGACTAAGAACTTAAAGCCAACACACGTGGTTAATCATGCAAAATCTTTTGAACCATGTTTTGTGTGTGGCGAGGTAGACCATCTCGCCGAAGAGTGCCCCACATTTGTTGATATGAGAGGGATGTATAAGGAACAATGTAATGCCCTAGGCATGTACACGAAGCCTTCTACACCCTTCTCTAATACTTATAATCCAGGATGGCGAAATCACCCCAATTTCAGCTGGAAATCTGAAAACCAGCAACTTGCATAACCCCCTGCACCATATCCTGAACCATATCATGCACCTGTATCTTCTAGGAGTTCTTTAGAAGACACTTTACATGCTTTTATTGAAGCACAGGGGAAGATAAATCAAAGGCTTGAATCTTTAATTGTGCAGGTTGTTGAAGAACATAAAGAGATAAAGAGCTAAGTGTCTAAGCTGACGAGCTACTTGAGTGTGACTGAGCGAGGTAAGTTCCCTTCTCAAGCTCAGTCCACATTCTATGGTCAGCACCAAACGCAACAGAAGAAAGAGGAGGTGAATACCATTGAGACACTTAGTGGTAAGTCGTTACACATCCCAACACCGAACAAATCAGAGGATGTGGACGACAACCACCAAGTATATACCCTCACCCATGGCTTCACGGGAGCATATATCAAGCCAAAATCTGCAGATGTTACTGATGACATCTTTAAGGTCTCTCCAAAGCACACGAGCAGCAAATTTAACAGTAAAGCAATTGCTGGTGCAATCAACTCATGTTTGTCTAGGAGGGAATAAGAGTGTCTGGCTGAAGACGTAAAACTTAGCACTCATAGGAAGCACCCCATAGCATATCCTTTTATTTTTATTGTTATTGTTTTTCATAATTCTTTTTCTTGTTTATTATTAGTATTTTGCTGTTTTCTAGTTTTACTTTCGTATTTCTTTTTCAGGGACAATTATACGAAGCAGTTCAAATGGTGGTGCACAATTTTCAGCTTCTGTGCACTTTTGGCTACAAAGGGAGTTTCCTTATCTTTTGCTTTCACATTGAGGACAATGCCTACTTTAAGTTGGGGGTGGAGGAAACATATTCCTGTTTTTCATGTTTTTCATTGAACTGCTTGGTGTCATTTTACCTTTTTGTTTGTTTTTAGCATGCTTTGTGTTAGTCTTGAAGTTAATTCACATGTCAATGATATGAGTTTAATCGATATATCATATAGCATTTAGAAGAAGTTAAATCTTGCTTCGCTTTTGAGAATAAATTAAGTGTCAATTTTTCTTGGGTTTGAGACTTTGGTTTGTGGTAAGATTGCATGATTAGTCTAAAGCATTTGGAGAAGTTTTATGCGCGGTTGTTTTATGAATACTTTTGCGATCTCTACAAGCTCTAGAACTTATTTGATAATCACTTGAGGCAAAAATCATAGAATGCACACTACTTAGGATATGATGTAGGCCATTTTTGGACCATTTAAGCCTTTTTAAACTTACCCTTGTTATATTTATTGCTAGTCACCTATTTGAGCCTTTTTCTTGAAAAGAAAAATTGAGCCTTGTTTTTTTCGATAAACCGTTTACTTACCTTTATGAGCTTAAAAATATTTTATCCTTACCTCTCTTTTAAAAGAACTTAGTTATACACATGTTGTGAGAAGCACTAAAAAGGAGTAAGGGTGGAAATATGAGAAAATATTACTACAATAACCCAAGTACATTAAAAGAGATAAGTTGGGGGTTGTGGAGAAGAAAAGAAAAGAATGAAAGAGGAGGTGAATGGTCTTATGCCAAAATAAAAAATAAAAAAAAGAGAAAAAATGAATTATGGCAAAGAAAGAAGAAAAGAAAAAAAATGATGATTTATTGCGAGAAATGCTCGAAAAATGGTTAAAAGAGTTGAATGTTGAAGTAAGGTTATCTTGTGCTTAAAGTGGTTGTGTTTAAAATAAGAGACTTAGTTCTTTTATTTGTTTAAACTTTCCCATTCTTTCTTGACCTTTACCCTAGCCTAACGTTGCAAGCTTATTAAAGACCTATTGATCCGATGAAGTGTGATTTTTCTACATAGTGGAGAGTGATTTGAAAAGTGAGCATATGGAGCTTGATTTGTGATTGATGTCACGCAAATTAATATGTTTTTAGAGGCCAAGACTTGTATTCATGCGATGTTGTGCATAAAATCATCCTGGTGTTCGGACTAATGTATTGTGGTAAGATGGATGGTAAGAGTCGATAACAATTTTAAGGTTGACATTTGGATTATTCTTGGACCTGAGTAATATTTAATGATTCTATGTGCTGTATGTTATGCATGATTTTTGAGACAGATTTTTGAATCACTCTTGGTTAACGCCAGCATTGCTGTATTTTGCTTTGATTTCTAAAATAAAGAATTCATTTCATGCCTTTCGCTTGAATTGCTAGGGACTAGCAATAAGCTAGTTGGGGGTTGTCATGAGAGTCATAAAATGCATCTAAACAATACTTAATTGTTAACATTTTAGGGTTGATCTCGGTCGTAATCGCACTTTTACATGTTGATAACTCTAAAGTGATATTCATAAATCATTGACTTAATTTGATGCATTTTCAGATGCTTTGAGTACAAAAGAGATAATAAAGCGATCCATGTTTAAAGCACCAAAAGATCTTGTGTGTCGGTGCTCGTTTTTGTCCAAGGTTTAGACGTGTCCAAACATGATTCAAAGATGGTTAAAGTCTAAACCAAGGCTGGAGTAATAAATTACATTAAGTTAAAAGACTGCACACAAGTGTGTGCATCACTTTGGAGCAAGTTAAGGGTAGACACACTAGTGTGTGCACTTCTGCATACAAGCTGAAGGAGTTTCACTGAATTGCCAGAATTTCCCATACAGATCAATCATCTTTGCAGATTAAACTGTATTGATGTAGGAAGAACCAGGAGATGAGCCATATATGCTTAGAAAGATCCGGAAGTCTATTTTCTGAAAAATTTTACGGTTCGTAAAAAGGATTTTTCTAGAGAAAGTTATGGCAATTTTAGTGGAAACAGTTCAGGCCAGCACAGCAGGCCCAGGCGCACATCACGGCCCACTCGCCTCTTGACCGGATTAGGGCAAGCAAATGACATTCTCCAAGACCAAAACACCCCCCTCATGCTCTATAAATATATCTTTATGGAGTGTGCAGCTGGGCATTGAAGAGAGAAAGCAAGGAAGAGAGAAAAAAGAGAGGATCCAAGGGATCCAAATCCAGCATTCTTCCATTTTCTTTCCAAGTTTTCTTTGGCTGCAAATCAAGGGGAGAACATCCATATTGTTCATCCACCTTGAACTTCATGGCCAAATCAAGGGGAGAGCATCCTTATTGTTCTTCCACCTTAATTTCCATGGCCAACTAGTCTTCATACAAGGGAAAATGATGAATCCTTAGGGATTTATTGTTCCTTATTTCCTATTCTTGATTCGGTTGTATGGATTTATTGTTGAATATTGTTTGTAAATTATTCATTGATTAATTAAGAAGGATTTGAGTTCATATGATAGATGTACTTTTTATTCTTCTTCTTTTAGACTCTCTTAATCCAGTGATTGCATCCTTCTCCTCCTTTGAGGTTGTTTGGATGTGATTGATTCCGGTAGATTTATTTTATTGATTGTCCATTACTGTGATATTGTCGTTTAAGATATATTGTCGTTTCTTGATAATCTTTAAGATCGGTCATGTGTGCTTGAACCAAATCAATGAGTAATTTGTAGCAATTATATTAGAGTTATAAATGTGCTTGATTGAATATATTCCGATTGCTTGTTTGGGATGTGAAACTTGCAATCGAGATAAAATCAATTGAATCAAGAGTGGAAATAGGGAACGAACCTAAGGATGATTCTCGGAACCTTGTTATTTCTTATTTATATTTCCTTTATATTTACGCAATTTTTCTTACATTATTTCACCATCAAAACCCAAAAATCTTTCGTGTAACTTTTATTGTTCGTTTTAAGGTTCACACATTTTCCTTTGTACTTAACTTGTTTCCCTATGGAATCGACACCCCAAAGCCGTACTACAATAACCATGTTATACTTTGGGCGTAATCAGACCTCTTCCATATTCCGAGTGGGAGCTGGGAGGGTTCCTTGTGCTGAGACCTTCTCCGTTTCAGGGAACGGAAGAAGAAGAAGGACACGGTCGACCTCAAAGGAGTACCATAGATTCATTTAAAATCTAGGGGGTTGTGTCTCTGGATGGTGGGCTCCTCGACCCCTCGAGCATATTGGAACAGAAGAAGAAGAAGGGTTGAGAAGGGCACCTAGGCCTGGAGCTGCACCTGTCAAGTGAGCGCTTTCAGTCTCAGGCTCATGCCAGGAGCATTTCAGGATTGTGCCAAGAGCTTTTTAGCCTGAAGAGGGTGCGGGAGCTTGTAACTGGCATTGCCTGAGGGGCCCGACATTTTAACTTTTCCTTCGTACTTCGAGGCTGTTAGTTGTAATTCTCTGAATTAATAAAATGTCTTTTCTTTCAATTTTTGCTTTGCGCGATGTGTTTGCCTTTCATACTTCAGTTGATAAAGCAAACTTTGATTCGATAAAACAAACTTGATTCCGGGCCCAAGGCCGAACGTTAGTAACGTAGATTAGTCCCTCGGACTTTTTTGGATTATTTAACCGAGCGATTGGCGAGATTCAAACTTTTTGGAGAGCCATTGGAGAATCATGCTGAGCGATAAACAAGGCTCGGTCCTTTGAAGAACCGTTGGAGAATCGTGTCGAGCGATAGAAAGGGCTCAAACTTTTGGAGAATCGTGCCGAGCGATAGACAAGGCTCAGAATTTTAGAGAACCGTTGGAGAATCGTGCCTAGCGATAGACAAGGCTCGAACTTTTGGAGAACCGTTGGAGGATCGTGACGAGCGATAGACAAGGCTCGAACTTTTTGGAGAACCGTTGGAGAATCGTGCAGAGCGATAGACAAGGCTCGGAATTTTTGGAGAACCGTTTGAGAATCATGCTGAGCGATAGACAAGGCTCGGACTTTTAGAGAACCGTTGGAGAATCGTGCCAAGCGAACATACAACATTCGGGGCCTGGAATATTCTGGGCCATATCACAGGGTTTTTAGAATTTACAGGGTCAAACCTGCTTTAACTAGCCGCTCTTGAAAGCAGCACTGTTGCCTTCGAAAGGTGAAAAGTTGTCTGGAGAAACGAAGAGTCTCCTCGAAACCGTAAAACCGTATTTAATTTGTATCGCTGTGTGCGTTTTCTGGTTTTATAAACAGGGACCTCTGACATCTTGTGCTTTAAGCAGAAACAAGTTTAGTTTCTGAGATGAAGAGAGGGAGAGAAAAACACTTCTTGAGGATAGCCATCATCAGCAGTCACTAAGGTTCGGGCTTCTTTCTGACTCCTACTGGAGTCGAGAGAAGAGGAGTGCCGTGTCTCTAGAAGGTGGGCCCCTCATGCCCCGACTTGCTTAGGAACAAAAGAAGAAGAAGGGTGGGGCTACTTACTCTGAGTTCTTGGAAGTTGAGAGTAAGGCTGCGTCCGTTCTTCTGGTGGCAGCAAGG
The DNA here is from genome assembly GCA_023935145.1 of Bretschneidera sinensis. Classification (NCBI taxonomy): domain Eukaryota; kingdom Viridiplantae; phylum Streptophyta; class Magnoliopsida; order Brassicales; family Akaniaceae; genus Bretschneidera; species Bretschneidera sinensis. Next base: position 69,755,040 of record CM043701.1, on the reverse strand, counting down.
GGATTGGTGCTGCCCTCTTCTTCTTGTTTCGAGAGTGGGCGGGGGAATGGTGTCCTGAACCTGGGGCTGATCATTGTGGTTAACACTTTCAGTCTCAGGTTCGCGCCGGCTCTTTTGGGCTCGTGCCAAGAACTTTTTAGCTTGAAGAGAGTGAGGGAGCTTATAACCGGCGCAGCTTGAGGGTTCTGGTGTTTTATATTTTTTCTTGTACTTCGAGGCCGTTGAGGTCCTCTTTTACTTGTACTTTGAGGTCGTTAGTTGTAATATTTTGATTTAATAAAATACCTTTTCTTATTCCCTGTCTTTATATAATATCTTTACCTTCTACACTTGTACGAATCAATAACAAATTATGCGAGTTGAGAGGGGGGGTCCAAAGCCCCCATGCTTGGGAGTAGCCTTTGGCAGTGTCTTTGCAAGGTTAAGCTCGGATTTCCTGGAGAAAATGCGCCGAGCGTATGCGACGCAGCTCATATGCTCGGACTTTTTGAAGATTCGACCGAGCGTTGACAAGGCTCGGATTTCCTGGAGAAAATGCGATGAATGTGTGCAACGCAGCTCATACGCTCGGACTTTTTAGAGATTCGGCCGAGCGTTGACAAGGCTCGGATTTCAAGGAGAAAATGCGTCGAGCGTATGCAACGCAACTCATACGCTCGGACTTTTTGGAGATTTGGCCGAGCGTTGACAAAGCTCGGATTTCCCGGAGAAAATGCACCGAGTATATGCAACGCAGCTCATACGCTCGGACTTTTTGGAGATTCGACCTAGTGTTGACAAGGCTCGGATTTCCGGGAGAAAATGCGCCGAGTGTATACGACGCAGCTCATACGCTCGGACTTTTTGGAGATTCGGCCGAGCGTTGACAATGCTCAGATTTCCTGGAGAAAATGCGCCGAGCGTATGCGATGCAGCTCATACGCTCGAACTTTTTAGAGATTTGACCGAGTGCTGACAAGGCTCAGATTTCTTGGAGAAAATGCACCGAGTGTATGCGACGCAGCTCATACACTCGGACTTTTTCGAGATTCGATCGAGTGTTGACAAGGCTCAGATTTCCTGGAGAAAATGCGTCAAGCGTGTGCGACACAGCTCATACGCTCGGACTTGACGCAGCTCATACACTCGGACTTTTTGGAGATTCGACCAAGTGCTGACAATGCTCGGATATCCTGGAGAAAATATACCGAGCGTATGCAACGCAACTCATACGCTCGAACTTTTTGGAGATTTGACCGAGTGTTGACAAGGCTCGGATTTCCTGGAGAAAATACGCTGAGCGTATGCAATGCAGCTCATACGCTCAGACTTTTTAGAGATTCGACCGAGCGTTCAAAACTTTAAATAAATCATGAGCCTAAGCCTATTTCTTCCTTTGGGCCTTCTGGAACATTTTATCCTTGGCCCATGGGTTTCTGCCTGTTGGGTGCATTAAATGGTGGCTACCCAGAAGGCGGCGCATTGGGCAGAGCGAAGGGCAGGCTATGATGACAGTTGTCACCCAGACGCTTTGGGAATGCCAGGGGGCGTGTCCTTTCGTCTGATGTGCAGATTGGCGTTTCTCGGTTCTGCTGCCCCCAGCTTCTATATAAGAGGGTTCCTTCTTCATTTGATCTTCACTTTGCGAGTTTGAGAGATCTTGAGTTAGCTTAGCTAGGGAGTTTGAGAGCACTCGGCGTGTTTAGGGGTCTTCCACAGAAACTAGTCTTTTCTTTCTAGGTGAGATGTCTGGTGGTAGCGATACCAGTGGGTCTTTGTCCAGGGAGTTAGAGGAGGCGATGGGCTCTCCCTCTACCAAGGGAGCCCCTTCTCAGGAGATGGCTTCCTTGGGTGAGGGTCGAGCCCTTGTTCCGTACAGGGGGGAAAGAAGAGGGGGCCTGAGGGCCGAGTTGTCTGGAGAGGGGGATGTTCAGGCATAATTGACTATTAGAGACGACGCCCTGGATACTGAGAATGAGGAATGGACATTCGAAACGAATTCCATTCCGAGTGTCGTGAGGGAGGGTAGCCTTGTGAAAATAAGGGTTAAATATAGGATCCCTTTGGAATTCAATATGAGGGCCCCCAAGGTTGGAGAAAGGGCATGCGATGTCCTGTCCAGTCAGGTGCCTTTCGAGCTTTACCTTTACGAGCAACAACTTAAGGCCGGGATCAGGCTTCCTCTCCATCCATTCCTTTGCTTGGTGCTCAGATACTTTGGTATCGCGCTGAGCCAGCTGGTGCCTAACTCAGTCCGGCTGATTGTGGCTTTTATCACCATTTTCTAGGAGATTGGCGTGGTCTCAGTGTGTTTAAGGCTCATTTCCAGTTGGCCCGACTTGGCCACACTGGGTGGGTCATCGTTAGCTCAACCCGGGAGAAAATTGTTCTAAAGGAAAAACTTTCTTCCATAAAGAAGTGGAATGAGGGTTTTTTCTTTGTTCAGAGTGCCGAGAGTTACGACGTCCCTCTTAGCTGGGGTTTGGATCGTGTTGGTAAATGTAAAAGGCCACATCTTCAAACTCGTGAGCATGAGACATTGAGGGCGATGCTGGCCGCGCCCCTAGATATAGAGGTGCTGGGAGACAATAAAGAACTCCACAGGCGCGGCCTATGTCCTCCTAGCCTTCCCCCGCACATTGGGTACGGTAGTCGCTGATTTATTAATACGTAGAAAATTTTGTCTTTTTACCCAAGTTTCTAACGCTCTCATTTTTGCCTAGATATGGAGATGGCAGCATTGGCTAGGCGTATGGCCCCTGAGTGAAAAAGGGCTGCAGAAGCCAGTAGTTCGGGGCAAAAGAAGAAGACCAAGGTTCCGCCCATGGCTCCGATTTTGGTGAACAACCCCTCTAGGCCTCCATCTTCCCAATGAGGGACCGATCCAACCACACTCGCACCTCCTTCAGGGATACTTTTGCCTCAAGAAGGGCTCGAGATGGCTCCCTTCTTTACTTCGAGGTGGGCTCTAAGGACGGATGACTCCGTGTTTGCCAATCCCAGAGTGGCTCGTGAGCATCTGGTGCTGGAGATTCCCCCTCGCGACATGGTGGATGCTTCGTCAAAGCCTATCGAGGCGTTGTGCTCGGCCGTAGAAGTTGCCTTCTATCAGGTAATGCTTGTCTTGCTTTTGAGTTGGCTCATATGTTCTAACTGTTCCTAACGGGGTTATTGTTTTCAGGCCAGGGTTCTTGTCGGGATGCTCTCTAGGCGCACCCTGGACATGGCGGATCGTCTGGCTAAGACTGAGCACAAATTGCAGGAGTCCCAGTACGTTGTTCACGCCCTGACCATTTCTCTCGAGACTGCGGAGAGGGAGAGGGCAGAGGCAGTTTTTGAAAGGGATCATCGGCTTAGGTCCGAAGAGGCTCTTAGAGAGGAGCTGAAAGAGATCCGCCGTCAAGCTGCAGGAGGCGTTCCTCACGGAGAAGGGCGCAAATCAGTACATAGAAGGCTTTGAGGAAGCCAAGAGAAGGGCCGCACTCCTCTTCCCGGGGGTTGACTTCTCAGGTCTAGATTTGGCTGCAGACTCGAAAGGGTCTGATATCGTTTCTTCCGGAGGAGGTGCTGAAGAAGCCACTATAGCCAAGGCCCAAGAAGGGCCAGGGACTGTGGGTTAGCCTACCCCGGAAGAAAGAGTCGAGGGACCTGCTGAGGACGCTCGATTGGGGGAAGGGGGAGGTTACGAGGCCCACGAGGCCCCGGTTTCTCCGTAATGGTTTAACACTTTTATACCTGAGGCCAAAAGTGCCCGGATTTTGTACTATTTTCCAATATGAATAAACCCATGCGATTGAAACTTCAAATCTTTATTGATTTTTTACTTTCTCTTACATTTCTTTGATAAAACCTACGGAGGTTCTCCACGTTCCAGGTGCAGGGAATGGTTTTTCCTTCCATGTCCTCTAGTTCGTAAGTGCCCATTCTACAAATCCTTCGAATCCGGTAAGGGCCTTCCCAGTTTGATACAAGCTTCCCTGTGTGGCGAGGGTGTGACACTTCACTCTTCCTGAGGACGAGGTCATTAAACTTGAAGTCTTTTGATCGGACCCGAGAGTTATAGTATCAAGCTGTCCTTTGCTGGTAGGCCGCGAAGCGGATCTGAGCTTTGTCCCTGGTCTCCTCAATTAGGTCCGCATTCATTCTCAACCCTTCTTCGTTGTTGCCTGGTTCGAAATATTGTAATCGGATCGATGGGATCCCAATTTCCAGAGGGATGACAGCCTCTAACTCGTACGCCATGAAAAAAGGGGTTTCTCTAGTCGGTGTTCGAGATGTTGTTCGGTAGGCCCAAAGGATATGGTAGAGCTGCTCTGCCCACTGACTGTCTGCCTTGTCAAGTCTTCTTCTGATCCCTTAGAGGAGTGTCCTATTGGTTACTTCAGCCTGGCCATTGGCCTGTGGATACCCTACAGAAGAGAACCAATGTTCGATGTAGAGGTCATCGCAGAATGTCTTGAATCGAGAACTATCAAACTGCTTTCCATTGTTGGTGATCAGCACTCGAGGGATCTCAAATCGACATACTATCGATTTCCAGACAAAGCTCCGAGTTTGGTGATCTGTGATACTGGCCAACGGCTCGGCCTCGACCCATTTGGTGAAGTAGTCAATGGCCACAATAAGGTGTTTCTTCTGCCCAACAACCATTGGGAACTGGCCTAGGAGATCCATCCCACACATGGCGAAGAGGAGAGGGCTGGTGATGGAGACGAGGGGGTTAGCGAGGCGGTGTGATATTGGAGACTACCGCTGATAGTTCTCATATTTTTTGATCAAATCTGTCGCGTCATCTTTAACTGAGGGCCAATAGTACCCTTGGCAAAGGACCTTGAAGGCTAAGGCCCGAGCTCCTAGGTGGTTTTCGCATATCCCTTCGTGAACCTCTCGGAGAGCATAGTCGGCCTCTCTCGGCCCGAGGCATCATAGGTAAGGCATGGTTAGAGCTCTTTTATATAATTGCCCTTCCATGAGGGTGTAACGCGAGGCACGGGAAATTAACTTCTTGGCTTGGTCCTATTGTTCAGGCACCGTGCCTTCTTTTAGATATTGGAGGATCGGATCCATCCATGTGGGCCCTTCTTCTGCTGGTAGGACTGGAGCTTCATCTATACTTGGTGCAGAGAGGATTTTTTGGTAGACAGCTCGGCTGGGCGTTAGTTCCTTAAAGGAGGCCAGGTTTGCAAGGGCATCTTCTTTGGAGTTCTTGGCTCGAGGGATCTGAGTTATCCGGAATGTTTTGAGCATGGTGACCCATTCCTTTACTTTTTGGAGATACCGAGAGAGTTTCTCCCCCCTGACCTCGAACTCTCCCTGCACCTAACTTACCACCAACTGAGAGTCGCTGAATACTTCCAGCACTTCCACCGCCAGTGCCCTGGCCAACCTTAGACTGGCTAGGAGGGCTTCGTATTCTGCTTTGTTATTGGAGGCCCTGAAGCCGAACCTCAACGTATATTCAATGGTGAAGCTTTCCAGACTACAGAGAATGAGCCCTGCCCCACTCCCTTGTGAATTTGAGGACCCATCCATATGGAGACTCCATCTTAGAGGGGGGCCACTGTCCTCAGATGCTGTGGGCTCGTCCGGGTCTATAGGCAAGGTTGTTTCTACGATAAAGTCGGTCAGTGCCTGGCCCTTGATAGATTGCCTAGGTCGGTAGCGGATATCAAACTCTCCCAGCTCGACCACCTATTTTACGATTCTACCTGCCTCAAGGGTTGGTCCGTTAGGAGGACGATAGTGTGTGCCTGGAAGTAAGGCCGGAGCTTTCGTGTGGCTACTATCAGGGCATAAGCCATTTTTTCAATGGGAGGGTACCTCGTCTCAGTGTCGTGGAGAATTCGACTGACGTAGTAGATGGGCTTTTGGGTACATGTTTCTTCTCGTATCAGAATAGAGGCCACAGTGCTAGAGCCGATAGATAGGTAAAGGAAGAGCTCTTCGTTGGGGAGCAGGTTGGCCAAGAGGGGCGGTGAACTCAGATACTCCTTTAAGTCTTCAAACACCTCCTAGCAGTTCTCGGACCAGATGAAGTCTTTCACCTTTTTTATAGCCTTAAAGAAAGGAAGGCACCTTTCTGTCGACTTAGACATAAAACGGCTCAGGGCAACGACTCGTCCGGTGAGTCGCTGAACTTCTTTCACAGACTTGGGAGGGGCCATGTTGAGGATGGCCTCTAACTTTTCCATATTAACCTCTATCTCTCTCTAGGTGAATATGAATCCTAAGAACTTGCCCCCGATTACCCCAAAAGCGCACTTGGATGGATTCAACCTCATATTATGCTTACGCAGGACTCCGAAGGCCTCTTCTAGGTCGGAGCAGTGGTTTCATGCCTCAGAGCTTTTGACCAACATGTCATTCACATTGACTTCCATATTCTGCCCAATCTGCCTTTTGAATATTTTGTTTACCAACCTCTAATAGGTTGCCCTAGCATTCTTCAGTCCAAAGGGTATCACCTTGTAGCAGTACAGCTCTCGCTCGGTGATGAAGGCAGTCTTTTCTTGGTCAGACTTGTGCATAAAAATCTGATTGTAACCAGAGTAGGCTTCCATGAACGAGAGAAGTTTGTGCCCGAAATTGGCATTTACCATCTGATCGATTCGGGGAAGAGGGAAGCTGTCCTTTGGGCAAGCTTTGTTGAGATTGGTGAAGTCAATGCAAATACGCCATTTACCGCTGGCTTTTTTGACCATCACGACATTGGATACCCAATCTGGGTACCTTGCTTCCTTGATAAAGCCGGCTTCCAGTAGTTTGTCCACCTCAGCGTTGATGGTTACCTGGTGCTCGGGGGCGAATGACCTCTTCTTCTGAATAACTGGCTTGCACCTGGGATTTACATTCAGGCGGTGCTCGATGGTTTCAGGGTTAACCTCTGGCATATCTAGAGCTGACCAGGCGAGTAGGTCCCGATTCTTTCGGAGGAGACGAAAGAGTTCTTCCCTGGGCTCCTTTGAGAGGTTCGCTCCTATTTGTATAGTTCGGGCGGGGTCTTTTCCCAAGGGCACAGTGGTTAGTTCCTCCGCGGGTCGGCCTCTGAGTGTCTTCATCTCGTCCCGTAAATCCTCTACTTCAAGCGGTAGGGCCTCAGTCTTTTCCTTTCTCTGATATCACTCAAATAACAGGACCGGGAGACCTTCTGGTCCCCTTTAATCACCCTTACCCCTTTGCTGGTGGGGAACTTGACCTTTAGGTGATAGGTGGAGACGACGGTCTTCAGCTTGTTGAGGGTAGGCCGACCGATTATCATGTTCTAGGAATAAGGTTGCTTGACCACTAGGAATATAGTCTGTACAGTGGATGTCCTTGGGGCTATCCCCGCGGTCACGAGGAGGACTATGCTTCCTTCGACGAAGACTGGTGATCCTCCGAAGCCATAGAGGGGGGCAGGGGTAGGCTTTAGATGCCTCTCCTTCAACTTCATGCGTTGATAGGCATCATGAAACAATATGTCTGCGGAACTCCCATTATCGATCAGGACCCGTCATATCTCGCAGTTGGCCACTAGGAGCGAGACTACCACAGTGTCATCATGAGGAGTCTGCACACCCTCGAGGTCATCTTCTGTGAAGGAGATCACCAACTCTGTTCTTCTTTTCTTTTGGGGGCCGCTGACGGAGGCTACAGCCCTGGCATATGCTTTGCTGCTCTGCCTCGAATTCCCTCCTGTGGCTGGCCCTCCGCAAATAGTTTTGATGATTCAGGTGGTTACGGCCACCTCTGGCTTCTTCTGGCTGGACCTTTCCTATTTCGCCTTGAGGTTTCTCCGAGGATTGGGCTTCTCTTGCCATTGCTAATAAGGGTGTCTGTCATCTCTTCTTGGTGGTGCGGGGGTTTCCCTTCTTTGAGGCCCAGTAAACTCTTTCAAGCACACTTGGTTGATAAGATTTTCAATCTGTTCCTTCAAGTCGTGACATTCCTCAATATCGTGGCCACAGCTTTGGTGGAACCGGCACCATTTCTTTTGATTCCCCCCAAGAGACTTCTTGGGTGGTCACTGTAGGACAGATTTGTCATGAAGTTGCATGAAGACGTCGGTCCTAGTAATATTGAGGGGAGTGAAGCTGTCGACCCGAGGATGGGGTCTATACCTGTCCTCCTAATGGGGCTTCTTGGCTGCTCCTCTCTGGGGGGGCAGAGTCTTTCCTGTTCTTCTCGGTTTCTCCCTCTCTTTCTCTTCTGAGGGCTTGATCGTCCTCTGCCAGCATGTACTTTTCTGCTCGGGCCAGGATCTCATTCATGTCTCGGGGCAGACGCCGAGTTAGCTTGGAACTAAAGATGCCAGACCTCAATCCGTTTTTGAAGGCCATCACCTGAATGTTTGGATCGAGGTCTGGAATCTCCCATGCCGCTGTGTTGAATCGACAGATGTAAGCCCGAAGCCTTTCTCACCTATGCTGGATAATGTTGAAAAGGCTTTCCGAGGTTTTCTTGGGCCCCTTGCTGCTGAGGAAGTGAGAGGCGAAAGCATAACTAAGCTCTTTGAAGTTGCTAATGGTTCCTGGCTTCAAGCGTGAGTACCAAGTACCCGCCGCCTTTTCGAGAGTCAAAGGGAAGGCGCGGCACATGATCAAGTCCGAGTGCCGGTGTAGTACCATCGACGTCTTATAGTGCTGGAGGTGGTCCATCGGATCTGTGGTTCCGTCATACATTCTGACTTGGGGCATTCTGAAGTTTGGCGGGAGAGGGGTCTCGAGGACACCCTCCGTGAAAGGAGGGTCTTGGAAGCAGAGTTCGTCCATAAGGCTGGGATTCTTGTGTCTCAAGGCCAAGTCTATCTTCCCTTCCATTTCCTCAAACCGTCTGTCTAGGCTGAGGTTGCCTTTTGAGGAGAAACTTTCCTTGGACCGACTGCAACGCGGGGAGGGCTCCGCAGAAGATGGGCAGTAAATGGGGTCGTTTCTACCAGTAGACTCTGCTTGTCCCGAAGCTTGGCCGGGAAAGCCGGGAGGCTGTTGACCTCCCTCCCGAACCTGGGTCACCAAATTAGCTATCATCCTGGACAGTTCCTGAAACTGGGCTTGGGTTACTGCGGCTTGAAGGTGAGCGATTGTTTCCTCATCATCGGGCGAGTCGATCTCTAGGAGGTGGGGGCACTGCTCTCTGGCGGGGGGTGGCATGTTTGGGTACTGTCGGAAATCTAGGTCTGGAATGGCGACCGCGAGTGTTGCTTTGTTCAGGGGCTGAGCACGCCGCTGGGTCCCTTTGTTGATTCTTGCACTGGTCCTCGGTGGCATCGTGACAGATGAATTCTTTTATTTCTTCGCACCTGTTGTAGTGAGAGATTGTGGTTTCCCACGGACGGCGCCAATCTGTTGATGCCAAGAAACGGTTGGTGCTGACGTGGCCTAATTGAGGACGTGGCCTGGGAGCTGACGCGGCTTTGGTGAGGACGTGGTCAAGCCCTGTACAAATAACAAAGGGAACTAAAGGCCTTCGAAAAGAGGGGAGGGGGAATCTCCGAGGGCGCTCCGATGCTTAAGTCAGCAACGATTCAAAGGAGAAACCGAGTATAAGTGCAGGTGTGTGAATGCCTAGTGAAGTCCATACCTTGGCCTATTTATAGTAGTCTGCCAACGGGGAGGTTATGATTGCAAGCTCAGGAGAATGAGGCGCTATAGGGTGGCTGTAGGACAGTCGTAGGGTGGCTGCAGGGCGGCAGTCGTAGGGTGGCTGGCGGCTGCAAGATGTCAAGTCGTAGGGGGGATCCGGGCGCAGGTTTTTCGGGCCATCTTTTGAATATTTTGCTGGGCCGGAAGGGATATTGGCCTCTTGTCTGGGCTAGAGGGGTTGCTAGACCAAAACATTGCTTGGGCCGGAGAGTGCATTCGGGCTTCTTATTGGGTTGGAGCATCTTTTCGGGCCCGAGGCTCATTTGGACTGGACCACTCTAGTGGGCCTGGTGCCCATCGGGGCTGGAGCTCATTCGGGCTGGGGTTGTTCTGCTGGGCTTGGAGCTCATTTGGGCCGGAGTATTTTGGGCCATATCACCTAGCATCCATGAAGATTACTCTGGACCTAGGCATCATAGATCTAGGCACCATTAGTTTTAATTAACTTTATTAAATAGGAATATTGATTAAGTTTTTTTTTTGGTGACAATTATGTAAGCACACCAAATTAAGCAAATGCTATCACCAAGAGAATTAAGCTATAATTCTTTTTGCGACAAGAATTTCTATGGGGTACAATTAGTTTGAAATTTCTATAATAGACTCACATAATTTATTGAGAGAGAAGTAAACATTATGGTTAATTTTTAATATCTATTGTTGCAGGAAAGAGTAGAAAACTCACTACTACTACTTCTGCCAACGATTTCGAGGTTGGTTAATTATTACCGACAATTAATTAAAGTTCGATAGCTAGGGTTAGTGCACAAACTTCACCCATATATATTATATATGACTTTATATATATGCTCCATGTACAAAGTGAGAAGAATGGAGAGCATACAGGTAACCCTACATCGAAGGAGTTATCGGACAATGAAAGAATCGGTGGGAAGGAAGAGAATTTCCCCATTAATCTGGCGACAAGTTTGGAGCACCGGGAGGTCTCCCACGAGCATTATGTAGACCTTATGGACATAGCTGAAATGGACTATTCTCCAGCAAGGAGAAAACCTCCAATTCACAATTGAGAATAGGGCAAAACCTAAATGGAGAAGTAGGTGAGAGGGTTATAATAATAATAAATTTGCAACAAAAAAAAATTAATTAGAAGTAAGACAGCATTACAGAAATGCTGCAGTTTTTTTAGGACTTAGAAAATGAATTTGTACATATAATAATAATTTATTCTTGCTACTATCATTTTGATGATCGAGTCATGAGCACTTTGTTGGAAATTAAAGCTTATTGTTACCCTTTGTAACTTATTTTATACCATGAAAAGGTTAAAAAAAACAAAACACATCAGCTTCCATGCTTACAAAGTCTTGTACTTTGGGTTTATCAGAGCCTAGAAAAATTTACAAATGAACTGCGTAATAAAAATTTGTATTATGACAATAAGTTTAGCCTAAAGTTACAACTCTTCCTAGATATCCATTTTGTTTTAACACATGGCAATAGATGAAAGAGTAATACTTGACTCACACTTGTTTAAAAAAAAATCTCTTTTAATTCATTGATGTGATAATTTTGTTAAACAATAAAGTTTTCATGATATGAAATGCAAGGCTTAAATGTAAGCGTTGTTTGGGTTCAGATTTAAGTAATTTGCATGAATTTGATTAATGTAATTTTTATATTGAAAAGATTTAAACAAATTGATTTAAGCTCGTTTAAATTAGATTCCAAACGATGTTATAATAGAACAATATAGTTGCGGACCTCCACATCCATGTATAGCATACAATGTTTTCAAAGGTGGAGGTCTTCTGCGAGGCGTTGTGTTCTAGTGAGGCAAGAGGTAAGTCTTGAGATGTTAGGACGCAAGTCCTATGAGACATTGGAGCATTTCAAATAAAAAATAATTAATTAATTAAATTAATAAAAATAATATATAAATTAAAAATAAATTAATTATCAACAAATTTCAATACTTTAAGACCTAAAAATGAACATTTATCATGAACTTCACATATTATCTAATCAATAACATCACAAACACACTATAATAAATCAACTTTCAAAAGTACATCTTCTATTATTCATCAATACATCATAAAACATGCTCTAGATTCCATCTTCAAATTATCCAATCTGCTAATTTGCGGCTATTAATTTTGTTATAAAATTAGCCCATTCTTCAACTTTTAATTGCCAAATCATCATGCAATAGTACAAATTGTAGTAAAAAAAAGTAAGAATTAAAAAGGGTGGCTATTTTGGTGCTAGTAGGACACATAATACAAAATTAAGTAGAAAAAAGATTCTCTTTGACGGTACCTATATAAATGTGCCTATTTCTCTTCTCTCAACAAGAAAAGAGATAGAGCTGTACAACAAACAGATCCTTGTCAATGGTTGAAACTTCTTTTGTTCTAGGCTATTATATTTTCCCAATTAAATTTGTGGTAGCCTAGATTTTGGTGTATTTGGGATTTGGGCTTAGGAAGTTTTATCTATCTTGATTTGTACTCTAATTTTGATTATAGTGGAATCTCTCACCATCACCCATGGACGTAAGAGTTTTAGCTCCAAACCACCTAAATTTTTTGTGTCTGTTTATTTTTCCACTGCTTTATTCCTAACAAACTAATATCAGAGCTATTATTAAAATCGATCTGGGCATGATATCTTCTATCACTTCGTACGAGATACAGAAGTTTGATCGAACCGACAGTTTAGTCTTTGGTAAGTAAATATACAAGCTATATTGACCCAAAAGGGTTTGAAAAAGGCGTTGCTGGGGAAGGAGAAGATGCCTAATACAATGACAGATAAACAAAAACTAGAGATGGATGAGAAAGCTTTGACTGCGATTCAGTTGTGTCCATTAGATAGAGTTTTGTGTGAAATTCTTATAGAGAAAACTGTTGTTGGCTTATGGAGTAAGTTAGAGTCTTTATACATGACGAAATTCCTCACTAACAAACTGTTCTTGAAGCACCAATTATATTTGTTGCGTACGACAGAAGGTACATGTTGACCCCTAGCTTAATTTTAATGATAACAAAATAATATTAAATTATGCTAACAAATTTATCTAAGTGTTTAAAGCTGCAAAGATGTCTGTACAAAGACAACTAGTACTTGATAAGCTGAGTACTCAACCTTGGAAGAGGTTTGAAGATCAAGATTAGAAGCATCAAAGGTTATTAATATAATTTTAAACGTCTTTATCAATTTCCTAGCTTTATGTATGGCTCAATTTGATTACAAAAACATTTTTGAAAAATTCATTTTTACAAGGTTTTGTTTTTTAAAACAAAAACAAAAACAGAAAATTTTGTTTCAAGTGATCTAGTCGACTGAAAGAACTATTCAGTTGCTTGAATGAAGAACATAAACTTATGACCTTCTGATCATTCAGTCGACTGAATGCTTCTTACCTAAAGTTGAATCACTTGATTCAGTCAACTGAAAAATGATCCAATCGAATGAATGCTAAAAAATAACAGCTATATTTTGAAAAGAAACGCACTGTTTCAGAGTATTTAATGCTCCAAACTGTCATCTCTTATGTCTAACGGCCATATAAGGCTTGAGCTATATAAACCCCCTTTTAAATGACATGAACAATATAAACCCACTTCTGCGCCTCAGTGTCCCCTGTGTTGCCCACACGTTAAAGAAAATCCTTGAACCCTTAGGGACAGTGTACCTGCCCACAGTGCAGGACTCACTAGGATTGTGGGGGATTAAGAGAGAAAGAGGTGGGTGCAATCGAAATGTATCCTTTATGACTGCATCTAAATACTGCAAATTGGGTAGATGAGAATCCTCTACAATGTTGTCATTTCCTACAACTTTCTCCAATTCTTCATAGGTTTTCCTCATTTTTTTTTTCCTGGATGCTGCAACAATTATGTTATTACCCATTATATTTTTGTTGATGATGTATCCATTCCTCCAACAAGGGAAGGAAAAAGATTAAAAAAAAAAAAGTGGTTGGTTTTCCTAACAATTCAACTATCTCCCCTATCACTTGCCTAAACTCAACAGAGTCAACACCAACACTACTCCTTTCTTTCCCATGCGGGGAACCACCCCATAACATGCTCATTATCGCATTCAATATTATTAGGAAAATTTGCTCACCAATGTTAATTGGTGAACCAAACTTTGTATAAACCTCTTTTACCATCACTTACACCTCTTGTCGGCGAAGTGAGTAACCAGCATCAAGGCATGTGTTACTCATCATTTCGAGAATGCAAACCTTGCGTAGCTTGCGCCATTCAGGACCATTAGGTCTCCAGGCTATATCAAGGCCACCATATGTAACAATTATTCCAGCTGCGGCCCGGGGGGTGGGGGTGGGGGTGGGGGGGGGGGTGGTCACGGTTAGCGAAATAGCATGTCTTTGAGGACTTGTTTTGCTAATGAAAGTGAGCTTATTATCACGGATTTTGCTACCCAGTTGAAGTTTAATGATTAGGCCATAAATTTGAGACAATTTGAAAAGGTAAAGATTGAATTCAGATCCAGTTGAAGTTTAATAATTGGGCCATAAATTTGAGACAACTTGAAAAAGTAAAGATGGAATTCAAGTTCAACAAAAGGAAGGTTCCCTACCAGGTGGTAATGGTGGTCTACTTCATTACATGCACACGTCCACACACATACGAAGGTTTCATATATACGAATGGACATCAATATGATTCAAAAGCTTAAACTCATTATTTTTAAACTTAAACCATGTATATAAATCATTTTATTTTTTATCTCTTTCGAACATGATATAACTCGCATGTAAATATCCCAAGACAAAGAATGGCAAGTATTGCGGTCAAAAGAATAGCTAATACTTTGGTGGTGGTGTGCTCAGTGAGCCCATCCACCACCATGACCAACCTTCAAAGACTTAGTTAACTAGTTTAATGAAAATTCTTTATGCTATCATGTTTTTTGATTATTGGAATATAAAGAGGATGATGAGCGTACGCAACGCAAGGCAGTGAATTGACTTATAGAGTTTTGATTGTTCTTCTTGTTAGATTCTTCAAAGATGATAGGCTAACAAAGATTATTCAAACCTAAAGAATCAAGTGTTGTTGGCAAAGATAAGAGATCTGATTTGTCTCTTTTTTATTATTTTTTTTAAGCATTTGAAATTAGTATCTATTTGTGGTTAGATAAAAATGAGATTTTCGAAGATGCTTATCTTAATTCAATTTAAAAATTGAAGTGAACTATTTGCAAACCTTAGAGTTGTTAATTTTCTTTTATATATTTACAGAAATATTTAATTTATTTTTAATTTTTATCTATTTTTATAGTTATTAATTTTTTATACAAAAGAGTTATTAATATGACGAATTAAAATCAAAACATCAAACACATTTGATTTGAAATAATAACCGTAATTGATCTCAAATTGCTAATATTATGTCAGACCAAGTACTAATCAACACTTGGAAAATAAACTCGGAAAAAGACATTTTCAGTATAGGTGGAACAGGTCGTTAGTCTTCTACTTTGGTTTTTCTTAACCAAAAATAGTAAGCTCCAAAACTTGACAGCAAATACGCTTGAAAACAAATTGGGAAAGGACAAAAAGACTGGGGTTGTATAACTTTTTTTTCCAGCATATGTTTTTATGTACATATATTTCAACAATATGAATTTCACAATAATCCTCAGCATTACTGCCTCTCGCATCCTTTCCTCTTTAACGTCAAAGTGATGTTAAAGATCTTTGAAAATCATACGAGAAATGTTCTGGGTTTGTCAAACCAACACATAATACGTGGGTTTCGGGATACAAATTGCTCGCCAAATCCATGTCACGTGGTACGAATTTTTATAAAACCGCACAGTACGGATTGATTTAATATTAAAAGATAATAATAATATAAAAATTATTTCCCTTTTGTTTTTTTGGTTTCCTTGTGTATAAAAACTAGCAGTAGAAGAGATTTGGATAAAGGGTTGTGTTCTTTGTGAGATCTTTTGGGTTATCTTGAGAGAATGGGTCCTAGGTGGTGGTTTGTTGGGTTCTTAATCGGTGTGGGGTTGTCTTTTGTGAGTAGTAGTAATGTGCCAGTTGAGGATCTGGTGGTGAGTTTGCCTGGCCAACCAAAGGTTGGGTTCCGGCAATTTGCTGGGTATGTTGATGTTGATGTCAAGGCTGGTAGGAGCTTATTTTATTACTTTGCTGAGGCAGAGAAGGACCCTGACGAGAAGCCCCTCACTCTTTGGCTCAATGGAGGTTGGTCTCTAGTCATTTTTTTTTTTTCACTTTTTCAATTGAATCTGCTTGTCATATGTGAGAATTAAAGTCACTCATATTGAGATCCTTTATTTTTTTCTGAAATTCTGTTTTCTGTTTGGACTCTTTGCCACATAGTTTGTGATGGGTTCTTTCTAATTTATTTTATTTCACAAACTTCTAGTTCTAGCTTCTTGGTTTACTGCACTTTTTTGGCTTTGGTTCCCTTTTTTGCTTACCAATTAATCATCAATTCTCTGATCCAAAGGTTTTAAGAATTATCTTCTGTTACTGTTAATTTGTTAAACCAAAGATTGATATGAACATTCCGTGTTCAGGCCCCGGTTGCTCCTCCTTTGGAGGTGCCTTTACATCGTTGGGTCCATTTTACCCGACAGGTGATGGTCGAGGCCTTCGAAAAAATTCGATGTCCTGGAATAAAAGTATAATTCCTAGCATGATTTTTGGACGTAAATATTGATTATTACAAAATTTTATTTAAACTCACCTCTGTTTCTTATTACCCTTTCTAGCATCAAATCTCCTCATTGTTGACTCGCCAGCCGGAGTAGGATGGTCATACTCAAATACAACTTCTGATTACACTAGCGGGGATGCTTCTACTGGTAAAGTGAATTGCTCATGACCAAATATCTTTATTGTTCACTTCGTACTGATCTAAGCTAAATTTCTTGTTCTTGACAGCCAGGGATATGCGTCTGTTTTTGTTGAAATGGTACGAGAAGTTCCCAGAATTGAAAACTAGAGAATTGTTTCTTACAGGACAAAGCTATGCAGGTGTGACAATTAGTCATGCAAGTTTTGATTGTGTCTATATTACTATGTAGTAATGGACAAATTTGTGAAATTGAGACGTGAATTCAATTTTTAAAATATTATCTTGCAATTTGAAAATGAACAATGAGAAGAATTGGCCATATGATATCAGAAGCTTTTGTTTAATTTTTTGACAGGAAAAGCATAACTAAAGATATTGCGCCTTTTCTAACTTGAGCTACACAATGTTGGATATTAACTTTTTCCCTGTTTTTTGGACCTTAATTTATCACTTTTAACAGGAACCTTACATGTATAAATGCCGCTTTACAGGGCATTACATACCACAGTTGGCTGATGTCCTACTGGACTATAATCAGCATTCAAATGGTTTCAAGTTCAATATCAAAGGAGTTGCGGTAAGAAAATTTGAAACTGAAATTCCCTGCCTATGTTCATCTAAAAGAAGAACTCTGTTCCCTGCCTATTTGCGTAACTTGATTAATGCTTTCACTTGGCTTCTCTTTGTTTAGATTGGAAATCTACTTCTCAGACTCGATCGAGATATTCCATCAATATACGATTACTACTGGACACATGGAATGATTTCCGATGAAATTCACCTCACCATCTTGAATGAGTGATTTTGATCATTTTACCTTTGGAGATCCCCACAAGGTATCCGATTCATGCAACCGAGCTAGAGATGAGGCAACTCGCATTATTAGTGATGATTATATAAATGGTATAGATGTCCTTTTTGATGTTTGTTACCCGTCCATAGCAGAGCAAGCTCTGCGATTGGGGAAGATGGTATACTTTATTATTCATATTACAGTTTTTCCATTGCTTATTCTCTTGGTATTTTGTTGTTTATATTTGTAATTATCCGTTTTTCTCATGTGTACAGGCTACTAAGATAAGTTTTGGGGTTGATGTGTGTATGGATTATGAAATTCACTTCTATTTAAATCTTCCTGAGGTACAAAAGGCTCTTCATGCAAATCGGACTGAATTACCTTACAGTTGGTCTATATGCAGTGGGTAAGCCATATTTCAGGCAAAATATAAGTTATATTTCAGGCATCCTATGTATGAGGTGTCCTGTTTGGGATTGGCGATCATCTTCTGTGTCTTGTTTTTAAGGCTTGCATTTGTGGTTTAACGTTATGTACTAAATTACCGTTTGCAATTTTTTGTGCTGGACAGTGTTTTAAATTATAGTGATACTGATGGTAACATCGATATTCTTCCTATACTCAAAAGGATTATCCAAAATGGTATTCCAGTTTGGGTGTTCAGGTACTTTGTAGAGGCAAAATGCTTGATTGTCTGCTGAATTTTTCAGTTAGTATCTTTCTCTTCTTTTTTCCCCGTAAATCTGGTTGCTAAGTACAGAGTGATTTGATTGCAGCAGAGATCAAGATTCTATTGTATCACTGTTGGGTTCTCGGACACTAGTCCGTGAATTAGCGGATGATATGAATTTCAAGGTTTCAGTCCCTTATGGAGCCTGGTTTCATAAAGGCCAGGTATTGATGAACCCTGAGTTCTGTTGAGTTGCTGGTGTTTATGCTTATGATGAATCATAACATGCTGTTGTTTTCTGATTTTTCTTCATTTGTATGTATAGGTGGGAGGTTGGGCAACCGAATATGGAAATTGGTTGACTTTTGCCACGGTAAGGGGTGCAGGCCATATAGTACCCTATTCACATCCATCAAGAGCTTTGCATTTGTTCATTTCATTTGTTCGTGGCCGGAGATTGCCCAATACCACCACTCCTTCAATTGATGATTAAGAAGATTACAAGTAGCTATAGCATTCTGGCAGTTCCAACCAGTTTTATAACTTTCTATTTCCTTAACCAGAAGGCAAAAAAAAAAAACAGTAATCATTTGTCCTCTCCCTTCCCAAAGCAACAGTAAGTAACAAGAATTTCAGCAACAATAATGAGAAAGAAAGGAGCATTTCAATTGTATGGATCAGACGAAATGGAATCAGTTCATAGGATTTCAGTAGTTGAATTGCATTGCACTTTTTTTTTCAATAAGAATTGTTACGTTATTATTATTGTTTTAAATGAATGCACAAGTTGTTAGAATGAAATGTAAAAGCATTTGTGTAGATGCAGCTTCTCCGACAGTTTCTCCTGCTCCTTGATATTTAAGGCTCTTGCAAATGGTTTTTAAACTTGAGAAATTTATATGAATTATAACATGATTGCTATGATTTAGACAAACATTTTTAGGGATATGAGATGTTTCAACTGACCAGACAGGCAAGTAAGAGAAACTACTTCCTACTCTAAAAGGTGGTTGCTTTCCAATTACTACAATTTTGCATCGTTTTTATGTTTATCCATCATTTGCAATAATTGTAAAACATTTTCTTAAAAATTGAATTTGTGTTAGAAAATTATAATATAATGGGAACCAAAGCCAAAAAAAGTGCAGTAAACAAAGAAGCTAGAACTAGAAGTTTGTGAAATAAAATAAATTAGAAAGAACCCATCACAAACTATGTGGCAAAGAGTCCAAACAGAAAATAGAATTTCAGAAAAAATAAAGGATCTCAATATGAGTGACTTTAATTCTCACATATGACAAGCAGATTCAACTGAAAAAGTGAAAAAAAATGACTAGAGACCAACCTCCATTGAGCCAAAGAGTGAGGAGCTTCTCGTCAGGGTCCTTCTCTGACTCAGCGAAGTAATAAAACAAGCTCCTACCAGCCTTGACATCAACATCAACATACCCAGCAAATTGCCGGAACCCAACCTTTGGTTGGCCAGGCAAAAACTCACTACCAGATCCTCAACTGGCACATTACTACTACTCACAAAAGACAACCCCACACCGATTAAGAACCCAACAAACTACCACCTAGTACCCATTCTCTCAAGATAACCCAAAAGATCTCACAAAGAAAACAACCCTTTATCCAAATCTCTTCTACTACTAGTTTTTGTACACAAGGAAACCAAAAAAAATGAAATAATTTTTATAAATTATAAGAGAAAAAGAGTTGGTGTAACTCTTAGTAGTGTTTAGGTGTTAAACACTTGCATTAACTTCCTTGGAAGAGACCTTCGTAACGCTTTGAGCAACACCCGTGAAGTTTTTTGTTTAGTAGAATACTTCAAGGAGTCTCCCTGAAGAGAGTGGACGTAGAGTTGAAAAGTTTTCGATATTTCGGAACCACTATAAACGGAGTTTGCACTTTCTCTTCCTTTATTCCTTTAATTTTCAAAAATTTAATTGTTGTGTTTGCTTGAGTTAATTAAGTGCTTAAAACTTGTTTGTTGTTTGCAAAAAGTTTTAAAACTCAATTCACCCCCTTTTGGGTTGCACATTGGTTTACAATTGGAATCATAGCTTCGTTCTCATTAATAAGCTTAAAATCCTTGAGTAAATCCTATGGCTAATAATAGTTATACTGAAAGTCATTCTTATACTAGACCTCTTTTGTTCAATAGAACAAATTATAATTAATGAAAAACTAGAGTGAAAATCTTTGTTGAATGCCAAGATTATAATTTGTGAAGAATCATTGAAGACAGACCTAGGATTCTTGTAAAGAGAGTCATGGTTGTTGAAATAGTAAGTGCATTGCCTAAACTTAAATCTGAATTTGATGATGATGATTGTAGGATGATATCTTTAAATAGTAGAGTTACTAGTATTATTCATTGTGCTTTAGACATTAATTAATGCAACAAAATTTCAGCATGTGATTCGGCTAAAGAAATATGGGATAAACTTCAAGTTACGTATTAAGGCACTAGTGAAGTAAAGAAATAAAAAATCTATATGCTTGTTTCCGAATATGAAGACGGCCATTGTGGAAGCCAAAGACATCGATAAGCTCGATGTCGAAACGCTTCTTGGGTCATTATTAACTCATGAGATGGAGGTCATAAATGTCAAATGAATTACATGAGGAATTAAAGAAATTTGATGCTAAGAATGTTGCTCTAAAAACGATAGTTTCATCTCTCACTCAAGATATTAAAAGAACAAAAATAAAATCTCTCTTTAGAGCTTAACTCATCACAAGATTCTTTGAAAAACGAAAATACTGATTTGAAAAAGAATGTGACTGAGTTGAATGACACTATATCTAGACTTATATGTAGAAAAGAAAAGCTAGATGAAGTGTTAGCTTGTCAAAGAATGAATGGAGAAAAATTCGGTTTGGATTATTCTTCATCGGGCAAGCAAAAATCAAATGACACTATCTTTATGAAAGCAACATGTGTGGATGAACCCTCCACCTCCAAACCTCTTAGTAATGCTAATACTGTTCATTTGAAAAATGCAAGGAAGCCTAATAATTCAAATTTCAATTCCTATGGTAGAAATTCACATGCTAATACTAGGAATAGACAACCAAGAAATACTTATGCTTATATGTATGCTCATTCTAAAACTGAAAATGCTAGATATGATTGTTCTAGAAATTCATATGTCAGGAATGCATATCTTAGAAATAACTATCATTCTCATCCTAGAAACAACATGTATGTTTATAACTTTTATAATGAAAGAAACATGTATTATAGGCATGCTAGATATTCTTATCCAATAAATGATAAATTTGCATATTCTAGACGTCTTAAAACTTTCTATGATTTTCAATCTAGGATCATGCATCATCCACATTTCTTTGATTATGGAGCATCTTATAAGACTAAGAAAGTATGGGTTCCTAAAGGATCCGTATTTTTGAACACTAACCCGAACGGACCCAAGACATTTTAGGTACCTAAAAGCTCAATCGTATATCCTTATGATGTAGATATATCTCCATACAAAGATTGAAAGTGAGCATTGGTACATTGATAGTGGATGCTCAAAGCATATGACCGGTGACCAATTTAAGGAGTTGACTCTAATGGATGACGGACATGCCACCATTGGAGATGACACCAAGATGAAGATCATTGGACATGGTAAAATTGGTAAAGATACTTCAACTCTTGATCATGTTTTACTTGTGCAAGGCCTTAAGCCTAATTTACTTAACGTTAGTCAATTATGTGATGAATGTAATAAAGTCGTATTTGAATCCTCTCATTGCCTTATTTGTTGGCCAAAGACATGAAAATATCTATCTAGTTGATCTCAAAACTTTGCCTTCGGAAAATGAAATTTTTTTTTTCATCTTTTACTGAAAACTCAAGGTTATGGCATAAAAGGCTTGGTCATGTTAACATGAATTTGATTAAAATTCTTTCTAGAAAAGATTTAGCAATTGGTCTTCCAAAATCAAATTTGAAAAATATAAAGTTTTGTGATGCTTGTCGAATGGGAAAATAAACAAGAGTTTCTTTTAAATCCAAAAATGTGGTTTCAACTACTAAACCTTTAAAGCTTTTGCATATAGACTTGTTTAGTCCAATAAGCACTATTAGTCTAGGTGGCCATCAATATTCTCTTGTTATTGTAGATAACTATTCTAGATATACCTTTGTTATTTTTATTTCTTATAAAGATGAATCTTATAAAGGTTTGTAAACTTTTGCAAAAAAGGTTCAAAAGGAAAAAAAAAAGTATTACTATTTCAAGCATAAGAAGTGATCATGGAAAAGAATTTGAAAACCAAAGTTTTTCAAAACATTTTGATGATAATGGTATTAATCACAATTTTTTAACTCCTAGAACTCCTCAACAAAATGGTGTTGTTGAAAGGAAAAATAAAGTTTTAGAAGAATTTGCTAGTTTTATGCTTTGTGAAAATAGTCTGCCAAAATACTTTTGGAGGGAAGCCATAAACACTTCTTGTTATGTTTTAAATAGAGTTTTAATTAGGTCTATACTTAACAAAACTTCATATGAACTATGGAAAGGTAGAAAGGCTAATATTTCTTATTTTCATGTTTTTGGTTTTAAATGCTTCATCTTAAATAACAATAAAGTTAACTTAGGTAAATTTGATTTTAAGACTGATGAAGGAATCTTCTTGGGTTATTCAACCTCTAGTAAAGCTTATAGAGTCTTTAATAAAAGAACTTTAGTGGTTGAAGAATTCGTCCATATTGCATTTGATGAAACTAATCCTCTTTGCAGTAGAACAACCACTCTTGATGATGATGTAGGTTTTATGCTAAGAATGGATGTCACCACTCCCATTGTTGACCTTAAGGAGAATCAACTTCAAATATCACAAAGAAAAATTGAATCTAGACTTTATCAACCTTCAATAAGTCAACATGGAGATGGTCATCTCAAAGATTGGAGGTATGTAAATTATCACCCAATCGATCAAGTGATTAGTGATTCTTCACAAGGGGTAAGAACTCGATCCTCTATAAGAAATGTATGTAATTATGTTTCTTTCTTATCTCAAATAGAAACTAAGACGTTTAATAAAGCTGAAAATGATGAAAATCGGATAAATGTTATGCAAGAAGAATCGAATCAATTTGAAAAGAATAAAGTTTGGACTTTAGTTCCTAGACCTAAGGACCATTCCATAATTAGAACTAAATGGGTATTTAGAAATAAAATGGATGAAAATTGAATAGCAACTAGAAACATGGCTAGACTTGTAGCTAAAGGTTATAATCAAGAAGAAGGAATTGATTTTGATGAAAACTTTTCTCCTATAGCTAGATTAGAAGCTATTCGTATGTTGCTTGCATTTGCAAGTTTTAAGAATTTCAAATTATTTCAAATGGATATAAAAAGTTCCTTTTTAAATGGTTTTATTGAAGAAAATGTTTATATTGAACAGCCTCTTGGTTTTGAAGATTCTAACCTTCCAAACTATGTCTATAAGTTTTACAAAGCTCTTTATGGGTTAAAGCAAACTCCAAGAGCATGGTATGAAAGGTTAAGTTTTTATTTGATAATGGGTTTTCAGAAGAAAAATAGACACTACTCTTTTACAAAAACTAATAAGCATGACACTTTTATGGTTCAGATATATGTTGATGATATCATATTTGTTGCCTTTAATGAATCCATATGTCAAGACTTTGCTAAGTATATGCAAGGTGAGTTTAAGATGAACATGATGGGAGAGCTCTACTCCTTTGGACTTCAAATTAAACAAACAAAGGAAGACATCTTCATCAACCAATCCAAGTACATAAAAGATTTACTAAAGAGGTTTGGTATGGAGAATGCAAAGTCAACTGGGACTCTCATGAGAACTTCAACAAAACTCGACTTGGATGAAAGAGGTAAATGTTAAGAAATATAGAAGCATGATAGGGACTTTACTTTATTTAACTACTAATTGACCTGATATTATGTTTAGTGTATACATGTATGCTAGATTTTAAGCTAATCCTAAAGAATCTCCCATATTTGTTGTTAAAAGAAGATTTAGTTGGGTACTCGGATACTGATTTTGCTGGTTGTAAGCTAAATAGAAAGAGTACTAGTGGAACATGCCAATTTTTAGTTTATATGATACCTTTTGGTTTTCAAAAAACAAAATTCAGTTGCACTATAAACTACTGAAGTGAAATATATGATCATCGGCAACTGTTGTGCACAAGTTTTATGGATAAAACAACAATTAAAAGATTTTGGCATGCGTTTTGAAAATGTTCCAATTTTAAGTAGTTTCATCAATCTAACTAAGAATCCAATTCAGCATTCTAGAACAAGCACATTAAAATTAGACATCACTTTGTAAGAAATCATGCTCAAAGAGGTGATATCAAACTTGAATTCATTCCTACAGAAAATTAAATTGTTGATATCCTTACTAAACCTTTTGAATGAAGATAGATTTAGTATGATAAGAATGTTAATGGGCATGAGAAATTTTGTATGATTTGATATGATTGCATTTACATCATCATTTGCATATATGCCATTGAGTGAATGAGCATTAACTCTTATTTGATGTTTCCCTCAATCAATAAAGGTACAAAGAAATATATGCTTGCAATATTTAAACTTAAAGTTTATTTTTTTTAACAATACTTGATTTAATCAATTGAATCATCTACTAAGTCGACCGACTGCCTTGCCCTGAAAAACCCTTGTCTTTTTACCTCTCATTAATTCGACTTAATAATTGTCCAATCGACTTAATGAACTTACTTTTCAAAACTGATTAGCTTTATAACCAATTCAGTCGACTAAATGAGGCTCCAGTCAACTGAACTCGCGATATTATGAATACCCTTCTTTGTCTTAAAACATCTTTTCACCCAAATTTTGAAACAAATTTTGCTGTTACCACTTCTCTCTCTAAAATTTCTTCAATCTCTTATCAAATTCGGCCTAGATCTTCCTTTTAAATTGAAATCCATTAATCAAATCCTTTCTTTTTCTCGTTCTTCTCAAAATGTCTCAAAGACCACGCATTAAACTCACTTCCTCTGGTTTGAATCCTCCAAAAAGGTAACGAAGAGCTTCTCAAGAGGATAAAGGAAAGAAAAAGGTTGGAGAATAGAGAAAGAAGGCTCACAACAACCTGGATGTTTCGAGTTTTCAAACTGTTGAAGCAAAGGAGAGACATGACACTACTATACAGGTCAAAGAAATCATGTCTGGTAGGTTTGTTGACTTTACTTTTACCCATTTTGGTAATTTCAACATTGAGCCATTGTTTGATAGGATAGGCTAGACACTATTACTCAAAATCCATGACAAGTATTACTCTAGACTGATTATTCAGTTCTACACCAACCTACAACAGCCATCACCCTTTGTCCCTAGATTCTCAACTATGGTCATGGGTAAGGAGTTTATTGTCTATGCTAGTATTTTGCATAAAATTATGAATTTTCCTACTGAAGAAATGTTATAGGTAGTAGATGGATGGCCTGCGGATTTTAACTATGAGAATGCATGTAGGATTGTTAAGGGAAACCCAAATTGAATTTATGGTATCCAAACCTACAAAACCAATATTGACCTAGGAATATGATTGTTAGAGATCCTATTGATTTATAGCCTCAAGACCAGAACTCCCTACAAACTTTACCCTATCATTCTTGGGAATATGATTGTTGGTTTTGCTAGCTCTACTGGTTATCTACCTTATGGCATGCTAATTACCCTTATCCTAAGGCACTATGAGATTCTTTTTCCTAAGAACGAATCTCAGGACATTGATTTACCTGATGTGATCAATGTTTCTACCCTTTAGAGCATGGGTTGTGCTGTACGGGATGATTTTTTGTTACCCAAGCCAAGGAAGAGCATTAGAATTGGAAATGAAGACCCGAATGAAAAGGAAGAGGAACAAGATGTTCCTATGAGCACTCAACCGCTTGCTTAGGGGGGCTCAGTTGGTGGTCGTTCCCAGATTGCAATTTTTCAAGCTTTTGTCAGTCTCTAGGTATCAGTACACAGTATGCAGGAAGCCACTGATATGCAGCTTCAGAAATTGAAGACCGAGATGACTTTAGTTTATGATGAGCTTGTAACGACCCATCCTGGGTTGGCCATCCCCGAGATGGTGTCGTCACTTTTGGAAATCCCAGCACGACACATATATGCAACAATATAAAAACAAAAATTAAATGATTTACCTACATAAATTCTCAACCCTCAACAGGAGAGTTACATCATTCAAATCTCAACTGAACAGTATATACAACATATTATGCATGAATATCTACAAATATTTTTTTTGTTTCTTTCTCATTAGTCTGAGGATGTGGACCATGTGGCTTACAGAAAATAATTTAGTCTGAATCTCCGCTCACAATTCTATTTATCCTGCTCGCTACCTGAAATCACTGTACAATGAGGAGTGAGCTTCACAAGCTCAGTAAATTAAACTTACTAGAAGTATTCAATTTGTATAATTAGTCTGTCAATATTTATTCATCTATATCTCATATATTTTGATAATAACATTCGATTATCACTACTCATATCAAATCACAATCCTTTATAAATCTCTTCTTCTCATATAATTAATCATCATCTTGAGACTATCAATTTTATCTCGTAATTACCTCATTATAAGGTTCACAACATATAATCAGTCACCCAAATAATTATCATCATTTTGTATTTTCATATTTCTTTTCAGCATAATTGTCTCTCTGTGAGACTCATTCATCTATCAATAAATTTACAATCATGAATAACACTTTAGCATCTCAATAATAAAATCAATATTTAAAACAGATGCAATGCACGAATTTAAATGTTTTTATTATTGGGAACGTCTTCCCACATATCGACATGTTTATCTTAAACTGACTGCCTTCCCGGTTCTTTTATTCTCATTCAGATCGGCTACCTTCTCGGTTCTTTTATTCTCATTCAGACCGGCTGCTTTCCTGGTTCTTTTATTTTCATTTAGATTGGCTACCCTCACGGTTCTTTTATTTTCATTTAGACCGACTACCTTCCCGGTTATTTTATTTCCATATATATGCATATGAATAATGACATGAAATATGCATATGAACAATAATATAGAAACAAGCATGAATTTAAACATTCAAATTAGCTGTTCTGATTATTCTCAAATTATTATTTGAAAATTTTCACTAAATTTCTCTCCTCATAAATCATATCAGATCATCAACCATAGCTCGTCAAGAATTTCACTTATCACCCTTATTATTAAATCGACTCATTATTCCAATAATATTATTTCTCATAAAATAATTTTCTATACATCCGTTATTCCTATCATACCTATCAACCAACTTTCATCTATCACCAAATCATAAGTTAATGATTTATTCAAATACTATCACCATATATTTCATATTTATCTTGATTACTTAAAGTAAATCTAACTCACCACGTAGCACTTAGAGCTACCTGTGGATCATTTCCTTGCCTTTCCTGCTCTTTTCAATAATTTCCCCCGGTTGCTAATCATCAATACTTGGCATAATATTTATATTAAAATTTTAATTTATTCTTCAATTCCCCTATAATTCATATCCTTTGAAAATTTCCACATTGAATTTCGAGAATTTCATGTATGCTAAATTTCTAAAATAAACTTCACATTATTACCTTATGTTTTTCTTAGAGCTTCCTATAACTCTCTATAAAATTCTTCCGTAAATCTCTTCAAAATTTTACCCTTTCAATCTTTTTTTTGGTCCCCAAATGTTTAAAGAAATAGAGTAGTTTGAATTGAGAAAATGAGAAAATAAAACAGGATTTGATAAGTAATGAATAAATAAAAGAAAAACTATATATATATATAACTTTTACTCACCACTTGCATGTTGATGTGCTGCTTAGCATGCAACCATTTTCCTTCCTTTGGCAACACCTGAACTCCAGGTGTTGTCATGCTGTCTTTTTTTTTTCTTTACCTTTTTTCGTTTTTTATTTTTTTTCTTCTTTTTACCCACAGCTGAACACGTCCGTTTTTTTTCTTTTTCTTTATAACTACACTGTGCGTCCATTTTTTTTCAAAAGAATTATTTTATTCAATAATAATTATCACGTATATATATTATTTTAATTTCATGTTATATTTATTAAATTACTTATTTACCCACGCTTTAAGAACACGGGTATTACCGAGCTGACCATCTTCAGGACTAAGATAGAAGGATCTTTTGCAGAGGTTAAAGACCACCTTGGTAAGATATGGGACCAACTTCGTTACCGTGGTCCTTCTTCTCCACCTAATTGGGAGCATTAATCCTTGTTCTTGGTTTCTATCTCTTCTTTTTTGCTTCATAGTACTCTTTCAAGCACACTTTATTTACTTTTCATGCATTAATGGATATTATGCTCTTTTGAACTTTTGTGTTTCATTTCTGGATTTGCTCGGGAGAGCTTTAACTCTTTGTTTTTAGTTGAAACTTTGTACGGATGCTTATTTGCTCTTTATGTGCTTGTCTATGGTGATTGATTTTCATTTTTTATGCTTTGGTCCTCTCTTTTGTGATGATGGCAAAAAAAAGGGAGAGAAATAAGAGTTATGAGAAAAATAGGAGTTATGAGGAGTGTATGGATAGATTAAGGAGAAACTTTGCTCCTTAAGTTCTTAAAATACTTTTTAAACTGCTGGTTGGGTTGTTTTTGAAAATTTCAAGAGGTTTTTATTGCAAAAACTAAGGAGACTCTGTCCAAATTTTCATAAAAATCAAACAGTTGGTTTTTAAAATATTTTTCTTTAAAATAGTTTTGTCATCATCATAAAAAGAGAGATTGTTGACCCTTAACTTGATTTTAATGATGAAAAAAGAATATTAAATTGTGCTAACAAATTTATCTAAGTGTTTAAAGCTGCAAAGATGTTTGTACAAAGACAACTAATACTTAATAAGTTGAGTACTCAACCTTGGAAGAAGTTTGAAGATCAAGATTAGAAGCTTCAAAGGTTTTTTTTATATAATTGTAAACTTCTTTATCAATTTCCTAGCTTTATATATGGATCAATTTGATTACAAAAACATTTTCGACAAATTCATTTTGATTGGGTTTTGTTTTTAAAAACAAAATGAAAACAAAAAATTCTATTTCAAGTGATTTAGTCGACTGAATGAAAGGGATAATTTTCTTGTTTTTAATCCAGTCAATTAAAGGAACTATTCAGTCGATTGAATGAAGGACAAAAACTTATAACCTTCAGATCTAGTCAACTGAATACTTATTACCTAGAGCTGAATCACTTGATTTAGTTGACTGAACAATGATCCAGTTAACTGAACGTTCGAAACTAACGACTATATTTTGAAAAGAAAGACATCGTTTCAGAGAATTTAATGCTCCAAATTTCCCTTTTGTGTCTAACGGCAATATGAGGCTTAAGCTATATAAACCCTCTTTTAAATGACCTGAACAACAAGAAAAAACTAAGAACATTCAATTTTTTCAAAAGTTTATTTATTACTCTCAAAGCTTTCAAAAACATTCTTGAGCCATCTTTAAAGCTTTGTTCTTGAAAGAAAGATATTCTTCATCTTATAAATGCATTAATTGTTATCTCTCTTGCACACTCTTAAATTCCAATCATTATAAGAGAAAAAGAGTTAGTGTAACTCCTAGTAGTGTTTAGGTGGCATTAACTTTCTTGGAAGAGACATTTGTAACGGTTTGAGCAACACCCGTGAAATTGCTTGTTTAGTGGAATACTTCAAGCAGTCTCCCTGAAGAGAGTGGATGTAGTTTTAATTTTTTTTTGATATTGTTGAACTATCATAAACAGAGTTTGCACTTTTTCTTCGTTTACTCCTTTTATTTTCAGTAATTTAATTGTTGTGTTTTCTTGAGTTAATTAAGTGCTTAAAACTTGTTTGTTGTTAGCAAAAAGTTTTAAAACCCAATTCACCCCCTCTTAGGTTGCACCTTGGTTAACAGTACGTCAATGAAAACTGATATTGATGATTTTAATTCCATTATTACTTATTTGAACTCAATGAAAGTTTAATTAGATGATGAGGATCAAGCTCTGCTATTGTCGTGTTCTCTACCACAATCGTTTACAGACTTTAGGGAAACCTTTTTATCTGATAGATATCTAATTTCTTTAAAAGATGTTAAAGCTTCACTATTTTGTAAAGAATTTCTTGAGCGACATATGGCTAGGCAAATGAGTATTTTGATTACCTCAACCAGCCACAAAAAGGATATTCAGTGGCAACCAAAGTCGCCACAAAAAGAAAATATTTAGTGGCGGTCGGAGTTTATGGACATGAAAAATGTAGTATTTAGTAGCGGTCTCGGCCTCCACTAAAAGTGTAGTTTTTTGTAGTGTATCGTTGGAAAGAGCTCGACAAAACCCATATTTCGAAATTGAGTTCATCACCCTCTACAGAGTTGGCCACTTTCAAGCGCTGCCCGTGCGAATTGAGTGGGGCGAACTCTAGATATGTATGCTTTTTAGTATTATTTTCAAAAACTACCACTCGTACCAATTGGTCTATCTTATGGGTCTAAAGAGTTTGGCTGCAAATCGTAGCTAGAAAGACGTCCCACACACCGCATGTCCCGGTGAACCCGCAAGTGGGTTTTGCTCCGGTCACTATTCTATATTTTTAAATATATGAAAAATGTGAATTTCCAAAAAATGAATACCTACTAATTGACGAGGCAAAAGAATATTTCGATCTAAAAAAATTTATGGTTAAATCTTAACTAATTTTAGATGAGTTAGATCATCTCATCATAAACTGGATTCAAACAGAGATGAGTCAAAATGGAAAGGTGATTCTTTTTCACTCGGTGAGATATCGAAATGGTTAAAAAAATTCTATTTGTCAACCAACTAATTAATCGATATATATTATTCATAAGTGTCTTTTGTACATTCTCTTTTCACAAACGAGAAAATTCATCTTAGATTGATACCCTAAGAAAATGTATATTGAGAAAGCAAGGGATTTTTTTTACTGAAAAAGGTAGGGGACAACAAACTACATTCACTTTCAGAAATTAAAGAACTTCTTTTTCTTTGTTGAATACAGTACATCTAAAATACAATCAATGATATATACAGAACACGTGCGTAGGTCTAGCGATAGCATAAATAGCAATCACTCTCGAACATATTTTTCGCGTTGAAGCTGGTCCCCAAGTCGTTCGAAAGGATAGGCAACCCCATCCTGAAGAGATTTAGAAGCGGAAGCGAGGGGAAAGAAACAAAAAGCTGCAAATCAAGCTTTTTGTTGTTCAGATTTGGTTTGATTAGAAGTTCAATCTTGAGGTAAAGAAACAAAAGACATCATCAGGAATTTACTGGACATCACTAAACAACCACCTATTTCCGCATAAGAACATAGATACGAACCTACCTTACCTAGACGAAAATAAGGCCCCAATATAGCCCCACTAATCCCTTTCAGGTCAGGACTAGGAGAAGAATACTTAAAATAAAACTAGTTAGACAAACTATAACATAGCTAATGCAGTAACAACTAGAAGAATGTCAAAGCAAAGCATAACACAATTGCAGAATCGAATCGATTTACAAGAATAACCTAAGCATTTAATGGACAACATACACTCCAAACATCAAGTTTGTATCCTCAGTAACATTGCGATTAGTAGTATAGAATTGAAACTTTTTTGAAAATCCCATGATTCCACCTCCATTTAAATTCCTAGTCAGAATTCCATACCATCAAACATAATTTAATTGAACATTATCTATAAATCATGTGAACACAATGAACAGAATTCACAAGCTTATCGTGCAATCCTGTTAGAACCGAGCCACAACCATGTGATTATGGGATTAGTGAAAGGTGTTAACTGCCTGATACTTTACTGGCTAAAACAAAATGAATTACCCCAACTTGCATATCAAACTCATAAAAAGCACAAAAATAAAGATGGATATCACTGAACAAACATTTAAACCAGATATCACAAAAAACATCATTCTAATACCACAGTAGCACCCAACTGCTTGAGCTTCTCAACAATCTGATCAGCCTCCTCCTTAACGATCCCCTTCTTGACAACAACAGGCACCTTCCCCACCAAATCTTTAGCCTCCTTTAGCCCCAAATCAGTGAAAGCTCTCACTTCTTTTATGATCTTGATCTTCACAGCTGCATCGAACTTCTCCAGCTTAACATCGTAAGCTGTCTTCTCCTCAACAGCCTTGGTGTCTTCAGCGACTGATGGACCAGAGGAGGAGGGCCCAGTGACTGCAGGTCCATCGCGGTTAAGGCCCAACTTGAGGCGGAAGAGGATTGAGTAGTCGTACCGCTCGAGCTTTGTGAGGTCAAGGAGCTCATCTGCAATGCACTCAAGCTTCTGGGTGCGGGCCTCTGTGGCTGCGCAGAGAGAGTGAGAGATAGTGGTGCTGGTTAGAGTGAGTAAGGATCTGGAGGCGATTTTGAAAATTATGAAGGGCATTTTTTGGGGGTTTACAGAAGCAGGTGTATGTGTGATTTTCAATTGGGAGTTGGAAGAAGGCTTTGCTTTGGGAAGGGTGGGGATGGAGTTTTAAATGATAGTGGTTTTCTTTCTTTGTTGGCAAATAGAAATAGAAACCTTGTAGCTTCTCAAGAAGACATTGACATAGAGGCAGAGGAAGACGGAATGTAGCTTTTCCAACACTAAACTTAACTCTCACTAAAAGGAGATGCGTCTAAAACTGTTCATCATCAACAAACAAGAGAGCGTCTTCAGAATCCAATTGTTACAAATAAATAAATAAAAAGAAGGAAAGAATTAAAACTGATAAAGCATACCTAGACACAGCTATACGGTGGCAGCAAGAGGGCCCTTAAATTCGAACCAATTGCTGAAGAATTTCATATAAAGTTTTGAACAGATTGATGAAGGAACCATTGAAAAGTGAAAAAGGAGAGAAGAGAGAAGAATAAATTAAAGTTTAAGGATATTTGAATTCAAGAATTCAGATATGAAATTAAGTGAACACATTCAGAAACATAATTTAGTGAACACAAAATTACACAACACAGGAACAAACAAATTAACTGCTGTCTAAAAACAAAATAGAAGCTAAACTAATATACATGTTATAGGTTTCTTTTGAAAGGAAAAAAAAAATCTCCCAAAAGGAGAGACATCTGAAATCAGCAGCAGCACCTTTTAAAGAAGAGTATCCAAAATCCCATCCATTTTGATGCAGAACAAATACTAAATTTTATAGCCCCTCTGGTGATCAAACCCCCTCTGATCACACCCTCTCAGCGTATCATAGATAAAATGAACTCCCAAAAAGAGACCAGACTATCACCAGGACAAAGACTAAATCTCTCAGATTCCAAGTATCAAAGATAAAATTAGGTATGGCTGGGTGGGCATGGTTTAGCTCCCAAACCTTTAAGCCAAATATCCGAATCAGACCAAAATTTTCAGTTAACCGAAATCCGAAACCTGTCACAAAACCGAGCCGTTTCAATCGGTTAACCAATTATCTTCATAAATACCCAATGGTTAACCGAACCGAAAACTGAAATTTTCTTATAAAAAAATCATACTTAAACTGATAATTGTATCCTCTGATTTTCATTTAGGAAAAAAATTGCAAGAAAAAATTGTCTGCAGCTCACTATTCACTGAGGTCTTATCCAAATTAAGTACATATGCATAAATATCATATTTTAATAACCATAAACGAAAACTTGAAAACAAACCAACAACCATTCACAATTGCAGAACACAGGGCAAAACATAATGTTAGTACTTACATTATTGAAACTCTACTAATTACTAAACAAAAGAACTCAACAGATAAACGTCAGGACTTATATTATTGAAACTCTACTAATTACTAAACAAAAGAAACTCAACAGGTACATAAGTTTATCATGCTTAAGCCACACATCTAATCTAAAATGCACATTAAAAAATAAAATACTTCATCAACAAAAAGCTGAAGTGATCCTTAGCAACTAACAATCAAGCTACTAAATTTATCCAACCAACCCAATCAAAACTGAAACGATCAAACAAACATTTGCGCAGATAACTGATATGTGATACCGTGATAGATAATGTGCAAAATTGAATCGCATTCCCATTTTGTGTAGTCTTGGAGACCAATAAATTTCAGATTTAACCAAAACAAACAATTACCAATTACCATACATGTAATTTGAATCTCAAAAGCAAACATTGCATTATATTAACATGAACTCAAGTTTTTTATTAAAAAAAATAGAGGTAGCAAGCACCAAAATCTATAAAACATTTAGGTTTTAAGATAAACAAATAAGTCATGAACTAGAATAGAAGAACAATCCAGTAATATCAATAGCCCTATAAATCAATAATCAGACAAGCAGCGCGATCATGCAATAAAAAATGCAAATCCTTGCTGTTAATTTTCAGCTTAAAATAATTGAGATTGGTAATTGGAGAACAAATAATTAATAATATTGACAACATAAAGGATGCTTCAATTCTAGCACTAATTCTCTATTTACGCGCTACTCATCAAACACAATCTTTGAAAATCTGAGATAATTTCAGATTCCTTTTGATGATTAAGTTAAAGGCAACACCCTAAAAACAACCATTTTACACATGAGAATTGGCCAGAGAGGCACAGACACACCTATCAACAATCCACTGAAAAAGGAGAGGAGGAGCAGAGGAAGGCCAACTGAAGAGAAAGAAAGGAGAGATGAGTATATACTTAACTTTCTGCTTTTGGTGAACTAGATAACTCCCTTAATCTCATCATGTTTTGATATTTGAAATATTCATGGATTTTAAGCATATACTTAATTAGAAGCATTTCACTTAGATTTTGAAGATGATCACAAGATTGAATCCTCTCCAATCTGTCTTTTGGAGCGCAATCTTTTACTAACTATGTAACCTACTCTGCTATGGTCACATACAAATCATGTTTAGTTAAAGTCACACAATATTCTAGCAAAGTTAGCCAAAAAATCTAGTAAAAAATTCTGGGTTCGGTTGCACATGAAAATTCCTTGTACAACAGATGATTTTTCTTGGTAAATACAGGGTAAAATTCGGTTTCCTTGAGAACTTGTTCTGGGATGATGAATAAATCATGCAAATACAGAGTATCAATAAATCATGAATATAATGAAAGAAATTAAACAAAAAAAAAATGAAAGATAGGTACCTGTAACGAGGAGAATATTACTTCTCTGTCACGAATATCCGCAACATTTCCAGCGGAGGAGAGAAAGGGAGCAAGGTGGGCAGGATGCGGGGTGAGGGAGAGAGAGAGGCCTGGAACGTCGCAGCTAAGGAGAGAGGAAGAGAGGAGAGAAAATGGTGCAGCAACTATGAGTTAGGACTTGAACCAGGGGTGGGTTAGTGTTAATCAGGGTGGGTAGAGTAAGTTTTACGTGAGGGCAAATAAGTCATTTCTCTCTAACACAAACCCTAATCCGAATAAGTTGGATTCCTTGGACATTTGGGGGATTTACTTCTCCCTAAAATGATATGCTCCCTACGTTTCCCTCCCGAGTCCTCGTCCTTCATTTGCCACGCTGACACATACAGAGGAAAGAGAGTGGTATGTGTTTCTGTATGAGTAAGCTGTCAGCAGTTATTTAAAGGATACAGAGAGAGAGAGAGAGAAATATGCAAGCACACTCTCTCTCCTTCTCCATATTTCTCAGTTGAGGTTTCTCGTAAACCTGGTAAAGGTTGCGTCTTTCTCAGGTAGCTAGAATTGTCTTTTTTTTATAAATAAAAAAAAGATTGTTTTTGTTTTTGATTTTTTTTATGTCTATTTGAGGTTTTTAAAAAAAAATATTAGAGCATGTTGGAGTAATAGTTTTTTGTTTTCAGTTTTCGAAAACTGTTTTTAAAAATGAAAACTGAAAACAATTTTCTGAATAAAACATGTTTGGATAACTGTAACTCGAATACTGTTTTCAAAACAAAAAACAATGAACTGTTGTTTGGATAATTTTATTTTGAAAACTGTTTTGATACACCTTGTAATTATTTTTAGTTTTGAGTTTAAATTTAAAATCTATATTAATTTTATACCTCGTATTTACTAAATATTTAAAATTAATTAATATTATTTTATTTTTAATATTTTTTTATATACAATGGAGGAAGAATGAAACAGAGAAGTGAACATTGATTTTAAGGCTATTTTTCGAAAATTATGTTAGAAAACACCAATTTGAAGTTTTCATAACACAGTTTTTGAAAACTGATTTTTTGAAAACTGTTTTTGAAAATTGTTTTTGAAAACTGTTTACCAAACATAAAAAATAATTTTTAAGAATTAAAAATAATTTTCGAAAACTGTTTCCAAACATAACCTTAGGTACCCCGCTGTTTTGCTTTTAGGTTAAGCATCTAAATCTGAGAGCTTTGTTTATAAAAAATTAAAGTGAGAGCTTTCGGTTTTGTTCATTCTTCTTTTGATTTGATAAACGCTAGAATCGTCGATGGGAAATCTAATTGATGCTTATGGAAAATCGTTTTGTACCTATGTTTGTCGTTTGATAGGGTTTTCAGTAATTTTTTTTTTAAATGTGGGAATGGATGAGGATCATTATCTCTTTAACAAGACAATTGGACAGCTTCATGTCTGATTTAAGGGATATTCCTCGGTTCATTAGATCAGAGAAATGATGTTTTGTAAATTATAATTCTAATAACAATAGAGAAATTTGGATGGCTTCCTACTTTTTCAGTGGTGGTGTCTGGAAGGAAACAAATTGTTATAAATAAGCGGAAGTTATATATTATCAAAATGACAATTTTTATGGGGTTGGTGGATGTTATTCATAATTTTGAGACATTTTTCAGTAAATCCCTTGAATTTTCATTACGGGTCTTGTTCTTGTTTATGTAGTGTGAGGGGCTTTGCCCTTATTATTTTAGTTATTGAAAAAAATTATTTGGCTTAAAGGGAAGAAAATGAAAAAAAAATGGTAGCAGTATGCTCTACAAACCTATGCTTATTTGATAGGACTACTGAAACTTACTTATGGGGTTTAGGGCTCGTTTGGTTTGTGAGATAAATGTGAGATTATACCATTTTAATCCCATATGAATAGCTATCTTTCATTTGGTTGGAGGAATTTACTATTTATATGAGATTAAAGTAGGATAAAATTAGTCTTAATCTCACATTTTTTATCTCACCTCTCCCAATAGGATAGAATTTATCACATCCATGTATGACTAAGATTTTTCTTTTTGTCATTTTTACCCTTGAATAGTAGTAATGATTATTATAATAATAATGATAATAACAATAATTACTATAATTAGAATAATATTATAATAATAACAAATAATAATTACTATTATTATAATAACTATAATGATTATTATTATCATAATATTATAATAATACTGATAATAATAGATTTTTTAAAATATTATTATAACAATTTTTAATATTAATATTAAATATAATAATAATTATTATTACTATAATTATAAAAAAAGTTTTAATCATACTTATAATAATATTACAGTAATAATTATAATAATACACATTAATATTATTTTTATAATAATAATATTGAAATGATATTGATAATAATCATAATTATATTAATCATAATAATAAGGGAAAATTACATTTAGCAACCTATAGTATGGCCTAACCTACGAATAAAGACCCGTAGTTTCAAAATATAAAATTACCCCCTGGAGTAGATTTGACTGTCAATTCGTTATTTTTTTATCGAGAAAATCAGATAACATAGTTGCCCTCATATATATTATCACAGGTAGATAAAAGGTCAATATGTCATTTCATGCGTTTTATCTACTCCCCTCTCTCACTCACAATAGTTCATCTTTGAAATTGAAACCCATTAGAAACCCTCAATTCTTAGCACATTTAGTAGAAATTAAACCATATTCAATTGTTAAATTACTTTCAAAGTATTCCAAAATTAGTCACATTTTCTTTCATCCCCTCATTTTGTTCTCTTTGACACCATTTTGTCCCTTTAATCACGTTAGTTTATTGACGAAGAAAACGAATCAAGTTGGCTAAATGGTAAGTCATAATATACCTCGTCTTCTAATTTAATTTCTTCTTCTTATTCTTGTAATGTACCTCATTTTTAAAAAAATAGTTTCTGTGAAAAATCCATATGCAAAAAATTTAGTTTTTATGACTCAAAATCATTTGAGCCCCCTCAAATTTTGTGTTTTACTCCCATTTTGTAACATATTGTTCATGTATTAAAAATACACAATATACTATAGCTAGGGTTTCCATCTCATATTGTTTTTTTTTTTCCCTTCTAGGGTACAATGCAGCGACATCATAATATGGTGTTTTGCTTAGAGGATGAAATTCAACCCAGAGCAACTGTTAAGGTGGACCTAGATAGATAAAACTTTGTGAGATTCTTGGGTGACATTTTCTTCTTGATCGAATTAGATTCAACTCAAGTTAGACTTGAATCTGGTAAGGTTGTTGAATGTGATGATGATTTACAGTCTGTTTTTCTTATTATTATGATATTGAGCTTATATGTTTT
The DNA here is from genome assembly GCA_023935145.1 of Bretschneidera sinensis. NCBI lineage: Eukaryota > Viridiplantae > Streptophyta > Magnoliopsida > Brassicales > Akaniaceae > Bretschneidera > Bretschneidera sinensis. Next base: position 69,716,612 of record CM043701.1, on the reverse strand, counting down.
TACATTGAGGATTTGGGTTACAGTAAGCCTATTCAAGTTATGGATGACAGGGGCCCAAGGGGTAGTGTAAAAGGTGTAATTGGCTTAATAGTGATGTTGATATAGTTGATATCTCTGATTTAGATATTGAGCAAGACTTGTTTGGTAATGAGGTTGGTAGTGAGCCTGATACTGACACTGTTGTTGAGTATGTTGGTAAGGTTGTTATTGATATTGTTGCTAGTGTTCCTGTTAGTGGGCCTATTAGTGAGCATGTTAGTGAAAATGTGAATAAGCATGTGTTTACTGAACCTAATATCGTTCCTAGAGTGAAGCTACTATTGTTACTGTTAGTGACAATATGAATGAGCATGTTAGTTACAATGTGAATGAGAATGTTAGTGAGCATGTTTTTGGTAATGATAATGTTTATGTTCCTCTGTTTGATAATGTTAGTCATGATAATATGAATGATATATGTTTGAAGAGAATATAACTCAGCAGAATGTAACTCAAGAGACTTTGAATGACTTGTTTGGTGGGTTGTCATTTGAGGATATCTTTACGGATGAATATATGTTTGGTGTTGATGGACATCAGGGTGAACAAGTTAGGGAGGTATATCTGAGTGAACATATTGGGGATAAAGAGGGTGTGATGATATGGTGGGTGAAATAGGGTCTGAAGATGAAATATCTGAATTTTCTGATGCTGAAAATGAGGAATGGTTAGAGGATATTGACCAAGGTTCTAATGATTAAGATGATTTTGATGGATATGATTCTGAAAATGAAGGGCAAGATGATGGTTCTGATAATGAATTAAGTAATGTATAGTCAAATGCATCTTTTGATTGTGCAAGTGATTTTTCTGACTTAGAGCTTGGTCAATAGAGAAAGACAAGGACCTTTGATAGCACACAGAGGATTCATGGGAAGCTTTTTAAGCCAAAAGAAGATGGAACCATAGAATTTGAGGTAGGACATTGATTCCCATCTGTGATTAGTTTCAAAGAGACATAAAAAGATTATAAAGTGAAATGTGGGTATTCTTTCGTGAGGAAAAAGAATGATCCTAAAAAGGTGAGTGCTAAGTGTAAGGCTGAGGGATTCCCATAGAGGATATATGCACCTGTGATACAATATGGTATAATCTTCATGGTCAAGACTGTAAATAATGAACACATGTGTGTTAGGGTGACCAAGAATGATAATGCAGATCACACATGGATTGTAAGGAAGTTTGGTGCCCAATTGAGTGTTGGCCCTACAATGAGCTATGACTTGATGAAAGAAGTCATGAATTCACAGTGGGGGGTTGATCTTGTCAAATCATAACTTTATAGGACTAAGAAGAAGGTTAGATAGGAGGTCAAAGGGGGTCATGGAAATCATATGGTTTGTTGAGAAAGTATAGAGAACTAGTGGTGGACAAGAATCCTGGTAGTGTGGTGAAGATTGAAGTTTATGAAATAATTAGTCATTCACAACCTCCAGTATTCAAGAGTAATTTTATATGTTATAATGCATTGAAGGTAGGCTTCTTGAAGGGATGTAAGCCTTTTACGGGTCTTGATGGATGCTTTTTTAAGGGTCTTTATGGTGGGATTTTACTTTCTATAGTTGGTTTAGATAAAAATGGTGGCTTGTTTCCAATCGCAGTTGCAATTATGGAGATAGATTGCATTGAAAGCTAGAAGTTCTTCTATGAAAGCTTAAAAGATTGCGTTGGGGAGGGGTTAGGAAACAAGCCACTAACAATTATGTATGGCAAACAAAAGGTAGATTTATTTACTTTAATTTATTCAATGTGTTGTACTTATAAAAAAAATAATCACTTAGTTGTGACATAGTTATCTATCTTTCATATAGGGATTAGAGAATGTTGTAGCTAAAGTCTTCCCACATACCTTTCACAGGAATTATGTTAAACATGTGTATAGTAATTTCAGACCTCAAAACCCATGGCTGAGTTGGGTTGCTAAGGTATTCAACTAAGATAATTATAAACAAGTTATGAAAGCAATGAAGAATAAGTTAGAGCATGTCTAGGCTTAGATAATGGAAAAACCCTCAACATGAATGAGACACACTTTTGAAAATTCTTCAAAGTGAGCCCATGTAACAAATAACCACACTGAATCCTTCAATGTTTACAAAGTTAAGAAAAAAAGCCAATTTTGATAATGGTTATGCATTGGCTTACAAAGTATAATTGGCTTACCGAAGGCAATCAGGTTACAAAGTATATTGTTAATGGTTATGCATTTTTTCTGTGAATAGTTGTGCATTTTTTGTGTACTGACAATGGTATTGGATGTGCTGCTTAGCTTTTTAGCATGATCTGTTGATTTTACAAGGAGTTATTGGTGCAAATGGGAGATCTATTGCAAGGGGTAGATCTGGTGGCAATGGAAGAGGCGGATCTGGTGGTGCAAGAGGAGAAGGTAGATCTAGTGCTGCAAGAGGAAAAGGCAAAGGTGGATCTGAAGGTGGTATATAGGTTCTTGGTGCTGCTACTACCTCTAGTACTGGTGCAGCAGATTTTGGAAGGGTTCCTGGTGTTGTTACTGCCTCTGGTGCTGGTAATAGTAGTGTTGGTAGGGGAAGGGTTAATGTGGTTGGTTGTGTTTTGATAGCAGTGCTATGTATCTTCATTTATGGATATGTATTTACTACAAACAGTGCTCCAAATTGCTTGTGATTTGTGTTAACAAATGTGTTTTATCAATATTCAAAAATTGTGTTGTGATTAGTTTACTAGAAACTACACACAACTTTTTTGGGAAGCTTATTAATGATTGTTCAGCAAATTTTAAGAATTAATATTAAGTACTCTTTGTAAGTGTTGCTTTTTAAATGGAATCAAACTTTTTTTGTCATAATATGTTCATTTTATTTTAATCAATTTTCATTTGGGACAATTAAATAAGCGGTTTCATTTCAATAATGCTTAATAGGGACCAAAACTACTTTATAATGTAGAGTGGGTTTCCGAAATGGTGGGAAAACATACAATGTTAGTAAACTATTAGAATGATATTTTCATTGATAATAAAAGATAAATTCAATTACAAAGATGTCTTAACTTCTCAACAGAAGCAGAAACACCAAAAGAAAAGTAAACATATTACAAACTATATTTGCAACTAAGAACAATCTCATGCCACCAACCCTAATATCAACAAAATGCACCCTTCCAAACATTACTCTAATATCCTCCCTCAACCTTTAACTTTCTCCATATGAATCAACTAAGTGCTTATAGTTGCTTATCTTTGTTGCTGCATAATCATTAATAAGCAAAAACCAAGCAAATAAACCGCATAGTTCAACTTCAAAAGTATAATACAATCTGTTATTGTTTTTCTCCGATTCCACTACTCATACAGCAACTCTTTCCCTAAAACAACAATTTTGGTTCTTATATTTGAGATAACAACAGGTCTCGTTGACACTAGAAGATGACATTAAATAGGCAACCTGCAAAACCATCAGTAAAGCTTCATTGAAGCACTTAATCAAACATTTAGTAAACAATGAAAACTTGAGTAACAACACAAAACAAAACAATCAATTTTTTTTTCCAGATTATAAGTTATAGTTTAAACTTATTACCCAACAACCAAACACATAGATTACTTAATTACTAACCACCCACTTTATCACACTGAATCATTATCCGTATTTGGGTACAAAAGTTAATCAATTTTCGGGAAACATTTTCGAGGAGATTAAAGAAGATAACTTAATTCCAGTACTCATTTTTGGGATACATACCTTTGCTGCGAACTGTTGGCATTTGTCTAAGGTTCAAACATGTCCAAGTATGGTTCAAAGATAGTTAAAGTCTAAACCAAAGATGGAGAATCAAAGTTCAGTAAGTTAGAAGGCTGCACACATGTGTGTGCTTCATTTTGGAGCAAGGGAAGGCCATGCGCACTAGTGTGCGCACTTCTGCACACAAGCAGAAGGGTGTTGTGTGAAGGGGACAGCAACTCAAAGCTGCAGCGCTGGAACCTGGCAGGAATAACACAAGGGACAGAAACTCAAAGCTGCAGCTCTGGTTTCTCAGCGCTGCAGCATGGGAATCTTGCAGAAATAGCACACATGGACAGCTTGATTTAGCCTCTTAGGTGCGTGTGTGCAAGGTCAAAACGCACAGCACCACTTAGGAAAGTGATGAAGGGCCTTGATTAAGTGGGAATCATGATCAAAGGGTGAGGATTGAATCTCAAGAATTTCCAAGAAGTGGATGGCTATAAAAGGGGTTCCCAAGCCTTATTTTTCACATAGGGAATACAACACATACAAGACACACTTTGAGATCAATTGTAATACAAGAGAGAATTGTGTGAGAGACATAAACACAATAGGGATTCTCTGTAGTGAGGCTGGTTGTAAAGAAGAGAGAGTAGTATAGAGAGAGAGCATTGTAATCTTCTTTCTTCTCTTCTTGGTTTCTTGAGCTTCTTGAAGGGGGTTGCTGTAACTTGTAAGAACCATTTGAGATAGTGCAGAGAGTTCGGAGGAACTCACGGGGACGTAGGCACATTGCCGAACCTTGATAATAAATTGTTTGTCTTCTTTCTTTCTTTGATTTGATGTTCTTGTGTTCGATTGCTGAAATTCTTTCTAAAAGTCATTCTAGACTTAGGTGTTTAGAAGATCACCACCTGGGCATCTTGTCAAGGTGATTTTCGACAGTGGTATCAGAGCTTTGGACAGTAGTATCAGAGCTGTACAGCTGGGTATCGAAGCAAGAACAAGAAGGTGACGGAGCCAAGACTCCAAGAATCAAAGACCAACTTCTTGGGTGATTCAAGAATGGTGTTAAGATCCATCTTCGATCTGTGTTCTTGAGGTTAAAGAAAGCATTTGTGGGTAGTGCATAAATGAAGGATCTTGTCCGCAATAGATGGCTTCAAATTTCTGTGTAGAAAAGTTTAATGGAAAAGGGAGACTTTGCCCTTTGGAAGCAGAAGATCAAGGCGGTTCTAATGCAACATAAAGTGGACTCGGTTATTAGAGAAGATGATGCTTTTCCAGCAAGTGTCACGGAGGACCTGCGGACCGAGATGAAGAAGATGGCTTACAGCACCATTTTCTGGCACATGTCGGATAGTGTCACAAGGGAGTGCAGAATCGGAGGATCCGGCTGTCATATGGAAGAATCTAGATGAGTTGTTTCTTACCAAAACTCTTCTTAATAAGATTTATCTTCTTAAAAGAATCTTTGCTTTTAAAATGGACCCTAGTAAAGAGTTGTAAGATAATCTTGATGTCTTTAATAAGCTAATTCAAGATTTGAATAGTTGTAGAATTATTTTTCCAGATGAACAATTGACTGTCATTTTGTTAAATTCTCTTCCGGATTGCTTTGATAACTTGATTAATGCCATAAGGGCACATGATTTCAAGGCCAAGATGAAGGAGACATCAAGTGGTGATGGACTGTTCATAAGAGGAAGGCCAGCAACTTGAAGTGGTAGTAGCAACCGTGGAAACTACCAGGAGAAATCAAGAGGTAGAGGGCAGAACCATGGGAGATCTCATTCCAAGACAAGACTTGGAGGAGGAAGAAGATGCTTCTACTGCAACAAGGAGGGCCATTTCAAGAAATATTGCAAGAAGAGGATATGGGATGAGAGGAGAATCCATACCAACAATAGAGAGGCTTCGGTTGTCAAAGGAGAACAGCAAGATGACGTGCTTATTGTGTGCTCAAATGTGAGCAGGAGGCAAGGCAGTGGAAAGTGGATTCTTGATTTTGGGTGCATTTATCATATATGCCTTCACAAGGAATGATTCAAGAATTTCAGGGAGATTAATGATGGAAGGGTCTTCTTGGGGAATGACAATTCTTGCCAAGTGTGAGGGATTGGAGACATCCAATTGAGGATGTTTGATGGAGTCACAAGGCTGCTGCGAAATGTAAGGTATCTTCCAGATTTGAAGAGAAATTTGATCTCATTGGAGCAGCTGGATTTTATGGGGTATACATGCAAACTAGAGGGAGGAAAGATCAAAGTGGCCAAGGGATCTTTGGTAGTGATCAAGGCAGCAAGAAATGATGGACCCTATGAGATGATCAGAGAGACAGAAATCAATGATCAAGCAGCAAGCTTGATGGCTGAGATGGACAAGGTAGCCCTTTGGCACACTTACTTGGGTCACATGAGCGAAAAGGACCTGCAAGTGCTTAGCAAGGAAGGTCTACTTGGTGGTGACAAAGTAGAAAAACTGGATTTCTATGAGAGTTGCATTCTTGGGAAGCAACACCGGGTCAGCTTCAACACCGGAGTGCACAAGTCCAAAGGGATTCTTGACTACATTCATTCGGACCTTTGGGGACCAGCTAAGACACCAACACAGGGAGGTAACTTTTACTTTCTGTCTTTAATTGATTATTATTCAATGGGTTTATTTTCTTAGGAATAAATCTGATGCCTTGAATAAATTTGTTTTGTGGAAGAAGTTGCTGGAAAATCAAACGGGTAGGGTAGTTAAGGCTTTACGAACCGATAATGGCTTAGAATTTTGCAATAATGATTTTGATAAATTCTGTGAATTAACTGGCATTCTAAGGCATAGGACGGTTGTAAAAACACCCTAGCAAAATGGAGTTGCTGAAAGAATGAATAGAATTCTTATGGAGAAGGTTAGGTGCATGTTAATAGGATCCGGGTTACCAAAATATTTTTGGGAAAAAGCTATGGCTACAGTTGCATACTTGATAAATAGATCACCCTCTAGAGCTTTAGAGCTCAAGACTCCCATGGAGATGTAGAGTGGAAAACCCTCTGAATTAAACAACCTTAGGACTTTTGGTTGTGCTGCATATGCACATCAAAAGGAGGATAAACTTAGCCCAAGATGTAGAAAATGTGTATTTCTAGGATATAGTGATGGGGTTAAGGGATATAGGTTGTGGTCCTTAGAAAATAAGGGCATGAAACTGATTATAAGTAGGGATGTTATTTTTAATGAATTGTTATTTCCCTACTTGGAGAAAACTAACCCTGCAGGGGCTAGTGAGCAAACCAAACCGAAAGTTATGGAGCATCACATCAAGGAGAACTCGGTTCAGGTAGAGCAGAGGAGGTAAGAGGGTTCGGACCAGGTAGAGCCCTTAGATGAAGGCCAAGAAGCTCAAGAAACTCAAGAAAAAGCTAAACAAGAAAAGGTTGATGCAGTAAATAACTACCAGCTCATAAGAGACCGGGGAAGGAGAATGGTTAGACCACCCTTGAGATATGGGTTTGCGGATGCTAATGTAGCAGCTCCTTGGATAGAAGGAGAGATTGAACCAGAAACTTACACGGATGCCATAGAGTGTAAGAATTCGTCAAAGTGGCAGCTGGCTATGGAGGAAGAAATGGACTCTTTGATGAAGAACAACTCTTGGGAGCTGGTGCCCAAACCAGAAAAACAGAGAGCGGTGGATTATAGATGGCTCTACAAGATCAAAGAAGGAAATACTCCAGGGGATGAAGTCCGGTATAAAGCTAGGCTGGTGGGGAAGGGGTTCACACAAAAAGAAGGCATAGATTTCACCGAAATCTTCTCACCGGTTGTGAAGTACAAGACGATCCGGATAATGTTAGCGTTGGTCGTCTAATTTGATTAGGAAATTGAGCAAATAGATGTGAAGATAGCGTTCTTACATGGAGAGCTCGATGAGACCATTTTCATGAGGCAACCCGAAGTCTATGAGGAAGGAAGGTGTTGTGAGTTTTAAATTACTCGCAAGCGCACGAGTCGTTTGCAATATAGTGTTATGCAAGTGCGAGGTCGAATCCACAGGGAATTGCATTGTGAAAATATAAATTTATCTAAACTAATCTTATCTTAACCTAGTTCCGAGTTTTGTATTATATGTTGCAAAATAAAAGCTAAACTAAATTGATTTTAAAAACTAATAATAAAAACACTAAGGTTTCTGAATCCACCCCGCCAAAGTTAAGCATATATCTCAATGTTCTAAAGATAGCCTATCAAAAAATTCCATGAATCCAACTATAAGACAAAAAACAAAGAATATCCCAATTAAACTAAAAGCATCCAATGTATTCGCTCTTAACAAATCACAAAAGAAATCCAATTTAATTGAAAACAATTCGATGTATCCATCAGATGAAACACAAGGAATATCCAACAGAACAATTTAAACTCAAACAATCACAAGATTAACTCAAATAATTGACAGAACATTTATAGTAAAAAATGTCAGATTTGTACAAGCAAATCTGAACTACTATGCCAAACAACGGCAGGGCTTCATCTGCAACCTTAGCTGAAGATTCTAGCCACTCATAATTATGAAACTACAATTCATAATAAAAGTGCTAAAAATTAAACTAAAACAACTAAATAAAAAGAAATAAATAACTTTACATGGGGGAAATTCCACTCGCAGATGGGCAGCGCTTCCCTTCGTGGTAGCAAAGTCTTCGGGATCCACCAGAATGCTAGCAGACGTCCACCGGTTAACACCAAAGTGGCCTAGGAATTGCACATTGAATGATGAAGAGGAGTGGGTCTTATATTGGCAAATACCACGAGTGCAATGTGTTTCCAATCCGATGTAGGATACTGTAGATTCCAACTTTTGCTCTTTGACCTTTGTCTACTAAAAATGCCATAACGTTCTCTAGAAAAATCATTTTATTGATCCATAAAATTCCTCAGAAAATAGACATCCGGATCTTTCCAAGCATATATGGCTCATCTCCTGGTTCTTCCTGAATCAATACAGTTAAATCCTCGAAAATGGCTGATCTGTCACGCTGAAATCATACAAAGTCTGACCTTTGTCTACTAAAACTGCCATAACTTTCTCTAGAAAAATAATTTTATTGATCCGTAAAATTCTCCAAAAAATAGACATCCGGATCTTTCCAAGAATATATGGCTCATCTTCTTGTTCTTCCTAAATCAATACAGTTTAATCCTCAAAAATGGCTGATCTACACGAGCAATTCTGGCAATTTAGTGAAACTTCTTTCCAAGCTTGTAAACCTGTAAAACAACGAAAACAACTCAAAGTAACAAATTCCTAAGCTAACAAATGTAAATTAAAGGGCCAAAATATGCAATATTTGGCACTCATCAAATACCCCCAAACTTACAATTTGCTAGTCCCTTAGCAAAACAAAATAATAAAAAAAAACCTAAATGAAAAACAAAGAACATAAAGATAAGTTCATCACTCATGGTATCCAAAAATTTAAGGAGCACACATCACCATGATATTCATTCATGAGCAAGCTTAAAAAGATAAACCCATCTTCGCAATGAATAGAAAAGTTAAAATCTAATTACTAACAAAAGGCAGGTTAAGGCATCATAAGTCTGACACTGTGTAAAGTGAATTAGTATATAGAAATGAAGCTTCCAAGTAACTCCAATGTGTAAGGTCTCCATGTCTCAAGATTCACCAAATTTCCCATCAAAATGAACGAAAAAAGCATAGTTTTTTTTTTTTTTTGTAAGGCACGACTATGTCTAGTTCCATTAAGCTTTCTAATTGACCCATGTAGCGAGTGTTGAGTCGATGACTCCCAAACCAGATGGTTTTAGGGCATTAGGTGTAAAGACACCCCTAAGGACTTACTAACTCGAGTCAAAAAGGCTACGAAATTAAACCGGCCTTAATACTACCAAGCAAAATTTCACCTTTTGACGTGAACACTCACTGCTTACTGAGGCAAGAGGTCCAGTTACTCAGCCGAAAGTTTATTTATGATAATAATAAATTTTTATTTATTTTTTATGCTTTTCTATGCCCAAGAGTTCATCCAACAAGTCATCCAGTTTCAGTTAAGGTAAAGAAAAATACACGTTAAAATCACATGTCATACCTCACATAATTTGTGCTAATGTGCTCGTGTTAGATTATGTCAAACATGTGAATTATCAAATGCCTAAGGTAAGTAACTAAATTTTAAAATTTATCACCAGATCATGTGTTCAAAATGTTAAGCTCACCAATGACATCACATCACAGAAATTGTTTAGACCAACCAAAATTTCACGATAACATGAGCATGCATTTATCTCTACGACGAAAAGAAAACAAATTAGGACAAAGTGTGTGATGTGTCTCCCATACCCCCAAACTTAAATTACACATTGACCCCAATGTGTGATTAATATGGAACGAGCTGACCTAAGATATGGAGATCTAGCTGGACTGGTATGGCTCATAACATACCCCCAAACTTGAACTAAAGTACGCATTGTCCCTGAAAAATAAAAACTGGAAAACAAAAAAAAAACACTGGAAACAAACAGTAATAATAAAAATGCGAAATAATAAATAAACAAAAAAGATAAGCTGTGGGTTGCCTCCCATGAACGCTAAGTTTAACGTCTTCAGCCAGACCCAACATTAGTAAACATGCCCAATTAAGTACTCCACCATCTGATCAATAAATGGGAATGAAAAATGATCAGGCCCAGTGGCAGCATTCAACTTACAATAGTCTATGCTCACTCTCCCTCCTAACTGAACATGAGTTGGCACCAACTCGTCGTCCTTATTCTTCACTACCGTTAATTCAGCATGTTTGGGCACGACTTGAATTAGGCTCACCCACTTGCTATCAGAGATGGGATAAATGATCCCTGCCTCTAACAGCTTAATATCTTCCGCCCTCACAACCTCTTCTATAGCAGGGTTGAGCCTTCTTTGTGGCTCCCTCGATGGCTCAGCATCCTCCTCCAAATGTAACATGTACGTCACCACCGAGGGGCTGATCCCCTTAACATCCTCAATAGTCCAGCCTATAGCTTCCTTATGCTCTCTTAAGATGTCCAATAATTTCTCCTCTAGAGCATCACCCAAATCGGAAGGTATAATCATAGGCAAACTATCGACTGAACCTAGGAACTTATACTTAAGATTATCTGGTAAAGGCTTAAGTTCCTTCTTGGGGGTTTCAGGTGCGGCGGTCTCCTCCTTCTCATTGCTTTCTCGAGGATCAGACTCCAAAATGACATTTACTTCATCGAGTAACTTATTTAAGCCCAAATCCTCTCCAAAGTGAGCAAAGCATGCCTCCAAGGGATCCTCAATACGGGATTCATCCATAGTCTCCTCTGTCCTACTACTCTCCCGAGGAGCAGACTCCACGATAGTATTTGCTTGCTCAAGTAACTTATCTAAATCCAAATCCTCTTTAAATTGAGCAAAGCATGCCTCCATAATGTCCTCAGACTTCCCTTCTTTCTTGGGCGCTTGTAGTCTCTCAGGGTAAGGCGCTTTAGGTAAAAACGACCTAGAGAGATCCTTAATAATACGAGTGGCTGTAGATGGCTCAGCATCTCTCTTCTCATTGTTGCCACTCTCTTGCCCTTGGTGCATAGCAGGGTTCTCTTCCACTTGATTGTCCACTTGTCTCCCAGAAAAGTATGGGACAATTGATTGCACTTGTTCCTGCCAATGCATAGGAGTTGATAAATTTCCCACCGCAAACTGTTCCTTTGGGTTAGGATCAGGTTGACTGGGGAGCTCTCTTTCCTCTCCTTCACCCACATAACTTGCGATTTGATCAATTTGACTCTCTAGCTCGGCAATCGCTTGGGTGTTTTCTATGGTTGCACTCATCACTTCATTCATAGATTGGCTAGCCATTTTCATGAAATCATTGAGAGCGTCCTCCAATGACTGTGAAACCGACGCTGGCGCTTGAATTGGAGCTTGGTAAGCGGGTGATGGTGCTAGATAGGCATAACTTGGGATTGGTGGAGGAAATTCGGGAGGATATTGATTGTGAGCATGATAAGGGGCTCCTCCCTGATTCATTAGTTGGTTCTGCTCCCACGAAAAATTAGAGTGGTTCCGCCACCCTGGATTGTATGTTTCAGAGTAAGATTTATTTGATTCCCAACAACAGTCATTGAAAGCATTCATTTGTTTCATGGGGTACTCGGCACAAGCCGACATTGATGGACAATTCTATGCTAGATGCATGGGACTAGCACAGATGGAACAGCTATCAACATTGAATGTGTTGGTAGCATTGAGGGACGGGCCGGTCATTTTCATGTACTCCTTAATGGTGTCCTCTAAAGACTGTGAAACCGGCGCTAGATTCATCCACATTTTTTTAATTAAATTAAATTAAATTAAACCAAAATTTTTTTTTTAACTAACTAATAGAAAAATAAAATTAATTCAGACAAAAAATTTTCACAAACCAAACAATTCCCCGACAACGGCGCCAAAAGCTTGTTGTGAGTTTTAAATTACTCGCAAGCGCACGAGTCATTTGCAATATAGTGTTGTGCAAGTGCGAGGTCGAATCCACAGGGAATTGCGTTGTGAAAATATAAATTTATCTAAACTAATCTTATCTTAACCTAGTTCCGAGTTTTGTATTATATGTTGCAAAATAAAAGCTAAACTAAATTGATTTTAAAAACTAATAATAAAAACACTAAGGTTTCTGAATCCACCCCGCCAAAGTTAAGCATATATCTTAATGTTCTAAAGATAGCCTATCAAAAAATTCCATGAATCCAACTATAAGACAAAAAACAAAGAATATCCCAATTAAACCAAAAGCATCCAATGTATTCGCTCTTAACAAATCACAAAGGAAATCCAATTTAATCGAAAACAATTCGATGTATCCATCAGATGAAACACAAGGAATATCCAACAGGACAATTTAAACTCAATCAATAACAAGATTAACTCAAATAATTGACAGAACATTTATACTAAAAAATGTCAGATTTGTACAAGCAAATCTGAACTACTATGCCAAACAACGGCAGGGCTTCATCTTCAACCTTAGCTGAAGATTCTAGCCATTTATAATTATGAAACTAAAATTCATAATAAAAGTGCTAAAAATTAAACTAAAACAACTAAATAAAAAGAAATAAATAACTTTACATGGGAGAAATTCCACTCGCAGATGAGCGGCGCTTCCCCTCGTAGTAGCAAAGCTTTCGGGATCTACCAGAATGCTAGCAGACGTCCACTGGTTAACACCAAAGTGGCCCAGGAATTGCACACTGAATGATGAAGTGGAGTGGGTCTTATATAGGCAAATACCACGAGTGCAATGTGTTTCCAATCTGATGTGGGATACTGTAGATTCCAGCTTTTGTTCTTTGACCTTTGTCTACTAAAAATGCCATAACTTTCTCTAGAAAAATCATTTTATTGATCGGTAAAATTTACCAGAAAATAAACATACGGATCTTTCCAAACATATATGGCTAATCTCCCGATTCTTCCTGAATCAATACAATTAAATCCTCAAAAATAGCTGATCTATAACGCTGAAATCATGCACAGCCTGACCTTTGTCTACTAAAACTGCCATAACTTTCTCTAGAAAAATCATTTTATTGATCCGTAAAATTCCTCAGAAAATAGACATCCGGATCTTTCCAAGCATATATAGCTCATCTTCTGGTTCTTCCTAAATCAATACAGTTTAATCCTCAAATATGGCTAATCTGCACGAGCAATTCTGGCAATTTAGTGAAACTTCTTTCCAAGCTTGTAAACCTGTAAAACAACGAAAACAACTCAAAGTAACAAATTTCTAAGCTAACAAATGTAAATTAAAGGGCCAAAATATGCAATATTTGGCACTCATCAAAAGGCAGGGAGAGTTAGTGTGCAAATTAAAGAAATCTCTCTATGGCCTGAAGCAATCACCTAGGCAATGGAATAAAAGGTTTAATTCCTTTGTAATCAGCTTGGGTTTCATGAGGAGCTACTATAATTCTTACTTGTACTATAAGGGGCAGAAGATTGAGGAAATGGTGATCATCCTCATCTATGTTGATGACATGTTGCTGGTTGGGAGCAGTATGGAGAGGATAAATAAATTGAAGGCTCAACTCAGTGAGGAGTTTGAGATGAAGGATCTTGGCCATGTACTAAAGATCCTTAGGATGTGTATCATCCAGGAAAGGGAGAGAAATAGATTGAAGATCTCTCAAACTTCCTACATAGAGAAGATGATATCTAAATTCTCTATGGAAGATAGTAAACCAGTGAAAGTTCCCCTTGCTGGTCATTTCAAGTTCCCAGCGATCAATGTTCAAGATCGGAGGTGGAGAAGAAGGAAATGGAGAAAGCCCCCTACTCTAGTGCTATTGGTTCTGTTATGTACACCATGGTAAGCACTAGACCAGACATTACTCATGCAATGAGTGTTCTTAGCAGGTTTATGAGTAATCCTAAAAATGAGCATTGGCTTGGGATGAAGTGGTTGCAGAGGTATTTGAAGGGAAGCCCAGAAGTAGGGCTGGTATATGAGAAGAGGGGTAATGCTATTTGCCTTGAGGGGTTTGCAGATTCTGATTATGGAGCAGACCGGGATAAAAAGAGATCGATTACCTCCTATTTTTTTTTAACTTAAATGGATGTTATGTAAGTTGGAAGGCTTAGTTGCAGCCAGTGGTAGCACTCTCAACAACCGAGGCTGAGTACATAGCTGCTACGGAGGCCATCAAGGAAGTTATGTGTTGCAAAAGGGTTGCTTGAAGAGTTGAAGGTACTGGATGAGCAGGTTGTGGTATTTTCGGATAGTCAAAGTGCCTTGCACTTATGTAAAAATCCAGTGTTCCATGAGAGGACAAAGCATGTGGATGTTCGGTATCATTTCATTCGGGAAAATGTTACGAAATGATGCATCCATGTGGACAAGGTTGCCACGGAAGAAAATCCTGTGGATTTGGGTACTAAAGTTCTACCTCTAAGTAAGTTCAATCATTGTCTTGAATTACTTAGGATTGGAGTTGGTTAATTGATGACTCAAGATGAGTTTGGATCCCGAAGCTCTCTGCACAATGGTTTAGGTTTTTTGAACACTTAGCCAAAGGTAGAGATTGTTGGTATTTGTCTAAGGTTCAAACATGTCCAAGTATGGTTCAAGGGTGGTTAAAGTCTAAACCAAAGATGGAGGATCAAAGTTCAGTAAGTTAGAAGGCTGCACACATATGTGTGCTTCATTTTGGAGCAAGGGAAGGCCATGCGCACAAGTGTGCACACTTCTGAACACAAGCAGAAGGGTGTTGTGCGAAGGGGACAACAACTCAAAGCTGCAGCGCTGGAACCTGGCAGGAATAACACAAGGAACAGAAACTCAAAGCTGCAGTGCTGGAATCTGGCAGAAATAGCACACATGGACAGCTTGATTTAGCCTCTTAGGTGTGTGTGTGCAAGGTCAAAACGCACAACACCACTTAGGAAAGTGATGAAGGGCCTTGATTAAGTGGGAATCATGATCAAAGGGTGAGGATCGAATCTCAAGAATGTCCAAGAAGTGGATGGCTATAAAAGGGGTTCCCAAGCCTCATTTTTCAGATAGAGAATACAACACATACAAGACACACTTTGAGATCAATTGTAATACAAGAGAGAATTGTTTGAGAGACATAAACACAAGAGGGACTTTCTGTAGTGAGGCTGGTTATAAAGAAGAGAGAGTAGTATAGAGAGAGAGCATTATAATCTTCTTTCTTCTCTTCTTGGTTTCTTCAAGAACTTAAGCTTCTTAAAGGGGGTTGCTGTAACTTGTAAGAACCATTTGAGATAGTGCAAAGAGTTCGGAGGAACTCACGGGGACGTAGGCACATTGTCGAACCTCGATAACAAATTGTTTGTCTTCTTTCTTTCTTTGATTTGATGTTCTTGTGTTCGATTGCTGAAATTATTTCTACAAGTCATTCTAGACTTGGGTGTTTGGAAGATCACCACCTGATAATCTTGTCAAGGTGATTTCCGACACGAACAATAAATGATTTTGCCTAGGACACTTTCTCGTCTGATCTTGGTCAAAATCACAATCACAACAAAGAAATAGAAGAAAAACGAAGCTTAGATCTACCTCTCAGAAGAAGAGAAAAAAAATGCTTGAGCTGTGAATTAGTGAAGAACAAAAGCTTGGTGAAGATTAATGGCAGTGTGTATGGAAAATGAAGGTGAACGTTATGAAGCAAATATAAAGGATTATAGAACACATAAATGATACTATGGTGATATTTCCAAATAAATGATAATGTGTAATGGTGGTTAATCGAAAATAAAAGATTTGACTAACTATGATTTAACAGTGGGAGGTATCTGTCATCTTAAATCCAAATATGCATATTCTAAGGGTATTTGTATATTTTGAAACTACGGGTCATTATCTGTAGGTTAGGTTATACTATAGGTGGTTAAATGTAATTTTCCTTAATAATAATTATAATTATAATAATAATGATAAAAATTATTATTAATTATAATTATAGTTTTAACATTATAGTTATGAATAATAATTATTATAAAAATATTAATATAGTAAGTATAATAATTACTATTATAATTATGATAATAAAAATAATAATTTAATAATAATAATAATAATCATTATTTATTATTATTATAGTAATTATAATAATAAAAATATAATAATAATAATAATTAAATTTTAAAGTTTTTGAACAAATTGGAGATTGTTAAAGATGATGAATAATGCTAAAGTATTTTGATAGTTAGACTTTTTATCCCATTTTAGTTTCAATCCAGCAATCTCATTAACCAGACATAGGGTTAAAGTATTATCTTTTTAATCCCTCTTTTATCCTATCACATATTAATCCTCATCTTATCTCACTATAATCTTATTCGTGAACCTAACAGACCTTTAAAGTACATTTTAAGTCTACTTATTTCAAAAATGGTATTTGACATTTTAAGCCTAGTCAAACTGCCTTTTAATTTATATAAGTTAGGCTTCTAACTTAAAATGTCCACAATCTCTAAGCCCATATTATTTATTTATTTATTTGGATATCATAAGTCCTTGCAAACCTAACTTATGGACTATTTATTTCTCTTTCTTCTTCAAACTCTGTTAAAAAAGAAAATTCTTCTTTATCTTCTCTATAAAATTTCTTGCTCGTCTCCAGTAACTAATTCTAGCCAAGCCCCTCCTAAATTATCTTGCTTACTTTCTGGTGCCGACATTTTTCGTTCCACTTTGACTATTTTTTAAGATCTTCTAGTCCTCTTCTTTTTCTTTGTCTCGAGAAAGTAATGAAAATCATTTTCTTGCCAACCAGACAACATAAATCACAAAAATATCCCATCATTTTTTAGGCAACCAAACAACATACCATTGAAAGATAAAAAAAAAATTATTCCTTTTTACGAATAGATAAGAAGCTGCAAAATTTTAGGTACCTCTGTTACAATAAAGAAGTAACATATTTTTTTTTGGTAATGGAGGAAAAGAAAGAAAAAAAGCAAGGAAAAAGAAAACAGATTTGTTGTGCAAAAACAAGAGAGCCGTAATAGACAAGAAGAAAAGGAAAAGAGAGAAAAATTACAAGAAAAGAAAATAAAGAAGTAAGTAAAAGCCTAACACGTGTTAAGATAAGAAACCATGTGTCTCAATCACAAATGTACCCAAAGAGTGTTTTTTTAATTGTTTTCTTTTTTAGCTTGTTTCCATAAAATTTTATAGTTTTTTTCTTTTTTAACAAATGTTAAGTTTTGCACTAACAACTAGAGGGAGCTCCATAAATTTTGTTTCATATGTAATATATTTTGTTTATGAATTTTTAATTTTTAAGAAATTTTAAATTATTCATATAGATCATATTTAAAATTAAAATATAATTATTAAAAAAATACTATCAGCCACCAGTCAGTTGTTGTTACTAAACATGGATAACAGTACCAAACAAATTTGAATTCAGACCAAACATTTTGTAACTAAACAGTCAAAAACCATTTAGCTCGATTACAAGTAAAAATTTCACGAATCAGTCATCAGGCATAAGACACCAAACATCAGACAATTTTCACTAGTCCAACCATACAAGGCCCATGACATTTGATGTGTTAGCATATTATTTGTAAAACAGTTTTATTCAAATTATTATTAGTATTTTAGTGGAAATTTTTGTTTATCATGAATATTTGTTAATTTACATTATCATAATTACGTCCATAAAATAAGAGGAATAGAGATAGGACTATGATGTGATCATAATAATGAGACATAATCTTCTCGAAAGCTTTATTCTTAAATTTTTATGGTCATAAGATATTAATTGGACATTAGTAATCTGGTTGAACTAGTACATACTACGTTTGCTCAATTGGGATGGTGATAAATCTGAATGTCACTTCTTTGCAAGACATTAAAACAAATATGTGAGTGCTCATTGGAGAATGAATTCACCAACTATGACTTGACTTAAGAATGCCTATATTGAGTTTTGCTTGCCTGTCAATAGGTAATTCTTATGTTACAGTTGTGCATGTGATCCTTGGACTTGAGGCACAATGGTTATCATTTACGTGATTTATTATATTTTGATGCTATTTAATATAGTTCTATTCATAGATTATTAGTAAGTAGTAATTGGGTATAATGAGTTTCATATAAAGATATGTGAGTGTACAATAAGAGATCTATCACTCTTAAGAAATGAGAGAGAATATCCTATGTGATCTACTAAGATATAATTCGGGAAGTTCCTTGGCTAAGGCCAGGTGAGAATTAGAAAGGAATTTCTAATTTCACCATTAGAGTTATAGTCTTAAGATCTAGACACAAATAATTAATTCTAAGGGTTTGACAGTAATTATGTACCCTAATTAGCTTAATTGTGACATTGCATGATAGAATGATTGAATTGCACAGTAAATGATAATGAAAAGTTCAAGGTTTCACAACCAAATACACATTGTCTAGGTAATCATGATATACTGCTAGGGATCACTCTGGATTGTAGAATGCCAGAGAATTAATTTAAGGACAATTAATTAATTCTCACTAAAGGTAGAATCAAAAAAAGGTTTTTGATTCAAAATAGATTAGAAGGTTCCTAGTGTTTCAAAGGCCTTTTTTTAGCGTGTCTCGGGACGAGCTAAAAACGCCTCAAATTTTCAATCTCGTCTCTCTAAACAGGAAGAGCAAAATTGTTGGTAGGATTTCTTGATTTAAAATTTGCATCGTTTAGACTATTTTTAAAGATCATATAGTTTTGTGATTGTTGTGGATTCAAGAATGCAAAGAATTCAGTGGTGCTCTTGGAATCGCGCAAAGGAGATTAAGAACACAACAATTCAATTGTAACAATTCTAATCCTTATATATTCTTATTCAATATGTGTTTTATGTAAATCATAAGGTGATTAAGGTTAAAAGGAATCAAAGAAAAAATTTAAAATTTTCGCTGCATTTTCTATATCAATTTCCTTCATATGGTATCAGAGTCATCCTTGTGATTTATATAGACATAGTAATGTATTGTTATGGTTGTAGAAGATTTGATCTTTGAATTCTATAGGTTGCAAAATTGATAATCTAAAAGTTAGATTAGGATTTATGAAACCCTACTTCATAAAATTCAAGAATTTTTCCTTGGATTATTTATTGTCATATGATGATGATAACATTATTGAAGATTGTTTTAGAAACAATATAAAATCAATAGGAAAACAAGCCTTCAGTGATTGGGCATAGTCGACTACCTAAGGGCATAGTTGACTATCATATGTGAAAATTAGTTTTTCGAGTTTTTCAAAAGTTTTTGTATTTGTTTCAATTTTCTTCGAATCAAAACTCATTTTAAATTAAAATTAATTATTTAATTTTGATCTTCAAACTGGTTCAAATTAAATTATTTTAATTAATTAAGAAGTGTTCTTAATTTTGAAAATAAAAGTCTTGGAAACATAATTTGATTAGGTTAAGAAATCTTATAATAAATCCATAACTAAAATAAATTACATTTAAATTTATATATGCAATTTTATTGTATGTATGTTCAAGGATATGTGATTATGGAGTTAAGACTAAATAACTAAGTTATGTGATTGGTTTTATTCAATGCGATTGAATGCATAGTTTTACTTCAATGGTTGTAATATTTATTCTTTATTTTTGGGATATGTAATTTTAAATGGGGTTTGCATACATCGTCTCTCTTTTATCTCTCTCTATGTAAAATTATATCTCATTCTTACTGTAACTCCCCTTGATTATGAATTAAGGTTACTTATTAGCTATTGTAATGTAATTAGTTAGATTAGTTTGATAGGAATAGACAAGAATTTTTCATGTAAGCTTGAGGATGATCAAGTGCGCAAGGAAGCAATGGAGGCCTCTTTGAAGATTGCAAAATCCATTATATGGGAATTGGTGATTAATATTATAGAACCATAAATTAAGACCAATGATTCACTTAGTGGCTCAAGTGAATCATGCATACAAGTTTATAATCATCTAGAGTCATATTTTATTTGATATAATATGATGAATGTTGTGATGCATATTTAATTAAAATGATGAGACTAAAGACCAATTAAACTCCCTTATAAAATTAATGCCTATTAAGTTGTAACAGTGAGATATTATGAAGGTCTTATTGTGACCTTCCATCATTGTAGAGATATGGGATCTAATATTCTAAGTAAGTTTTGTCGCAGACATGTAGGACTTACATTATGGGAGATTCATGATGTCCTATTAAGTATATGATATAACGAGGTAGGAAACTAATGGGTCAAAGATACTATCATATGAGGGCTCATTGGTTCAATCACATACACTTGTGAAAATGGTGGGTTTAACTTAACTAGAGTATGTTAACCAAGAAACTATTATGTGATGATAATATATTTTAAAGGCCAAATGAATGATTTGAAATTACATGAGACGTAATTGATAAGTGTTATCTACCCATATAAGGTTTATTATAGCCAAGAAACAATCATGTGAGGTTATTTTAAACAAGTAACGGGATCTTAATCCCCACTAGGAGATCTTCCAACAGGGTTACCCAAATTTCATACTAAGGGATTATGGAATTAAAAAAGAATAGTGAGGGGAACCAATACGATTAAAGATGAAATCTATTGCTATATAACAAAATGAATTGATGTTAATTTTTCTATTGTTGCTAATTGTAGATCACAACGACCAACTTCAACCCTCTATCCAGAATTCTTGATACCAACATACTGACTGGGCCAAATTTTGTGGCTTGGCTAAGGAATTTGAGAATTTTTCTCAATTCCGAGAAAATTGGCTATGTTCTTGATTAGTCTCTTCCAACAACTTCTTCTAAGAATGTTATGGAAGAAGAAGTCACTACTTTTGAGAAGTGGCAATAGGATGACATGAATGCCAGGTGTTACATGCTAATATCGATATCTAATGAGCTTTAGAAGCAACATGAGAAAATGAATTATGCTTTTGAAGTGTTGCATCATCTGCAAGAGTTGTATGGTGAGTATAGTTGCAATGCAAGGTTCCAAACCTCAAATAACCTTTTTAGGTTAGGATGCTCGAAGGGTCATTAGTCCATGAACGTGGATTGAAAATGATAAAGCATATCGAGCAGTTAGATAGGCTCGATTTTAGCAAGGATGCTGAATTAAGTAATAACTTGATTCTACAGTCTCTTTCCAGACTCAATCTCACAATTTGTTATGAACTACAAGATGAACTAGTTAGAAACTACGCTTTGAACGTTTGTAGTATGTCCTACAAGCCAATAACATTCAACTTGTTATAATATTTAATGATAATTTTTATTTATCATGATAAAGTCTATAGAGTATGAGCAATGAGGATAGGATTATGATGAGATGATAATTATAAGACATAATCTTCTCGAAAGCTTTATTCTTAAATGTTCCTAGTCGTAGGATACTAATTGGACATTAGTGATCCAATTAGTCTGGTGTATACTATGTTTGCTCAATTTGAAGGGTAACTGATCTCAATGTCACTTGAGTGGTAAACACTAAAACAAGTATATGGGTTCTCATTGGAGAATGAGTTCACTAAACATGACTCAACTTAAGAACACTTATATGGAGTTTTACTTGCATGTCAATAGGTAGTTCTTGTGTTACAATTGTGCATGTGATCCTTATGCTTGATCTTGTGTGTGACTTATTCTACTTTGATGTTATTTAATACAGTTTTTATTCATGGATCATTATTTAGTAATAATCGGGTATAATGAGTTTCATATAGAGGTATATGAGTGTACAATAAGGGATCTGTCACTCTTAAGTAAATGAGAAAATGTTCTATGTAATCTATTAAGATATAATTTAGAAAGTTCCTTGACCAATGTAGGGTGAGAATTAAAAATGAGTTTCTAATTTCATCATTAGAATTATAGTCTTGAGATTTAGGCATATAGAATTAATGGTAAGGTTTTGATAGTAATTTCATACCTTAATTAGCTTAATAAAGACATTGCATAATCGAAGGATTGAATTGCACAATAATAGATAACATAAAGGTTCAAGGTTTTACAACCAAATTCACACTATATGTGCAGTCATGATATGCTGCCAGGTGTCACTCATGATTGTAGAAGCCCTAAGAATTAATTTAATGGAAAATTAATTAATTCTTACAAAAGGGATAATTAAAAGGAGTTTTGATTCAAAATAAATTAGGAGTTCTAATGAGTCTTAAATATTGCATATTTTAGACCCTTAACTTATATTTGTTATGCTCTTAGTTAGTAGTATTTCACTTTATTTTACGTCTTTCTTGTGTTTTGTGTATTTTTACAGGTTTGTGGAGAAAATAAAGCATTTCAGGAGATGTGAAGCTTATGGAGACATTGCGATCGATCGCACGAGATATGCGATCGAGCGCACCTGCCTACGAACGAGCGCATGGTCAACATCCCACATCGAAATATTTGAAGTTCAGTGCATCTGCGATTGATCGTAGCAGACATGCGATCGAGCGCACATGAGATCGTGCGCACAAGACATGCGATCGTGCGCACAAGACATGCGATCGATCGTACCTGCGATCGATCGCACCACACTGCGATCGAGCGCACACGGGCAGTATCCCACATCGAATCTGCAACCCATATTGCTCCGGGTCTTCCCCTATATAAACACCATCTGGCTTCATCATTCAGTGTACAATTCCTGAGCCACTTTGGTGTTTACCGGTGGACGTCCGTCAGCATTCTGGTGGATCCCGAAGGCATTGCTACCACGAGGGGAAGGGCCGCCAGTCAGCGAGTGGAATTTCTCCCATGTAAAGTTGTTTATTTATTTCTTTATATTCAGTTGTTTTAATTTAAATGTTTAGCACTTTTTATTATAGTTTTATAGTTATGAGTGGCTAGACTCTTCAGCTAAGGTTGAAGATGAAGCCTC
Organism: Bretschneidera sinensis; assembly: GCA_023935145.1. Taxonomy (NCBI): domain Eukaryota; kingdom Viridiplantae; phylum Streptophyta; class Magnoliopsida; order Brassicales; family Akaniaceae; genus Bretschneidera; species Bretschneidera sinensis. The sequence goes on along the minus strand of CM043701.1, from coordinate 69,693,453 downwards.
GCCGTTGTTTGACGTAGTAGTTCAGATTTGCTTGTACAAATCTGATAATTTTTAGTATAAAATGTTCTGTCAATTATTTGAGTTAATCTTATAATTGATTGAGTTTAAATTGTCTGTTGGATATTCCTTGTGTTTCATCTGATGGATACATTGAATGCTTTTCGATTAAATTGGATTTCCTTTGTGATTTGTTAAGAGCGGATACATTGGACGCTTTTGGTTTAGTTGGGATATTCTTTGTTTTTTGTCTTATAGTTGGATTCATGGAATGTTTTGATAGGCTATATTTTTAGAACATAAATGCTTAACTTTGGTGGGGTGGATTCGAAAACCTTAGTGTTTTTAATTATTAGTTTTAAAATCAACTTAGTTTAGTTTTAATTTATTTTGCAATATCATTCTGAAATTTAGAACTAGGTTAAGATAGAGTTAGTTTAGATTAAAAATATATTTTCACAACGCAATTCCCTGTGGATTCGACCTCGCACTTGCACAACGCTATATTGCAAACGACTCGTGCGCTTGCGAGTAAATTTAAAACTCACAACAAGTTTTTGGCGCCGTTGCCGGGGAATTGTTTGGTTTGTGAAAATTTTTGGTCTGAATAGATTTTATTTTTCTACTAGTTAGTTATCCAAAAAAAAAATGTGGATGAATCCAGCGCCGGTTTCACAGTCTTTAGAGGACACCATTAAGGAGTACATGAAAATGATCGGCCCGTCCCTCAATGCTGCCAACACATTCAATGTTGATAGCTGTTCCATCTGTGCTAGTCCCATGCATCTAGCACAGAATTATCCATCAATGCCGGCTTGTGCCGAGTATCCTATGGAACAAATGAATGCTTTCAATGACTGTTGTTGGCAATTAAATGGATCTTGCTCCGAAACATACAATCCAAGGTGGTGGGACCACTCTAATTTTTCATGGGAGTAGAACCAACTGATGAATCAGGGAGGAGCCCCTTACCATGCTCACAATCAATACACTCCCGAATTTCCTCCACCAATTCCAAGTTATAGTCACTCAGCTTATCCAGCACCATCACCCACTTACCAAGCTCCCATTCAAGCGCCAGTGTCGGTTTCGCAGTCATTGGAGGACGCTCTCAATGATTTCATGAAAACGACTAGCCAATCTATGAGTGAAGTGATGAGTGCAACAATAGAAAACACCCAAGCGATTGCCACACTAGAGAGTCAAATTGATCAGATCGCAAGTTACGTGGGTGAAGGAGAGGAATGAGAGTTCCCCAGTCAACCTGAGCCTAACCCAAAGGAACAGTTTGCGGTGGGAAATTCTTCAACTCCCATGCATTGGCAGGAACAAGTGCAATCAACTGTCCCATACTTTTCTATGAGACAAGTGGACAATCAAGTGGAAGAGAACCCTGCTATGCACCAAGGGCAAGAGAGTGGCAACAATGAGAAGAGAGATGCTGAGCCATCTACAGCCACTTGTATTATTAAGGATCTTTCTAGGTCGTTTTTACCTAAAGTGCCTTACCCTGAGAGACTACAAGCGCCCAAGAAAGAAGGGAAGTCTGAGGACATTATGGAGGCATGCTTTGCTCAGTTTGAAGAGGATTTGGATTTAGATAAGTTACTTGAGCAAGCAAATACTATCGTGGAGTCTGCTCCTCGGGAGAGTAGTAGGACAGAGGAGATTGTGGATGACTCCCGCACTGAGGACTCAATAGAGGCATGCTTTGCTCAATTTGGAGAGGATATGGATTTAGATAAATTACTTGAGCAAGCGAATGCCATTTTAGAGTCTCCTCCTCAGAAGAGCAATAAGACGGAGGAGACTGCCGCACCTGAAACCCCCAAGAAGGAACTTAAGCCTTTACCAGATAATCTTAAGTATACGTTCCTAGGTTCAGTCGATAGTTTGCCTGTGATTATACCTTCAGATCTGGGTGATGCTCTAGAGGAGAAATTATTGGACGTCTTAAGAGAGCATAAGGAAGCTATAGGCTGAACCATTGAGGACATCAAAGGGATCAGCCCCTCGGTGGTGACGTACAGGATACATTTGGAGGAGGATGTTGAGCCATTGAGGGAGCCACAAAGAAGGCTTAACCCTGCTATGCAAGAGGTTGTGAGGGTAGAAGATATTAAGTTGTTAGAGGCAGGGATCATTTATTCCATCTCTGATAGCAAGTGGGTGAGCCAGATTCATGTTATGTCCAAACGTGCTGAATTAACGGTAGTGCAGCATAAGGACGGCGAGTTGGTTCCAACTCGTGTTCAGTCAATTTGGAGAGTGTGTATCAACTACCGTAAATTGAATGCTGCCACTAGGCCTGATCATTTTTCATTCCCATTTATTGATCAGATGGTGGAGCGCTTAGTTGGGCCTGTTTACTAATGTTGGGTCTGGCTGAAGACGTTAAACTTAGCGCTCATGGGAGGCACCCCACAGCTTATCTTTTCTATTTATTTATTATTTCACATTTTTATGATTAATGTTTGTTTCCAGTATTTTTTGTTTTCCAGTTTTTTTTTTATTTTTCAGGGACAATGCGTACTTCAGTTCAAGTTTGGGGGTATGCTATGAGCCATACCAGTCCAGATAGTTCTCCATATCTCAGGTCAGCTCTTTCCATATTAGTCACACATTGGGGTCAATGTGTAATTTAAGTTTGGGGGTATGGGAGACACATCACACACTTTGTCCTAATTTGTTGTCTTTTCGTCGTAGAGATAAATGCATGCTCATGTTATCGTGAAATTTTGGTTGATCTAAACATTTTCTGTGATGTGATGTCATTGGTAAGCTTATCATTTTGAACACATGATCTGGTGATAAATTTTAAAATTTAGTTACTTACTTTAGGCATTTTGAGAATTCACATGTTTGATTTAATCTAACACGAGCACATTAGCACAAATTATGTGAGGTATGACACGTGATTTTAATGTGTATTTTTCCTTATCTTAACTGAAACTGGATGACTTGTTGGATGAACTCTTGGGCATAGAAAAGCATAATAAAAAATAAAAAAAATTTCATTATCAATAAACTTTCTGCTGAGTAACTGGACCTCTTGCCTCAGTAAGCAGTGAGTGTTCACGTCAAAAGGTGGAATTTTGCTTGGTAGTATTAAGGTTGGTTTATTTTCGTAGCCTTTTTTACTCGAGTTAGTAAGTCCTTAGGGGTGTCTGTACACCTAATGCCCTAAAACCATCTGGTTTGGGAGTCATTGACTCAACACTCGCTACATGGGTCAATTAGAAAGCTTAAGGGAACTAAACATAGCCGTGCTTTATTAAAAAAAAAATACTTTGCCTTTTTCGTTCATTTTGATGGGAAATTTGGTGAATCTTGAGACATGGAGACCTTACACATTGGAGTTATTTGGAAGCTTCATTTTTATATGCTAATTCACTTTACACAGTGTCAGACTTGTGATGCCTTATCTTGCCTTTTGTAAGTAATTAGATTTTAACATTTCTATTCATTGCGAAGATGGGTTTACCTTTTTAAGCTTTCTTATGAATGAATATCATGGTGATGTGTGCTCCTTAAATTTTTGGATACCATGAGTGATGACTTTATCTTTATGTTTTTTGTTTTTCATTGAGTCTTTTATTTTGTTTTGCTAAGGGACTAGCAAAATATAAGTTTGGGGGTATTTGATGAGTCTTAAATATTGCATATTTTAGACCCTTAACTTATATTTGTTATGCTCTTAGTTAGTAGAGTTTCACTTTATTTTACGTCTTTCTTGTGTTTTGTGTATTTTTACAGGTTTGTGGAGAAAATAAAGCATTTCAGGAGATGTGAAGCTTCTGGAGACATTGCGATCGATCGCACGAGATATGCGATCGAGCGCACCTGCCTACGAACGAGCGCATGGTCAACATCCCACATCAAAATATTTGAAGTTCAGTGCATCTGCGATCGATCGTAGCAGACATGCGATCGAGCGCACATGAGATCGTGCGCACAAGACATGCGATCGTGCGCACAAGACATGCGATCGATCGTACCTGCGATCGATCGCACCACACTGCGATCGAGCGCACACGGGCAGTATCCCACATCGAATCTGCAACCCATATTGCTTTGGGTCTTCCCCTATATAAACACCATCTGGCTTCATCATTCAGTGTACAATTCCTGAGCCACTTTGGTGTTTATCGGTGGACGTCCGTCAGCATTCTGGTGGATCCCGAAGGCATTGCTACCACGAGGGGAAGCGTAGCTCGTCAGCGAGTGGAATTTCTCCCATGTAAAGTTGTTTATTTATTTTTTATATTCAGTTGTTTTAATTTAAATGTTTAGCACTTTTTATTATAGTTTTATAGTTATGAGTGGCTAGACTCTTCAGCTAAGGTTGAAGATGAAGCCCCGCCGTTGTTTGGCGTAGTAGTTCAGATTTGCTTGTACAAATCTGACAATTTTTAGTATAAAATGTTCTGTCAATTATTTGAGTTAATCTTATAATTGGTTGAGTTTAAATTGTCTGTTGGATATTCCTTGTGTTTCATTTGATGGATACATTGAATGCTTTTCGATTAAATTGGATTTCCTTTGTGATTTGTTAAGAGCGGATACATTGGACGCTTTTGGTTTAGTTGGGATATTCTTTGTTTTCTGTCTTATAGTTGGATTCATGGAATGTTTTGATAGGCTATATTTTTAGAACATAAATGCTTAACTTTGGTGGGGTGGATTCGGATACCTTAGTGTTTTTAATTATTAGTTTTAAAATCAACTTAGTTTAGTTTTAATTTATTTTGCAATATCATTCTGAAATTTGGAACTAGGTTAAGATAGAGTTAGTTTAGATTAAAAATATATTTTCATAACGCAATTCCCTGTGGATTCGACCTCGCACTTGCACAACGCTTATATTGCAAACGACTCGTGAGCTTGCGAGTAAATTTAAAACTCACAACAAGTTCTAATTAATTGGAAAGGGTTCCAATTCCAATTCCAATTACGTAAAAGTTATGGCCTACAACCAGATTAATTTGACCTAAGGGGTCACACACAAAATGAGCAATGTTTAATTAAAAAATAATTGCAGTGGTTTAGTTTACAATTAATGGTTAGTTGCAGTTAATCCTAACACTATGAATAGTTTATTAGTGTGCAAAATTTTCCTAACACATAATCTACACACAACTTTCTCCAAGATATTAATTTTTCTTCTTCCTAAAAAGAGAGCGAATTTAAAGGGAAATCTTAATCCAGGATTTTCCTTGTGTGGATAAACGTTGGAAATCACATATGTTTGTTATTATTGTGAATTCAAGAATGCGAGAAAATTTGGATTCAGGTAAGAACACAACAAATCAAAAGTAATGATTATATACCTTGAATTTTCTTGATTGTGAGATGTTTTATACATATCATAAGGTGATTAGGGTTTAAAGGAATCGATAAAAAATTAAAATTTTTGTTGTGTTTTCTAGTTTGATTTCCTTCAAGTGGTATCCATCCTTATGATTTTTGTAGAATATGGTAATTTATTGTTATCGTTGTATTAGATTTGATCTTATAATTCTAAAGATTGCAAATTGATAATCTAAAAGTTAGATTAGGGTTTATAAAACCATTGGTCAAAAAATTCAAAAAGAGTTTCTGAATTGATTATTATCATGTGATAATGATAAATATATTGTATATTGTTTTAGATGCAATATGAAATCAACAGCGATTGATTATATTTAATTTATATTGTTAAAATATGATTTTGATTGTATTGGATCAATTTTGGGAAACAAAAACATGAAATCACATCAAAATTTCTATAGTGGTAGTCAACTACCATTGGGAGGTAGTCGACTAACCCTTATCAGACCCGAATAAAAAGTTGGACAGAAATTTTGAGTAGTCTACTACCTTAGTCATGTACCACATGCAAAATCAACAAAAGCAGTTTTTTATTCATTGTTTTTACTCATTCTTGAAATTTCAAATTCGGTTTGACTTGAAATTCGAAATATAACTTTTATTCAAATAAATAAATTTTTTAGATTATCAAAAATTATATTTTGGTTAGTTAATTTTTTTTTTAAATTTTGGATTAAAGTTTTAAGAAATTGGAGTTTGATTTGGAATTGGAACTCCAAAATCCTTATTGCATTAGAATTATGAATTCTAGTTAATAGAAAATTTAAATGCTGTTTGGAATAGGATTAAGAAAATCTTGAAAACCCTAATTTTATTAGGATAAGAAATCTTAGAATTAAAGCCATAACTAGAATAAATTACATTTAAATTATATAAGCAATATGATTGTACGTATGTTCAAGGATGGGTGATTATAGACTTAAGACCAAATAACTTAAATATGTGATTAGTCATTATTCAATGTGATTGAATGTATGGTTATAATTTTTATGGGTTGTAATATTAATTCTCTATTTTTTTAGATATATAATTTTAAATGGGGTTTTCATGCATTGCCTATCTTTTATCTCAGGTTGTAAAATTCTAGCTCCCTCTTACTATAAGTCTCATTGATTTTGAATCAATGTTTCTTATTGATTATGTAATGTAATTAGGAGAATAATTTGATAGGAATAGATAAAAAATTTAAAAGTAAAGTTGACGGATGATCGAGTATGCTACGAAGCAATGAAGGCCTATACAAATTCTATTTCAAGAAATTATGAAGGTGAAACTGTGCAGACATGTCCCAAAAAATCTAATTTAATTAGACATCTCTGTTAATATACTTTGTAAATATTTCATGAGTTGAAACTTAATTTTAGAAATTCAAATCAGTTTCCATCTAACCACCACCTTAATATCAGTTGGATATATATCCATCTAAATTTCTATTATTTAAGTGGTTCGTTAATGTATTAACTTTTGGATGTAACATACCTCATTAAATAAGTAGCAACTTAAATTCTGACCTAGAGCTACACCTTATAGATGATAAAGAAATTGCTAACTATGAAGAAGTGATGTCAGACATCGATTTAGAGAAGTATTTAGAAGCCATGAAATCTTAAATGGATTCCATCTACTCCAACAAGGTATGAACTTTGGTCGATGTATTTGAAGGTATAGTACTTATAGGTTGCAAATGAGTCTTTAAGAGAAAAATTGGAGTAGATTGAAAGGTAGAGACCTCTAAGGCAAAGCTAGTAATGAAGGGGTTCAAAAAAAGACAAGGAATTGACTTTGACGAAACCTTCTCTCTAATGCCTATGCTTAAATCCATGAGGATTTTACATGCAATAGCTTCATACCATGACTATGAGATATGGAAGATGGATTTAATGACTACATATCTCAATGAAAACATAGAGGAAGATGTGTACATGACACAATATGAGGGTTTTACATCTAGTAGTAGTGAGCACAAGGTATGCAAGCTTCAAAAATCTATTTATGGATTAAAGCAAGCTTCTAAAAGTTAGAACATTTAATGAGATAATCAAATCGTTTAATTTTATCAAAAATAAAGATGAATCATGTGTGTATAAGAAGATCAATAGGAGCGTTGTGACATTTTTGGTATTATACGTTGACAACATATTACTTATTGGGAATGATATAGGCATGTTGCATTCGGTCAAGGTTTGGCTATCAAAGAACTTCTCCATGAAGAATTTAAGTGAAACATCCTCCATTTTGGGGATAAAGATCTATAGAAATAGATCTGGAAAGATTCTAGGTTCGTCCCAATCTGCCTGCATAGAAAAAGTACTAAAGAGGTTTAGAATGAAAAACTCTAAAAGATGACTCTTACCAATGAGTCATAGAATTTCTCTCTCTAAGCATATGTCGACAAAAACACTTGAAAAAGGAGAAAGCATAGTAAGATACCATATACATCGGCAGGTTGTTCCATCATGTATGACATGTTATGTGCGATGCCTAATGTCACACACTCTAAGTGTTACGAGCATATTTCAGTCCAATCTAAGGGAGTGCCACTTGATAGTTGTGAAGAATATTCTTAAATTCTTGAGAATAAATAAAGATTTGTATCTTATATATGAAGGAGCATATTTGAAACTTGAGGGCTTTATAGATTCAAGTTTTCAGTTTGACAAAAATGAAGGTAAATCAATTTTTGAATATATGTTCACCTTGAATGGTGGACCAGTGAGTTAAAAAGGTTTCAAGGAAGAGACAACTGCGGATTCGAATTCAAAGGTCGAGTATAATACTTAATCAGAAGCTTCAAAAGAGCCTATTTGGATGATGAAGTTCATAACTGAACTTAGAGTGGTTCCCGACATTGTGAATCCAGTAACTCTGTATTGTGATAGATAATATTGCAGATCCACTAACTAAATAAATGGGTATAAGATACTTGGGTTTTGGTTTTAATGCAAGTGGGAGATTGATACTGGTGTGCCCTATAAGCTAATTGCATTTTATGTCTATGAATATTACTTGTAGTTAATCTTACTCATTTATTGATAATAAATATTAATTTATTGCATTTATAATGTTTATCGTGTTCATTACAAATCACATTCAATGTTTTTACCTGATTAAGACTATAAAATAGAAGCAATGGAAATACGCACAATGATGAGATCATGCTAATGAGATATATTTCTTTAAAATTTATTCTATGTTCCTATTCATAGGATCACTAAGAAAAGAATTAGTGAATCCGGATAGATTAGTACATACTATGTTTCCTTAAGGAGTTGAATGTGATTGATCTCGTGGTCACTAGTCTGTGAGACACTAAAACAAGTTATTTAGGTTCTTGTTAGAAAACGAATACACCAAACTGACTCGACTGAGTAATTCATAATGGATATTTTATTAGTTGTCAATAAGATTTCTTATGTTGCAGTTGTATAAGAGATCATTAGACTTAAAGCACCATGGATGCCTTGTGTATAGGTCATCATGCTTGGATGCTACTTAAATATGATTATAATAATGGGTCACATAAAACCAGTAATTGGGTATGATCACTCATGCATAGAGATATGCGAGTGTACAAAAGAAGATTCATCATTTTCAGTAAAAAAAAAAAGAAAGAATGCCCTATGCGAACTGATTAAATCATAAATTGGAAATTCCTTGGCAAAGGTGGGGTGAAAATTAGAAATGATTTTCTAATTTCACCATTTAAGTTATAGAGTTGAGATCGAGATACATGTGATTAAATAATTAAGGTTTGACAGTAATTCCATGTCTTATGTTTAATCAGGGACATTATATTAAATTGTACAGTAACTAGTGATGAAAAGGTTCATATTAAATTCATATTACCTGGGTAGTCAAGACATACTACTAGGTGTCAATCATGACTTGTTTAAAATAAGTTTTAATATATTAAATAGGATTCAATTATTACATAAAAGTTATGACCTACTACTAACGCGATATTGAGCCTAAGAAATCACACACAATAGGGAAATTGCAAGACTAAAGAAAACTAGAGGGCCAATAGAAAGATTTGTAGGAATTAAATTAAACTAGTGGTATAATTGCGATTCTAGAAATTCGTAGAACTTTTAGGAGAAAGGCTTTATATAAAGGCTTTTGTTTGATAAAAACCATAATTTAATTTTTGAGGCTTAAGATCAGATCTTAAACTCTCTCTAAAAGCAAAAAGGTGAAAAATATACCTTAAGCTAGATCCATAGAGTATTTCTTGTTGGATTAAGTTTATCAGCATGAAAAATTTTGTGTTTTGCTGTGTTTTTATATTGGTAGACTTATAAAATTAACCAAGATAAAGAAAAATAGTGTGCCTTTTGGTTATAAGCTTTTGAAATTTATCTGCACTGATATTAAAAGACCCTATCCAACTACGTTACGAAAATGTAAATGCTTTATAAAATTTATTGATGATTAACTTTGCTATGGATATCTGCTCTTAAATCAAGAAAAGTCTTATGCTCTTAAGAAGCTCAAGATCTTAAGGACTTAAATTTGGAAACAGTTGGAAAAATGATTGTTTCTAGAAACTTGAAGGATTATGGAAATGGTGACATAATACACAATGTCAGGTAGTCCTGAGCATAAAGGTATGGCCAAAAAAAATCGCACACTTAAGGTTATAAAGATGAGCATGAAAAGATTTGATTACTTTTGGGATGAGGCCATTAAAATAGTGTTGCATGCCCTCAATAATTTCCCTAGTAAAGTCATATCTAAAGTACTGCTTGAAATAAAGGCCAGAAGGAAACTTAATATAGATAATGTCCATGTTTGGCGATGAACTGCAGACGTACGTCTTTACATTCATACTAAAAGTAAGTTAAAATTCTAAATCTACTCACTACTTCTAAATAGGGTATCTAGATCTTCCTAAAGGGTATAAGGTTGATTTCCCTACTCAAGGTACTAGAATTGTGGAATCAAAGACAACTAAATTTTTGGATTTTGATATGGTTGAAAATGGTAGTTATTCTCAAAATATAAAGGAAAATGGAGAGAATATGACAATATCTTTTCTTTTATCTATACAATAGAATACAATATTATTACCAAATGTGAATAAAGTTGTCAGATAGTTTGCAACCAAACAGTCAGAAATCAGTCTAATTGATTATAAGTAAAAATTTCAATTAGTCATCAATAGACACCAGAAAATTTTCACTAGTCTAACAAAAAAATGTCTAATTTATACCATATCTCTTCCCATTCTTTATTACCTCTATGATTGCTAGGTTTGTTTGGTCTATCTTATGTTTTTGCTATAGGGATTCAAAAGTATTGCTAAAACATTTGTGGGTATAAATGTTGCTGAGTTAAAAGTTTAGTGTTTGGTATAAATTGTGTTATAAGTGTTGGCAAATTAAAATTTGAAAATTGAATTTGGTTCATTAAGTTCTAAAAGTGTTGTTAATTGTTGATTTTTTATTTATAAAAAAACATATTAATATGAGTTGACTACTTGAATACTTAGATAGTTGTATTAAATTGACTTTAATACTTGCCTAATTAAAATATTTATAATTTTAATAATAATTATTATAATAATGATTGTTATAGTGGTAATAGTGTAAATTCTTTTTTCCCCATCAAAGGTCAATTTATGAATTTAATGTTTTTGTTAAAATTGCTTCAAGGTGAAACATTTCATTATGTAACTTCTAATTTAGGTTTAATCGTTTTTAAAGAGAAATTAAAAATGCCTTTTTTTTGTACAAATTATCAAATAGATCAGTGTTATCCGATTACATAAAGTTTAAGACTAAAAACAATGACTACGTCTATTTACCAAGTAAGACTTTGTTTGGTTAGATTTCTGAAACCAACTAGCAAATGATGATTGGTAACTGATTTTTTAAATTTGTTCTTTTTTTTTTTTTACTAGTTCTCTATCTAGATATTTATAGCAAATTCATTGGTCAAAAATCCAAAATGTCTGATACCATTAATATACGTTGGTAACAATTAACTAAAGACTGATAATACATTTTTTCACAACTCTACTTTTAAATATAAGTGTTATGATGTACAAAAAAAAGGGAATGACACTTCCCTAGAGGGGTATCTCTTCAATTTCCCCAATGGTATATTAGATGAATGTAACGTAGCATACATGATTTCAATGGTTGAGATTGTTTATTATATTCAAAGATATTTGAGAAAAATTTGTTGTCGCTCTCGAGGTTTCACAAATGTTTAGCTTTACCCCAAAGGATCTAACTTGAGCCAATACTCCCAACTAGTAAATTGTCACAATGTCATCCCTGGTGAACATTATAGTTTAATTTCACAGCTAAAACACAGGTGAGAGGCACATATAAGACATAGTGAAGCATCAGCAATGGCCAAATCATCCCCACACTATGCCCTCTCACATGAAGTCCCCATCTCTCTTGGTTTTTGAAAATCATTTCGTATGGTCACATACACAGTCAACATCACACAAAACAAAGAGAAAGAGGAGAATTTATTACCAAAATCGCACACAAGTGAGGGAAGAGAGTGTGATTTCGAGAAAAAAAAAAGATAGAAGAGATGGGAATTTCTAAACAAAACCTATGTTACTGCGGCCTCCTTAATGTTTGAAAATTTCAAAAAATTCTGGAAATCTTGGTAGACATTTCTATGCATACACGAAGCATGGGGTTTACATTTTTTCTGGGTAATTCATATTTGTTATACAATCTTGGTGTTATTAGGATGAATTCGTGATTTTTTGTTGTTGCGAGATGTTGGAGATTGTGGGTTTCTCAATTAGTTTGATCCTCCTCTTTGAGAAAAATTTGTTGCCACTCTCAAGGTTTCACAAATGTTTAAATTTACCTTTAAGGATCTAATTTGCACCAATTTAACTCCAACTAATAAATTGTTGCAATTCCTTCTCTGGTGAACATTCTAGTGGAATTTTACAGTTAAAACACGTGTGAGAGACACATATGACACATAGTGAAATATCAGCAATGGAAAAATCATCCCCACACTATGCCTATCACATAAAGAACTCATCTCTTTTGGTTTTTGAAAATCATTTCGCATGCTCACATACATGGTCAACATCATACAAAACAAAGAGAAATAGAGGAATTTTTACCAAAATCATACACAAGTGAGGGAAAAGAGTGATTTCGAGGAAAAAGAAAGAGAAAGAGGAAATGAGAATTTCTAACCAAAACTGGGACTATGCTACTGCTGCCTCCATTCAAGTTTTAAAATTTCAAAATATTCTAGAAATCTTAATAGATGTTTCTATGCGTACACGAAGCATGGGGTTTGTATTTTTTCTAGGTAATTCATATTTGTTATACAATCTTGGTATTATTGGAATGAATTTGTGGTTCTTTGTCATTTCAACATGCTGGAGATTGTGGGTTTCTCAATTAGTTTGATATTCCTCTTTAAGAAAAATTTGTTATCGCTCTCGATGTTTCACAAATGTTTAACTTTACCTTTAAGAATCTAATTTGCACCAATTTAACTCCCAACTAGTAAGTTGTTGCATTGTCTTCCCTGGTAAACATTCTAGTGGAATTTCGTAGCTAAAACAAGCGTGAGAGGCGCATATGACACATAATGAAAAATCAGCAAGGGAAAAATCATCTCTACACTATACCCTTTTATATAGAGGACCCCATCTCTCTTGGTTTTTGAAAATCATTTTGCATGATCACATACATAGTCAACATCACACACAAAAAAATAGAAAGAGAGGAATTTCTTACCAAAATCACACACAAGTGAGGGAAGAGAGATTGATTGCGAGAAAAAAAGGAAAAGAGATTAGAATTTCTAACCAAAATCGGGAACTATGCTACTTTGGCTTCCCTTCACATTTGAAATTTTAAAAACTTCTAGAAATCTTACAAATGTTTCTATGCATACATTAAGCTTGGGGTTTGCATTTTTTTTCTAGGTAATTCATATTTATTATATAATCTTGGTGTTATTAGGATGAATTCGTAGTTCTTTGTTGTTGCGAGATGCTGGAGATTTTGGGTTCTCAATTAGTTTGATCCTCTTCTTTGAGAAAAATTCGTTGCTGCTCTCAAGATTTCACAAATGTTTAAGTTTACCCTTAAGGATCTAATTTACGCAAACTTAACTCCTAACTAGTTAGTTGTTGCAATGTCTCCCCTAGTGAACATTCCAGTGGAATTTCACAGCTAAAACACGCGTGTGAGACGCATATGACACATAGTGAAACATCAGCAAGGTCAAAATCATCCCCACACTATGCCCTTTCACATAAAGATCCCATCTCTCTTAGATTTTGAAAATCATTTTGCATGCTCACATATGATGAGTGCTTAAATATTCATATTTAAGCCCCTTAATTTATATTTGTTAAGCTCTTAGTTTGTGTTATTTCATCATATTTTATATCATTTCTGTGTTTACTTTGTTTTTCTAGGTTGTTCTATGTTTAGCTTAGGAATTTGTTACTTTGAGTTGTTTTTCGTTGTTTTATAGGTTCACATGCACTTGGAAAGGAGTTTCACTAAATTACCAGAATTGCCCGTACAGATCAGTCATTTTTGCAGATTAAACTGTATTGATTAAAGAAGAACTAGGAGATGAGCCATATATACTTAGAAAGATCCGGATATCTATTTTCTGGAGAATTTTATGGCTCATAAAAATGATTTTTCTAGAGAAATTTAAGGCAGTTTTAATAGACAAAGGTCAGGCAGTGCACCATGCTGTGCTCGAAAGCACAATACTATGATCGAGCGAACCTGCGACATCTCACATCGATTCGAAACACTTTACAGTGCACCTATGCTCGAGCGCACCAGGCTACGATCGAGCGCACTCGGACAGTATCCCACATCGAATTGGAAACACATAATACTCCGGGAGCTTCCCTATAAAAGCCCCTCTTCACTTCATCTTCAGGGGGCAATCCGGAGAACGTCTGCTAGCATTCTAAGGGATCTCCAAGGCTTTGCTACCATGAGGGAAAGCGCCGCACAATAGCTATGAGTGGAATTTCTCCATGTATAGTCAGTTTTAATTTATTTCTTTGAGCTTTAAAGTTTATGTTTAGCACTTTTGTGAAATTTAGTTTCATAATTATGTGAGGCTAAAACCTTCATCTAAGGTTGAAGATGAAGCCTGGCCATTATTTAGCGTTATATTTTCATATATGTTCATACAATTATGATATTCTTAGTATTAATGTTCTATTTCAATTGTTTGAGTGAACTCTTATGATTGATTGTTTTTAAATTGTTAAATTGGATATTTCTTGTGTTTCATCTGCCGGATACGGCGGATCATTCAAATTAGATTGGATATCCATTGTGATTTGTAAATTAAACGGATACATTGGATGGTTTTGGTTTAGTTTTGGTATTCTCCGTGATTTGTATAATGGTAGATTCATGGAATGATTTGATAGATTACTTTTATATAGAGCATTAAGATATATGCTTTACTTTGGTGGGGTGGATTCAGAAAACCTTAGTGTTTTTATTAGTTGTTTTTAAATTAATTTAGTTTACTTTATATTTCTTTGCAAGATACAATCCAAAATTCGGAACTAAGTTAAAATAGGCTTATTATAAAAATATTTTCACAATGCAATTCTCTGTGGATTCGACTTTGCACTTGCACAACACTATATTGCAAATGACTCGTGCACTTATGAGTAATTTAAAAATCACAACAAGTTTTTGGCACCGTTGCCGGGGAGTTGTTTTGTTTGTGAAAATTAAATTTTTGTCTGAATTAATTTTATTTTTCCACTAGTTTAGTTAGCATTTTTGTAAATATATACATATAAAAAAATTAAAAAATTAAAAATTTGCCAATTTTTGTTGGCCCATTTTATTGAGTATTGCGTTGTCTGTTTTTACATTTATTTTATTTTATTTTGTTGGTCCACTAGTTAGTTATTTTATTGCTGTTTTTTGGTGTATGCGTGGTCGGAGATCCCTGAACCTAGAATCGATACCTTTAGATCCCGAAATAGAAAGAACTCTTAGGAGACAGAAGATAGCACTTTTTGAAAGAGAAACAATTGAGATGGGGGACTATTTTAGGAATGCAAATCAACCGAAGAATGTAAAGCAACATAAAGCTTGGAACGTAGACTTCACTACATCCCTTAGGGATTTGTTCGCACTCGTTGCAACTAACTCCCCTTCTTGTATAGTGTTGCCACCAACCAATATTACCCATTTTGATCTAAAGCCACAGTCATTGGAGTATAGCCTCAAGGATTTCATGAAGATGACCGGCCAGTCCATCAATGCAACTAATACATTCAATGTTGATAGTCATTCCATCTATGCTAGTCCTATGCATTTAGCACAGAATTGTCCATCTATGCCGGCTTTCGCCGAGTATCCCATGGAACAAGTGAATGCTTTCAATGACTATCGGAGGCAATCGAATGGATCTTACTCTGAGACTTACAATCTAGGGTGGCGGAACCACCCTAATTTTTCATGGGAGCAGAACCAACCGATGAATCAGGGAGGAGCCCTTTATCATACTCAAAATCAATACCCTCCCGGATTTCCTCCACCAATTCCAAGTCATGGTCGCTCAGCCCATCTAGCACCATCACCTGCTTACCAAGCTCCTAGTCAAGTGCCAGTGCCGGTTTTACAGTCTCTAGAGAACACCCTCAAAGAGTTCATGAAGATGACCGGCCAATCCATCAGCGAAGTGAGGAGCACAACAATAGTAAACACCCAAGTGAATGCCAAGCTAGAGAGTCAAATGGGTCAAATCGTAAGTCACTTGGGTGAAAGTGAGAAGGGAAAGTTCCCCAGTCAACCAGTGGCTAACCCGAAGGCACAGTTTATGGTTGGAAATTCATCAACTCCTACGCACGGGGAGGAACAAGTGCAATTGGTTGTCATATTAAGGTCTGAGAGATAAGTGGATAATCGAGTGGAAGAGAACCCTGCTATGTAACAAGGGCAAGAAAGTGGCAACAAAGAGAAAAGAGATGCTGAGCCATCTACAACCATACCTACTATTAAAGATCCTCTTAGGTCATTTATACGTAAAGCATTTTACCCTGAGAGATTACAAGCGCCCAAGAAAGGAGGGAAGTATGAGGACATTCTGGAGGTGTTCAAGCAGGTTCAAATCAATTTCCTTTTTTTGGACGCCATCTATCAAGTGTCGTCATATGCCAAGTTCTTAAAGGACTTGATCACTATCAAGAGGAGGACGAATGTCCCGAAGAAGGCATTTTTGACTGAGCAGGTTAGCTCAATCCTTCAATGCAAGCTGCCCAACAAGTACAAGGACCCGGGGTGTCTTACTATCTCTTGAACGATATAAATCAGCCATATAGAGAGGGTTATTTTAAATCTAAGAGCAAGTGTGAATCTTCTGCCTTACTCAGTCTATTTGCAATTGGGGTTAGGAGAACTGAAGCCCACATCCACGACACTTCAATTGGCTGACAGGTCAGTGAAAATACCACGGGGAGTAGTTGAGGATGTTTTGATTTAGGTGGATAAATTTTATTTCCCCGTGGATTTTATTGTGCTTGACACAGAGCCGGTTCAGAATATAGGGATTCAGATACCGGTTATTTTAGAGCGACCATTCTTAGCCACTGCTAATGCCTCGATAAATTGTAGGATAGGGGTGATGAAGATTTCCTTCTGAAATATGACAATGGAGCTGAATATCTTTGATATCAGTTAGCAACCACTGAAATATGATGAAGTGAGAAATGTATGCTTGATAAAGGAGATTCTTGAGGAGACTGTGGATGAATCAAGCATTGAGGACCCTCTAGAGGCATACTTTGCTCAGTTTGGAGAGGATTTGGATTTGGATGAGTTACTTGAGCAAGCAAATACCATTTTGGAGTCTGCTTCTCAAAAAAGCAATGCGACAAAAGAGACCGTAGCACCTAAGCCCCCCAAGAAGGAACTTAAGCCTTTACCGAACAATCTTAAGTATAAGTTCCTAGGTCCAGCATATTCGTTGCCTATGATTATAGCTTTAAATTTGGTTAAGACTCAAGAGGAGAAATTATTGGACGTTTTAAGAGAGCACAAGGAAGCTATTAGCTGGACTATTGAGGATATTAGGGGAATCAGCCCCTCGGTGGTGATGCACAAGATACATTTGGAGGAGAATTTCAAACCATCGAGGGAGCCACAAAGAAGGCTCAACCCAGCTATGCAAGAGGTTGTGAGGACTGAAGTGATTAAGTTGTTGGATGCAGGGATCATTTGTCTAATCTTTGATAGCAAGTGGGTGAGCCAGATTCATGTCAACTAGTGTTCAGTCAGGATGGAGAGTGTGTATAGACTATTGTAAGCTGAATGCTACCACAAGGAATGATCATTTTCCACTCCCATTTATTGATCAGATGGTGGAGTGCTTGGCTGGGCATAATTACTATTGCTTATTGGATGGTTATTTTGGATATAATCAGGTCCCCGTGGTCCCTGAAGATTAGAAGAATATGATGTTTACCTGTCCTTTTGGGAGATTCACCTACCGTCGCATGCCCTTTGGGTTATGCAATGCACCCGCTACTTTTCACCGGTGCATGGTCAGCATATTCTCTGACATGGTAGAGCATTTCTTAGAGATTTTCATGGATGACTTCTCCGTCTTCGGTTCATCATTTGAGGAGTGTCTACACCATCTCACTTTGGTTTTAGTGCGATTCAAGGAGAAGAACCTGGTGCTTAATTGGGAGAAGTGTCATTTTATGGTCAAGCAAGGTATTGTACTGGGGCATGTCGTATCTCATCGGGGGATTGAGGTGGACCTAATTTCCAATCTTGCTCCCCCACGTACAATGAAGGAGGTTCGATCTTTTCTGGGCCATGCAGGCTTCTACAAGCGATTTATCCAGGATTTCAACAAGATCGCCCAACCCTTATGCAAGTTATTATTGAAAGATGCCCCATTTATATTTGATGAGGACTGTAAGAAAGCATTTGGGGATCTGAAGAAGATTCTGACGTCCACACACATTATTCAACCGCCCAACTGGGGTGTGCCTTTTGAGATTATGTGTGACGCATCATATTATGCTGTTGGAGCTGTTTTGGGGTTGTGTGTTGATAAACTCCCCCATGTCATCTATTATGCTAGCAGAACTCTAAACGACGCACAACTCAATTACTCTACCACTGAGAATGAGTTACTAGTAGTCGTTTTTGCATTGGACAAGTTCATATCCTACTTTTTAGGATCGAAAGTCATTATCTACTCGGATCATGCAGTATTGAAGTATCTTTTCTTAAAAAAGGATGCTAAATCTCATCTTATCCGATGGTACTTCAAGAGTTCGACATAGAGATTCGGGATAAGAAAGGTTCCGAAAATGTTGTGGCGGACCATTTGTCAAGGTTGATAGTGGATTTCACTGAGGCCGCCATTCCCATTTCTGAGACCTTTCTTGATGAGAAATTGATGCACATTTCTCATAATCTCACACCATGGTTTGCCGATATAATGAACTATCTTGTCACCGGTCAAATGCCTTTACATTGGGGGCGACAAGATAAATCAAAATTTTTGGCCATGGTAAAACATTTTTTTTGGGATGATCCTTACCTGTTCAAGTATTGTCCTGATCAGATCATCAAAAGGTGTATTCCTGAGCATGACCAATCTAATGCCATTACCTTTTGTCATGATCATGCTTGTGGAGGTCATTTCAGTGCTAAGAAGACCGTTGTGAAGATTTTGCAATGTGGATTCTATTGGCCTAACCTATTCCGAGACTCTCACACCTACTGTGTATCTTGTGAGCGTTGCTAAAAGTTAGGGAATCTTTCTAGGAGGAATATGATGCCCCTCAACCCCATTCTGATTGTTGAGATTTTTAACTTATGGGGCATTTATTTTTTGGGACCTTTCCCAAACTCCTTTGGCTACCTGTACATTCTAGTTGCTATGGATTATCTGTCCAAATGGGTGGAGGCTGTTGCATGCAAGACCAATGACCACAGAGTTATGGTCCAGTTTTTGAAGGACACTATCTTTGCTCGTTTTGGTACACCTCAAGCAATCATAAGAGATGGAGGTAAGCACTTTTTGCAACTAGATTTTTGATCAGTTGATGAAGAAGTATTTTATCACACATAAGGTTGCCACCCCGTATCACCCGCAAACGAGTGGACAAGTGAAAATTTCTAATCGCGAAATTAAGCACATTTTGGAGAAAACTATGAACCCTAGTAGAAAGGATTGGTCTCTGCGATTGACTGATGCACTGTGGACATATCGGACAGCCTTCAAGACGCCAATTGGCATGTCTCCCTATCGTATTGTGAATGGAAAGTATGTCACCTTCTGGTAGAATTAGAGCATCGAGGTTATTAGGCTATCAAGCAGTTGAACTTCAATCTTCCAAAGGCTGGCTCATAAAGGAAGCTCCAACTCAATGAATTAGAGGAGCTATGGAATGATGTATATGATTGTGCGCGATTGTACAAGACACAAATGAAGAAGACTCATGACCAGAACATTTTGAGATGAGATTTTGAGCCTGGTCAAAAATTTCTTCTTTACAATTCACGCCTGCATCTTTTTCCAGGCAAGCTCAAATCTCGATGGATAGACCCATTTATTATTCGGTTGGTTTTTCCTTATGGGACCATTGAGATTGAGGATCCAAGGAATGGTAATACTTTCAAGTTGAATGGACAGAGGCTAAAAGCATTCTTGGAGTTGAGGAGTCCGGACATTGAGACGATATTGTTAGAGGATCCTAGTTACTCAGATTGAGTGTCATCTACGATGGAGAGTCTGGCTGGAGACTTTACACTTAGCGCTCATGGGAGGCACCCCACAACATATTCTTTATGTTTGTTTATTATTTTACATATTTATTGTTACTATTTATTTCTAGTGTTTCTTTTGTTTTCCAATCTTTATTTTTTAGGGACAACGCATAATTCAGTTCAAGTTTGGGGGTATGCTATGAGCCGTGCCAGTCCAGCTAGTTCTCCATCTCCTAGGTTAACTCTTTCTATAATATTCACACATTGGGGACAATGTGTCATTTAAGTTTGGGTGTATGGGATACATATTACACACATTTTGTCTTGATTTGTTGTTGTTTTTCTTCATTTTAAAGTAAAGATAAATGCATCTCATGTTATTTTGAAATCTTGGTTGATCTAAACAAATTCTATGGTGTGATGTCATTGGTGAGCTTAAAATTTTGAACACATGATCTGATGATAAAGTTTTAAAATTTAGTTACTTACTTTAGGCATTTGAGAATTCACATGTTTGATCTAATCTGACATAAGCACATAATTGTGTGAGGTATGACATGTGATTTTAATGTGTATGTGTCCATGACTTAGCTAACTAAATGACTTATTGGATAAGCACTTTGGCATAGAAAAGTATATATATATATATATATATACACACACACACACACACACACATACACATTTATAATGATCATCAATAAACTTTCCACTGAGTAATTGGACCTCTTGCCTCATAAGCAGTGAGTGTTCACATCAAAAGATGGGAAGTTTGCTTGGTAGCAGTAAGGCCAGTTTAGTTTCGTAGCCTTTTTTACTCGAGTTAGTATGTCCTTAAGGGTGTTTTTACACCTAATGCCCTAAAACCATCTGGTTTGGGAGTCATTGACTCAACACTCGCTACATGGGTCAATTAGAAAGCTTAAAGGAACTAAACATAGCAGAGTCTTATAATATAAAAAAAATAAAAAAGAGAAGAAAATAAACTATGCCATTTTTGTTCATTCTGATGGGAAATTCGGTGAATTATGAGATATGGAGACATTACACATTGGAGTTATTTGGAAGCTTCATTTTTATATGCTAATACACTTTACATTGAGTCAGACTTGTGATGCCTTAGCCTGCCTTTTGTAAGTAATTAGAGTTTAACATTTCTATTCATTGCGAAGATGGGTTTCTCTTTTTAAGCTTGCTCATGAATGAATATCGTGGTTTTGTGAGATACTTAAATTTTAGGATACCATTAGTGATGAACTTATCTTTGTGTTCTTTGTTTTTCATTTAGTTTTTTTATTTTGTTTTGCTAAGGGACTAGCAAAATGTAAGTTTGAGGGTATTTGATGAGTGCTTAAATATTCATATTTAAGCCCCTTAATTTATATTTGTTAAGCTCTTAGTTTGTGTTATTTCATCATATTTTATCTCATTTCTATGTTTACTGTGTTTTTCTAGGTTGTTATATGTTTAGCTTAGGAATTTGTTACTTTGAGTTGTTTTTCGTCATTTCACAGGTTCACAAGCACTTGAAAAGGAGTTTCACTAAATCGCTAGAATTGCCCGTACAGATCAGTCATTTTTGCATATTAAACTGTATTGATTTAGGAATAACCAAGAGATGAGCCATTAATGCTTAGAAAGATTTGGATGTCTATTTTCTGGAGATTTTTGCAGCTCATAAAAATAATTTTTCTAGAGAAAGTTATGGCAGTTTTAGTAGACAAAGGTCAGGCAGTGCACCATGCTGCGCTCGAGGGCACAAGACTATGATCGAGCGCACCCACGACATCCCACATCGATTCGAAACATTTTGCAGCGCTCTTGCGCTCTAGCGCACTAGGCTGCGATCGAGCACACTCGGACATTATCCCACATCGGATTGGAAACACATAGTACTCCGGGAGCTTCCCTATAAAATCCCCTCTTCACTTCATCTTCAGAGGGCAATCCGGAGGATGTCTGCTAGCATTCTGGAGGATCTCCAAGGCTTTGCTACCATGAGGGGAAGCGCCGCACAATAGCTGCGAGTGGAATTTCTCCATGTATAGTCAGTTTTAATTTATTTCTTTGAGTTTTAAAGTTTTATGTTTAGTACTTTTATGAAATTTAGTTTCATAATTATGTGAGGTTAAAACCTTCATCTAAGGTTGAAGATGAAGCCTCGCCATTGTTTAGCATTATATTTTCAGATATATTCGTACAATTATGATATTTTTAGTATTAATGTTCTATTTTAATCGTTTGAGTGAACTCTTATGATTGATTGTTTTTAAATTGTTAAATTGGATATTCTTTGTGTTTCATTTGCCAGATACGATGAATCATTCAAATTAGATTGGATATCCATTGTGATTTGTAAATTAAATGGATATATTAGATGGTTTTGGTTTAGTTTGGGTATTCGCCATGATTTTTATAATGGTGGATTCATGGAATGATTTGATAGATTACTTTTATATAGAACATGAAGATATATGCTTTACTTTGGTGGGGTGGATTCAGAAAACCTTAGTGTTTTTATCAGTTGTTTTTAAATCAATTTAGTTTACTTTATATTTCTTTGTAAGATACAATCCAAAATTCGGAACTATGTTAAAATAGGCTTAGTTTAGATAAAAATATTTTCACAATGCAATTCTCTATGGATTCGACCTCGCACTTGCACAGCACTATATTGCAAATGACTCGTGTGCTTATGAGTAATTTAAAACTCACAACAACATACATAGTCAATATCACACAAAAAAAGAAAGAAAGAGAAAGAGAGGAATTTCTTATCAAAATCACACATAAATAAGGGAAGAGAAAGTGATTTTGAGGGGAAAAAAAGAGAGAAACGATAGGAATTCCTAACCAATATTGGGGATTATGCTATTACGACCTCCCTTCATGTTTGAAAATTTCAAAAAATTCTAAAGATCTTGGGAGATTCTATGCTTACACGAAGCATTGGATTTGAATTTTCTGGATAATTCATATTTGTTTGTCAATCTTGGTGTTATTGGGATGAATTCGTGGTTTTTTGTTGTTGCAAGATGCTAGAGATTATGTGTTTCCAAATTAGTTTGATCCTCTTCTTTGATAAAATTTTGTTACCGCTCTTGAGATTTCAAAAATGTTTTAATTTACTCTTAGGGGTCTAATTTCCACCAATTTAACTCCTAACTAGTAATTTGTTGCAATGTCTTCTCTGGTGAACATTCTAGCGGAATTTCTTAGCTAAAACACATGTGAGAGACACATAGTGAAACTTCAGCAAGGGCAAAATCATCCCCACTATTTCTCTCACATAAAGATCTTATCTCTTCTAGTTTTTGAAAATCATTTTGCATGCTCGTATACACAGTCAACATCACATAAAACAAAGAGAAAAAAAGGAATTTTTTTTTACCAAAATCGCACATAAGTGAGGGAACAGAAAGTTATTTTGAGAAAAAAGAAAGATAAGAGATGGTAATTTCTAACCAAGACTAGGGACTATGCTATTGTGGCCTCCCTTCACGTTTGAAAATTTCAAAAAATTCTAAAATTCCTAGCAGACGTTTCTATATATACACGAAGCATGGAGTTTGCATTTTTTGGGTAATTCATATTTGTTATACAATCGTGGTGTTATTAGGATGAATTCGTGGTTCTTTATTGTTATGAGCTGTTAGAGATTGTGGGTTTCTCAATTACTTTGATCCTCCTCTTTGAGAAAAAAATCGTTGGCATTATCGAGGTTTCACGGACGTTGAACTTTATCCTTAAGGATTTAATTTGCACCAATTTAACTCCCAACTAGTAAGTTGTTGCAATGTCTTCACTAATGTACATTTAGCGGAATTTCATAGCTAAAATATGTGTGAGAGATGTATATAACACATAGTGAAACATTAGCAAGGGAAAAATCATCCCCACCCTATGCCCTCTCACATAAAGACCTCATTTCTCTTGGTTTTTGAAAATCATTTTTCATACTCACATACACAGTCAACATCACACAAAACAAAAAAGAGAAATAGAGGAATTTCTTACCAAAATCGTACACAAGTAAGGGAAGACATAGTGATTTCGAGGTAAAAAAGAGAGAAGAGATGAGAATTTCTAACCAAAACTAGGGACTATGCTACTGCGGCCTCCTTTCACGTTTGAAATTTTCAAAAAATTCTAAAAATCTTCCTAGATGTTTTCATGCATACATGAAATATATGGTTTGCATTTTTTTGGGTAATTCATATTTTTTTGTACAATCTTGGTGTTATTGGGATGAATTTGTGGTTCTTTGTTGTTGCGAGGTGCTTGAGATTTTGGGTTTCTCAATTAGTTTGATCCTCTTTTTTGTACCATGGGTAGGAGTTTTTTCCAAAATTGGTCTTGAACAATATTCAATTTATGGAGTTGGTGATATTTCATCCTAGAAGAGAGAGAGATTGCACTGGTTCGTGCTTTGCACATCATGGATCCTTGTTGTTATGTTGTTGTTTATAAACTTGAGTGTTTAAGTGTTTAATTAGTAGGAATTATAGGGTTTTAGCCTTTCATTCCCTCTATGTACCCCCTCGAGTTTGTCCATTCCCAAACTCTCCTCTATGGGGGATGTGCGAGGGTGCAGTTTGAAGTGGGGCAAGGTGAGGGCTTGCTTAGGAAATGCACAAGGGCTTACCTTTCTTGGACCTTGTGCACTTCCTTTTCCTTCTTTCCTTGCCTCATTTCTTAGGGTCCATTCCATTCATTAGATCCCTATGAAAAGATTCATGGACTAAAACCTATGACTCATGAGGTAAGGAGTGGCCACTTACCTTTTGAGGGAAAGATAAAGAACTCTCTTTTTAAATCCATTTAAGGTCTACATTTAAAGATTCAAAATCCATGCTTCCGATTTACATGATAAATGGGTCGAGCCAATTATCTCGCTTAGGCCCAAGCCTAGTCCTTACTCATTTAGGAGAAATAATTAAATAGAAAAAATACTTCCTATTTATGCATTCTAGGTCATACAAAAGCAAGCATAATTTAAATAAAACAATTATTTACATGCAAAACAATAAACACTAAATCTATATGTCATAAATATTTACAAGATTAAACAAAAATAAGAAATCAAAAGCTTTATGGAGATTTATATGCAAACATGCTTTATAAACTAAAAAAGGATGAGAATGGGCCTACTTTTGAAGAACTTTTTGAGGGATGAATACTCTAGAGTATGACTTCCTCCTCGCTACGCCTCTTTGTTTGACATATGGGGGATCCTCAAGGAAGGATCGAACTTTACAGAACACCTTAGGCTGCTAGATCCTTGCTATTGAGAAGATCTAAAGTACTTTTTACTCTAGTATGTTGTGGGCATTCTTGGATAAGAATTAGAAGAAAAGATGAAAGAATTCTCTATACCTAGTGGGCCAAGAAACTTCTTTGTACCTAGAAAATGAAAGAAATCTTGATTAGAAGAGTGTTGGAGGTGGGTAGATGTGTTTTGGAGTTAAAAAGAAGAGTCTATTTATAGGCTGGAGGGTGGTGTAAGGTCCTTGCCTTTCTGCTCTCCCATCAACCCCAAGTCTTACCAAAGCTCCCCTCCTCGTGGGCTGAGTGAATGGATGTGGTTTAAAGGTGGGAGGGAAGTAGAAGGCACACAAAGGCTTACCTTTCGTGTGTCTTGTGGACTTCTTTTCTTCACTATCCTTGCTTCTTTCTCTATAGTCCATATTTTCAATTAAGCCAAACAAAAAGATTCATGATCTGAAACTCATGATTTGTGGGGTGAAGAGTCACAACTTACCTTTTGAGGAAAAGATAAGGAACTCATTTAGGGAATAACTTCAAATTCTTATGACATTCTTATTACCTTCCTTTTATGCCATTTAGTTGGAACTCACTTTTTTACATTTTTTTCTCTCAGTGGCAGTAGTCAATTTTTTTTTGAGGTGCAGGCCTTAGTTGAAAACATGAGGTATTACATTGTTATATTATTATAGAATCTCAATATAATTGGTCCCTCATAAATTTTATGAAAAAATAGTAACCTCAAAAATATTTTAAAATTTAAAAATGAAATTCACACTTGCTAAATCCAAAAATGGATACTCACTAAGCCTGAAGATGAGGTTGTTGTAAACTAAATATGTAAAGTTTTTAAGCCTAAAAATGTAGAGAAAAAGACTAGACACTCCACAAACAAAATAATCACTCTCTAGATCAAGGATCAGAAAAGTAATTGAACACTATATAGACCCTGATTGGTTCCATGTATAAGTTGGCCAAACCAACTTATAAGTGGAATAAAGATTGTATTTTATTGTTTGTAAAAGATTATAATTTGGAGAGATTAGAATTTAGAGTGAAAATAAGTGAATTTTAAGAAGTATGGAGCTTCTCAAATCAGCCCATAGATTATAATCTGCTTTGACTAACTGAAAACCCTTTTTACCCTTATTATTTTTTAATTTCACTCTACTGCCCCTCTCAATAGTAACCTCTCAGTGCTATTTTTCATCACTCTTCCCATATCTCTGTGCAAACTCTCGTAAACCTCAACACCATTGAAACCTTCACCTTAGACAATGGCAGAGGCTTAATAAAAACCTGGTACGGAGATGAGCATGGGCCCACCACCATAATCCCAAACTGCCTCAACTACTCCCTTTCTTCCAAGAATTTTGTCTACTCCACCTCATAAACCCACCACCATCGTCACATCCATTGCCACCACCCACCACCACGGCCACCATTTTTTTTGAGATGATGTTGTAAGTCCCATGTGAGCAACCGTTGACTATTTAACTCATAATAATTAAGTTATGTTGTAAGCAATTTGATGAATAAAATTCATTTACTTGGATAAAAATGAAAAATATTTTTTTAGATCTAAAAAATTGTGTAAAGCTATTGATATAGGCAGAAATACCCTATCCAATAAAATTTGGACATGTGGACCATGATGTGACTCGTAGACTTAAACGACATGGGTGAAGAACCTTTAGCGCAGACCTAAAAGAATGGGGTAAGACTTTGACATGACTCAAAGATACGAGATAAGGTTGTGGCATGACATGCAAGCCTAAACTGCATGGGTCAAGACCTCTAGTACAGACCTAAATACATGAGATAAGATCCTTGGTGGGACCCACTCTAGATCCTCTGAAAATAATATCTCTATAGCCTATATAAAGGGGCTCAAAGCTTCATAAATGTAAGTTTCACAACTAGAACCACTTCGACTCTTTCTTCCACTTCGGTATTTCACTAGCCCATCCTTTCACTTAATCTCGGTATACTTACTGACTATACCGTCAAAGAGCTCTTCTTGGAGAACCAAACTCCAAGTGGTTTTTCTTACAAAGGTTTGTGTACCAAGTTGACATGGACAATACCAATCATCTATCTCATCCAACCCAGATTCATTTTGATAACAATACCTTCAATCTTCTTTTCGACATCAATAGATTGGTGCCATCTATGGGAACAAAAAAATTGATCTAAAGATGTTGCAAAAGAAGCTACCTCCTCTGCCTCTTCCACCTTCCAATATAACCTTGAGAAGTTCTATAAACTTGCCAATTGAAGAAGAAAGAATAAAGATAGAAATTCTAGAGCACACGGACAGGTATAACCTTCATCAGCCTTTGGGGAGTCGACAAAGCCCTGAAGTCCATGGTGAGTGGGTTTAGTCTAGCCCAACAAAAATCAGTCTAGCAGAGAATTTTTTTAGCCTTATTCAGCCAAGCTAAGCATGAGGAGTTCCGACGCTGATATAACACCCTAGCCACACTAGTCGTGCACATGATATCAGACACGATCCGACCTCAACTCGACCAAGTGTGCCTTCAGGAATCCAGTGTGGTCCTAACTAGGAAAGAAATAGAGATAACCAAGATTTCTAGTCGGAGTGATAACCGGTACAAAGGCGATAGGAGAAGGGGGTCGAAGCAGAACTCAATATAGCGAAACCCACAGGTCTAGTACCTAGAGACCAGCCCCCAATAAGAATGAAGAAGAATTCGTGTTTGACTCCTAACATCGGAGAAGATATGAAAAATGAGGACATCTCGAGGTATCTTAACAGTTAAAGTAGATGAATGAGTGTATAGACCTCGCTCTAAAGACTAGTTGGCTGAACATCCTAAATGATATTAGGACTGCAAGAAACTGCTTCTCAGAAGATATCATGGAAATAAAGGTGCCTGAAAACTTCAAGATGTCTAACATCGAACCCTATATAGAGAAGAACTGACCAATTGATCACTTGGAGACCTTCAAGTCTCTATTGTTCATCCATGGGCACTCTGAGGCAGTAATGTGAGAGTCTTTCCTATCATACTTAAGGAAACAGAAAGAACCTGGTTTTCATACTTGCCTTTTGGATTCCTCAGGTCTTTTAAAGATCTACGTGAGCAGTTTGCAACTTATTTCTTCAGCGGTTGAAGACCAAAGAAGACAGTGGAAGTCTCATCAATTTTACCCAATTGGTTGATGAA
This sequence comes from Bretschneidera sinensis, assembly GCA_023935145.1. Taxonomy (NCBI): domain Eukaryota; kingdom Viridiplantae; phylum Streptophyta; class Magnoliopsida; order Brassicales; family Akaniaceae; genus Bretschneidera; species Bretschneidera sinensis. The sequence continues at coordinate 69,664,892 of CM043701.1, read as the reverse complement.
CCACTTCAAGACTATATCTCATCGTTCATGGCAACTATAGTGCAAGTTCGAGATTTAAACCAGAAGGTAGCAAGGATGGCTTTTATCAACGATCTTCAGGCTTCAGACTTCAACAATTATCTATCTAAGAACCAGATTCACTCGATGACAACCCTTTTTGGCTAAGGCAAACGAGTTTATCATTGTCGATGAAGATCAAGCCTTTAGAAGGAATAGAAAAGATACTTTAATAGGGCAAGAAAAAAAAAACAGATGGGTCAAAGTCAAAGACGAACCAGAAAAAAGGACTGAGACGATGCCCCTAAAAGTAAAAAAATCATAGACAAGACCCCGAGGGTTCGAGAGTTACACTCCTTTCAACACATCGAGTTCGGACCTCCTAAGGGAGATAGCCAATCAAGACATTGTCAGATGGCCCCCGAAAATCAAGTCATCCACTGCTAAGCGAGACATGAGTCGATACTCAAGATTTTATAAAGATCATGGTCATTATACATATGAATGCAAGCACTTAAAGAACTAGATCGAAGACCTGACCAAGAAAAGGTACTTGAAGAAGTATGTGAAAATAGGGCAGGAAAGAAATTCACCTAGAAGAGGAAGTCCAAATCCCTGTAAGAGAAAATGGAAAAGAAGAATTCCTGAAGGCAGGGATCGAGATCGAAGCAAAAGTTGAGAAAAGGGTAATGTACCATAGACAAGAAGTTGAATAATGCTCATAATGCATACATTATTTGAATTATCTTCAAAGAGCAACCCATGGCAAAGAATGAACAAATTCTAGCTGAAATTATGCAAGATTTGGGGGTTCGATAGAAGGACCAAGCAAGAGAAGCCAAACATAAAAGATAATCAATTTCACAGACGAAGACTTGGAAGGAGTTAAATTCCCTCACGATGATGCATTCATGGTCACTATTGTTGTTGCCAATTTATCAATAGAGAGGATCCTAGTGGACAATGGCTTATCCTAAGACATCTTATACTACAATGCTTTATGAAAAATTAAAACCCATGAGGTACCCGTTGTATGGTTTTTATGGGGATCATTCTACCCCAAAGGTAATATCACCTTGCCAGTCATAGTAGGAACTGCACAGCACCAGACCACAAACATGGGCACCTTTATGGTGATTAATATTCCCCCTTCCTATAATGCCATCCTCTACTGCCCTATGATGAAAGTCATAGTATCCACCTACCACCTTAAGATGAAATTTCCTACCGAGTCTAGAGTGAGAGAATTCAGAAAGAATCAATCTACAACCCAAAACTATTATATGGACTTAGTAAGAAGCAAGGATAATACCAATGTCCTAAAATAGAAAATCTTAGAGATAAAATGAAGAACCCAATGGGGAATCCCGTAGAAGAACTTATCTTAATCCTTTTTTATAGATGATGAGGGAAGTGAGAAGGTGGTTCAAATTGAATCAAGTTTTTAGTGTGGATTTTGAGTAGAGTTGATCTCATTCTTAAGGGACAGTCAAGACCTCTTCGTGTGGTCAATGGTAGATATATCGAGCATTGATATAAAGTGATGGTCCATTTCCTTAACATCGATCCTGAGTATAAGCCTGCCATTTAGAAGAAGAAGGGTAGTAAGAAATAGACATAAAAGTCAGGAAGCTGCTAGAGGCTGGCTTTATCAAAAATAGATTACCCCAAATGTATTGTCAATGGCATCATAGTAAAAAAAATCGAATGGAAAGTATAGAATCTGCATCGATTTCATATATATCAACAAAGCCTGTTTCAAAGACAGCTATCCCCTGCCAAGAATAAATTAATTAGTTTATGCAACTTTGGGCTATGAAATACTGAGCTTTATGGATGCCTATTTCGAGTACAACAAGATCAAAATAAATGAACTAGATCAGTAGAATATAACATTCATAACCGAGAATGGTCAATAAATGAACTATGTCAGTAGAATACAACATTCGTAACCGAGAATGGTCTTTATTGCTACGAAGTGATGCCCTTCGGACTCAAGAACGCTAGTGCCACTCATTAGAGATTAGTGAATAAGCTGTTCAAGGACCAGAAAGATTGCAACATTGAAATATGTATAGGCGACATGCTCATCAAAAGTTTATAAGCAGCAAACCATATAGCTGACTTGGAAGAGTGCTTCTTGGTCTTGGGGAAGCACAAAATGAAGTTGGATCCCTTTAAGTGTGTGTTTGGAGTCACTTCGGGTAAGTTTCTTGGATTCATCGTGACCTAAATGGGAATAGAGGCTAATATGTAGAAAATCAAGGAAATTTTAGACATGGAGGCACCTCGAATAGTGAAAGAGGTACAAAAGCTTGCATGTCATATCACTGCCATTGGCTAGTTCATGTCCAAGTTTGGAGAAAAGTATCTGCCTTTGTTCAAAGCTTTGAAGAAGATTAAGGAGTTTTAGTGGATTGAAGAGTGTTAAGCCTCGTTTGAAGAATTGACAAAATATTTGAGCTCGTCTTTTCTCTTGACCAAGCTCAATGAAAAAGAAGAGTTATTGTTGTACTTAGTTTCTAGTGAAGTGGTCGTGGCATCAGTACTGATCCGAGAAAAAAGGAAAGATCTAAAGGACCATTTACTACGTCAATCAAGTCTTTCAAAATGTTAAAGTCAGGTATCAGCCCATTGAAAAGCTGGCTTATGTGATTATCATATTGGCCATGAAGTTGAGACCTTACTTCTAATTGTACTTGGTCATTATTCTTACTAATCACCCTCTGTGCCAAGTCCTCTAGAAGCCTGACCTATCAAGCCAACTTGTGAACTGGTCTACAGAGCTGGACGGGTTTAAGATCACATTCAAGCCTTGGCCAGACATCAATGGCCAAGCCCTTGTAGACTTTGTTGTTGAGTGCACATTTCTTGACCGTCCTGCAAAAGAACAACAAATCGAACCTCAATCCGAACTACCTAGCTAAAAGTTGTTTATAGATGGGTCTTTTAATGCGTTGGGGATTAATGCTAGACTCATCCTCATCAGTCCTGAAGACTTTACAATTGGGTATGCACTCTAATTCAACTTCAAGGCTTCCAACTAAAAGTTGAGTACAAAGCCCTTATCGTAGGAATGAGACTAGCCATGTCTCCTATGATTGAAGTATTAGAAGTCTTTAGTGACTTGCAGTTGGTGGCGAGCCAATTATCAAGGGGGTTTGAAGCCAGAGGAGAATGAATGATCAAATATCTAGCTAATGTAAAAGAATCAGCTAAGCATTTCAAGCAGATGAAAGTGACTCGAGTACTCAAAGCCAAATATGCCAAAGTCGATGCCTTGGCATAGTTAGCATCCTCGAAGACCATAGACTTACCCCGAGTTATATATATCGAACTCTTGTCTAGCCCAACATTAAAGATGCCGAGGTAATAGACATAAACAACACACCAAACTAGATGATTCCCATTATCAAGATTTGCAAAATGGTGAGCTCCCATAAACTGATTAAGGGATGCGTTTATATAAGATCCTTCACTTTGCCATATTTGAAGTTCCTTACTCCAAGAATAGATGACTATGCATTGATAAAAATCCATGAAAAAGTTTGCAGGAACTGTCTCGATGGCCAAGCTCTAACGAACAAGATTCTGAGCTAAAGGTATTACTGACCGATGCTGAAAGATGAAGCCACTGACTTCATCAAAAAGTGTGTCAAGTTCCAAAAGTTTGCTCTTATTCCTCGTCGTCTTACCAACCCCTTGACTGTCATCACCAGCTCAATACCTTTCGCAAAGTGGGTATCGACATCCTGGAACCTTTCTCCAAGGCACTATGTCAGCTTAAGTTCTTAATTATGGCAACTAACTACTTCAAAAAGTAGGAAAAAGCCAAACCCTTAACTAAGATCACCAACATGAAGGCAAAAGACTTCGTCTATAAGTCAATAGTTTGTTGGTTTGGAATTCCATTAGCCATGGTTATAGATAATAAAAGCAGTTTGAAGCGCTCGCCTTAATATGTTGTGTTAAGAGCTTAGAACTGATCACAGATTGGCTTCTGTGGGCTACCGTCAAGCTAATGGTTTGGTCGAAATCATAAACAGGACAATACCGCACATGTTGAAAAAGAGAATGGAAGACGCAAAAGGACTTTGGGTTCAGGAACTCTTCCACATACTATAGCATACAGAACAAAACTTCGGTCTCTTACAGGCGAGACCCCTTTTTTCTTGGCTTTTAGGTTTGAGGCTGTGGTCTCTTTTGAGGTGGGAAAATTTTCCCTCCGAGTCCAACTGTTAAATGAGATATAGAACGAAGAAGGATTGAAGGCAAACACTGAAGTCATTTATTATCTATTTCATATCAAGGTTAAGAGGAAACCTTAAACCTGATAATCAAGGTAGCAAGTCAGAAGAAAGGACCCTTCATTCTCTAAGGGTGTACAGGCCCTAATATGATCATTAATATGCTTAGAGGTCCAAAGTGGGGGGACAAAATGCTTTTCGTGAATAGTGAAGAGTTCTTCACGGGTTAATGTGCTTTTTTCAAACCTAGCTTTGAATCCCTAAGATTCACCAAGCTTAGCATCCCTCGAAAAGATCTCAAGATTTGAAGTCTCATTCTCTCTACTCTCACCTTCAAAAGTCTCACCATTTATTACTTTAACCTCAGATTATGATTGAGAAGACATGATTGTAAAAATGAAAGAAAAGGAATGGAGAATCTTACCGAAAAGTTTTGGAGGAAAGAGGAAGTAGATCTGCAGGTGGAAAAGGAAGAAACTCTGAAAGATGAAGTAGCATGAACTAAGAGTTGTGGAAATGAGGAATAAGAAGAAAATCGAAACCCTAAGTCTTCATTTTATAGTCCCGTCATTAATGACTTCCAAAAATATTTCGCTAACTCATCTCCCACGCTATTAAATCTGACAAAACAAGGGGCATTCAAACAATCCAAATGTCCTCATCATTAACTCTTGTAACCAAAAGGAGCACCTTAAGAAGCCAACCTTATCGTAATTATGAATATTAAAGGCCTAAAGACAACCTCCACAACTCCTTGAGGACTATTAAAGCCCTGAGCATTGAAGTGGAATTAAAGCCTCCGTAACCACGTAATTCCGCTAGGGCCCACTGAAACCCATACAGAAGTGGAATTAAGGCCTTAAAAGCACGCGATTCATTGGGGCCCACTGAAGCCCTGAACATCGAAGTGGAATTAAGGCCTCTATAGCCACACAGTTCTGTTAGGGTCCAGTGAAGCCCATACCGAGATGGAATTAAATCCCTAAGGGCTTCATAATTCCATTGAGGCTCTCTAAAGCCCACGAAGCCAACACAGGAAAACCAATATGCTTACCCATATAAGGCGTCACTGAGATACCTTACCGAGATGAAGATATCATTAACATCACAAGAGAGAACACTAAACTCCCTTAAAAACTCCTAAAGGCTTTCAAGGGAGTGAGCGATATATGATATAGGCAGGAATATCCTACCCAAAAAAATTTGGACACGTGGATCTTGACATAACTCACAGACCTAAACGGCATGGGTCAAGACGCCCTAGTACAGACCTAAAGACATTGGGTAAGATTATGAATTGACTCAAAGGTATGGGATAAGGCTGTTACGTGACTCATAGACTTAAATGGCATGGGTGAAGACCCCTTGGCATAGACCTAAAGACATGGGATAAGATCCCTGGTGGGATCCATTCCAGATCCTCTGAAGATGAGATCTCTAGAGCCTATATAAAGAGGCTCAAGGCCTCATAAATGAAAGTTTCACAACTAGAACCATTTCATCTCTCTCTCTCTCTCACTTCGGTATTTCAGTAGCCCTTACTTTCACTTTATCATGGTACACTTAATGACTAGACCATCGGAGGGTCCTTCCCAAAGAACCAAACTCTAGGTGGCTTTCCTTGCAGGAGTTCGTGTACTAAGTTAATGTGGACAAAAGAACGTGGCCAATTTCAGTCATCTATCTTATCCAACCCAAATCTAGTCTTACAACAATACCCTTAACCTTTTTTTCAGCATCAATAGTTATAATGATAATTTGGTTTGTGGTTGCTTGCTAAAAATTTTGTTATTTTCATTTTTGTTTAATCCAACAAACAAGTCACTCGTCTTGTATAAGAACCATTTTCTTGGGTACTGGTTGGAAAAAGCTTTCAATTTGGAGAGTGGCAACTGAAAATGAACGAGTTTTTATTGGCATTTTAATTTTTGAGGTTGAGAATTTAATTGGAAATCAATATGCCAATAAGATGATAGAAACCAAATCCTTCTTACCCTGTGGGCCATTTTTATTATTTTAAGTTGATTTTAACACTTTTTTACCACATACATTCGCAATTTATTTAAAAATTTAAGTAGAGTTATCCAAATACTAAATAAATATTTTGTTTTAAAAAAATAATTCAAATATTATTTATAATATGATATTGATAAGTGATAAGTTAATTTTTTTAACATTCTCAAACAAGCTAATAATTCATAGAGTAAATAGAATTAAGGTTGATCATGCTAACTCAATTCATTTTTCCATCTTTTGTGTAAGAGATTCACTTTTATCATGCTAACTCAGTGCATCCACGAGAGTCCATGGAAACTCCATAAATATTAAAAGAAAAAAGAATTGTAATATGAGAGTTACTAAATTTTAATGGTACAGTTATAATTATTTTGAAAAGTTATTATTTTTGCCCATCTTAAAATGATTTCTTTTAATAATATTTGACTCCATATCAATATAAAAGAACCTCATCTTACCTACTAACGCGTCAATTTCACAATGAGCTTTGTATTAAAAAATCTTATATAAATAACACGATCTTTTTATTAAAATATTTAATAAATAAATTAAATATTTTATCATATAATTTACATATGATATTTTAATATATAACCTAATGTAAACTTGTGACGTTAACCATTAGTAGGAGATTCTGGCATTATTCTTTATTTTTTCAGCGGCCTACCATTTGTTAAGCCCAATATCTTTTGTAAAAAGCCCATATATGTCCCTTATGTCTTAAATTAGATTTAGGGTTTGTCGTAGTGAAGCTACAGATACTAGCTCTCCCACTTATCTCCTCCATTGCTGCGTCACATTCTCTGGAGAACTACGTATCATGGCTGAGCAGGTTCCTATTTGGTCTTTCCTTTTCAGTATTGCTTTTATTCTCTTATTTGTTTTGGTAGCCTTATGTGTTCTTTGTTTTTGTTGTTACAGACTGAGAAGGCTTTCCTTAAGCAACCCAAAGTGTTTTTATGGTAAAATAATAGACAAAAATTGTTTTCGGTTTTCTGGTTGATGTGTTTTTTTTTTTGATTTCTTGTTTTTGCTTTGGTTTGTTTGTTCTGGAAACTCATTGAAACAGCTCCAAGAAATCTGCGAAGGGAAAGAGGCCTGGAAAGGGCGGGAACCGCTTCTGGAAGAGCGTTGGTTTGGGTTTCAAGACTCCCCGTGAAGCCATCGAAGGTTTCTTTTACATGCTTTCATATCTCTCTACCTGTATTTGCGTATGCCTTGTCTTAGTGACATATATCTGCAGCTTTTAGTGTTTGATGCTTGCACTTTTCATTAGTTTATGCTTTTTAATGTGTTTTGCTAACACATGATTGTGTTAGTGCTACTGAAATGTTGCTGATTTTCATGCTGTTTGGATCTAGGAAGAATGGGGGAAAGGGAAGGAAGGTTGCTGAGTTGCACAGGAAATTGGATTATTTCTTAAGAACCGTTAGTCGAAAATTTTCTTTTCTTTCTCAGGCACTTCCTGAGATCCTAACGGAGTCGCTTGATTTGTGCTCAGAACACTTCATTATGCATTTTAAGTCATTATGTGGTCTTTGCTTAGGTGATCTGACATTGTGCTATGATTAGTTAGTTTGCATAAGGTTTTCAAGGGGTCAAAATATCTACTTAATTAGAGAGAATATCAGTGTAACCATATTTGAATTTGATTTACTAGTGTATATTTTAGCATATGGATTATTTTTGTCAATTGAATAATGAATCTGTTGTGGCGTGACAAGTAGGCATGGAGCTGGATATGAATGTGTTTATCAGATGTTATATGTTGCAGCAGTTAGAGATGTTCGTAGGGGTATTATCTTATGAGTTAAAGGAATTCTGGGAATATGAAACTGATGCATTACAGCTATCTAGATCAATTAGGATGAATGCGTATAAGAAAAATATATGGTGTCAGAGTCAAATAGCAAGAAAGAATACAGCATCCAGCCATCAAATGTTGGAAGAAGTCTTTACAGAGTGCATTGTGTGTTGCAATAGTATAGAAGAAGTATAGAAGACTTGTAAATGTCTTACACGTCAGTTATGTCATCACATCAACTACCTGCCATTCCAGGGATTTAGTTAGTAAATATTGAAAATACTGCGAGATGCAAAATGTTAATAAAGATGTTAGGTTTAGTTACACTACGTTTGGAAGTTCCAAGAAAGGAAGGGAAGGGATTTTTTTAGGAAAGGAAGGGTAAGGAAGAGAGAGTAAAGGAGGGGTTGATCACTTACCCTTGTTTGGGAGTTTTATAAACTAAAGGTGGGTAACAAGCTTGTTTTTCGTGAAATCCCGCAAACCACCCAATTTGGGGTGTTAAAAAAATTGACTGGTTGTGGGTTTAGGAGGGTTATAGAGAACGCCCCAAAACCTTCCCCTCCTAAAAAACCCCAAACAGAGCTTTTAACCAACTCCTCCTTACTTACCATTAACCGTCATAAACCTTCTTGCAAATGTGTTGTTGTTTTGAAAGTAGATGGTGCTTGTGCTGTAATTTAAGCCAAAGGTCCACCCTGGTTCCTAAAAGTCAAGTGATATGTGCCTGCATTTCTCCAATAAAAAAAAACTCAAAGTCCATTCTCCTTTAAAGGCTCATTTGGTGTGACTTTCAGGGATTAACAAGTAAATTTTTTCATTCATTAAAGTAACATCATCCTAAAAAACCCCAAACAAAGCTTTTAACCAACTCCTCCTTACTTACCATTAACCATCATAAACCTTCTTTCAAATGTGTTGTTGTTTTGAAAGTAGATAGTGCTTGTGCTGTAATTTAAGCCAAAGGTCCACCCTGGTTCCTAAAAGTCCTAGGTTCAAGTTATGTGTGCGTGTATTTCACCAATAAAAAAAGCTCAAAGTCCATTCTCCTTTAAAGGCTCATTTAGTGTGACTTACAGGGATTAACAAGTAATTTTTTTTCATTCATTAAAGTAACATCATCTTTTGAACTAATCATTTTTGATTAACAAGAAAATCAGGTTTTTATTATAAAGATGACTTCCGAAAAGAAAAGTTACTTTTTGAATCACCTAATTAATGAAATTTTGTTCAAGAAGAACCATCAATGCAGCGTTATTGATGGGTGGAGCCTAAGCTAATACTGGATGCATAAGCTCAATTTATCTCAGCTCATCTTGGCCGATATATTTTTTTTCATGTTATAATGCCGCAATTCATGTTTTATACCTGGCACTGAAACTAGGATGTTTGCTGATTTGAACCCTGCATATTTCTTTCAGGAACATACATTGATAAGAAATGCCCCTTCACTGGCAATGTTTCAGTGAGAGGTCGTATCTTGGCTGGTACCTGCCACAGTGCCAAGATGATGAGGACCATCATTGTTCGACGAAATTACCTTCATTTTGTCAAGAAATATCAAAGGCATGATATAGCTTTAGTTAGATTGGTGTTTCATTTCTGTGTACGTTTTATGATTTTAAGAGAAGAATGCTTATGTTCTTTTCCACAGGTATGAGAAGAGGCATTCAAATATTCCTGCGCATATAGCTCCATGCTTTCGTGTCAAGGAGGGAGATCATGTTATTATAGGCCAATGCAGGTAAATTTTCGGCAGAAATCCCTGAATTGTTTTCTTAACTCGGGTAGGTGTATGTGTTTCTTGGCATTAACTATTCATAACTTATTTTTCTTGTTTTTTCAATATCAGACCATTATCAAAGACAGTGAGGTTCAACTATTCATAACTTATTTTTCTTGTTTTTTCAATCAGGCCATTATCAAAGACAGTGAGGTTCAATGTCTTGAAAGTGATACCTGCTGGATCATCTGCTGGTGGGAAGAAAGCTTTTACTGGAATGTGAGGATTGACTACTGTTTCTTGAGGTCGTCTTACAACTGTTTTGGGCTTAGGGTGGTCTGGTCATGTAAGAGAAGACTTTGAAGTTTTGATTTGCATCCAGATTTGATGAAATAATGGACCATGAGATGATTTTTTGCCCTTTCTTTTTCAAATTTTAAATTACATTATGGATTTTTGAGTATGCCCAGAACAATATTTCATGAGTAGGATTGAATTTTTTTTTATGCCAAGGGTAGCTGTTGCTCTAGTGGATTGCTTCCTTTCCATGAATATATTCTATTGTTAGGGTATGTTTGGATTGAAGGAGAGGAGAGTAAAAGAAAGCATATAATGATTATCCTTCCAAATTCTTCTAAGTCTGTTTTGGTTTGATGGTATTGAATTGTAATTTTAATGATTGCGTTTGGTTGTGCATTGAAAATAAATTATTTCATTCCAATTCTCAATTTAGTTTGGTTGAACTAAAAAATGCATGACTAAGAATGAAATTTATATGAATTGAACAAATGCTAGTAGTGTTATTTTTCATTAAAGTATACTATATATATATATATATATATATATATATATATATATATATTGTTTGTATGTGTGAACATTGATGTTTTCTTTTTTCAAAACATTTAGATAATTAAAACTACTACACAAAATTGTGAATATAAATGACAATACTAAAATACGAAAAAAAAAGAAAGAAAGTGGCCAGGGTGTTTGGAGGATGAGTCCAATCTGATACACCTATATAAAATATAAAATACATTTCTTTACACTAATTGCCTCATGTGTATTTGACATATAATTCATATTCTAAACTAATAATATGTATATGATTCATATTCTAATCTATAATATGTATATGCACAAATTTTCTATCAAATAAAAGACTAAAAACCAAATTAATGTTTTAGTAACTGATTTCCCTTAACTATATAATTGCATTTTTTTCTCTCTTTTCACCACTTTATTTTCTCCTGAACAATAATGTTTTCCAGAGTTTTTTTTTTATAAAGTATTGTGTTTGAAAATCTTATTTTCCAAACAACGGATTTTTAAACTTATTTATTATATTCTAGTATTTTTGTTGCATCAATTGCCATGTCATTATTTTTTAAATAATATTAATTAAAAGAACAAAACTTAATAATATTAAAGCATATCTCTCTTAAAAAAGAAACCCTATTAACATAACAGTTAGCCTCTTTTTATTTCTTGATTCTCTCTTTCTTCTTTGCCATATTCAGGGTTCATATTTGCCTACCTTGGCTTTTCGTTTCTCGCCACAAGGTAAGGCAATCTCTCTCTCTCTCATTTTCCCTTATTACAGACGCGTTTGCTCGAAATGAGATGAACATCAAAGAAAAATGAAGAAAAGTGTATTGTGGATTTTGTAGAAAACCAAGTGATAATCGACAAAAATGTCCAGCTAAATCTAGAGAAGTTCTCAACTAATATCAGCCATTAGTTTAGAAAGATCTACAAAACCATTTGCTTTTTACATGTAACTGCACTTTTTAATTTCATTTTTTCATTGAAAATTTATAGTTACCTTTTCAAATGATTATTTTTAATTGTAAATTAATTATTGGCATAATTATAATTTTCATCTTCCTCTAAGAAAAGTAAAAAATAATTATAATAACAAATAATATATAATATATAATGAAAGATAAAAAGGCCAATTAGATTAATCTTGAGTCTTGACAAGCTTTCTGTTATTTATAGTTAGTGGTGCTCTATAATGAATTATTTTGTATGTAGATTTCAAGAGAATTAAGTTAAATAAAAAAAAAAATGATAGAACCCTAATCCAATAAGAATAAACATTCTCTTTGTACACAGCTTCAAAATTTTGTTTATGTTCAAATTTTATTCAATTAATTAAAAAAAATAAAAAAGCTAAAAAAAATTACCTGCTAGGGTAGGCAAATATGAACAGTGAAGAAAGTGAAAAAAAAGGAAGAGAGGGATATGAGAAAGAGAAAGATGCTAGCTGTTATATTAATAGGGTTTCTTTTAAGAGAGAGATGCTGTAATATTAATAGGTTTTGCTCTTTTAATTTATATTATTAAAAAAATAATGACATGACAAAATTTTTTAAGACGAAATAAGTTTAGAAATACTATGATTTGGGAAATAATAACTCATGTTTTTCACTTACTGAATGTAATTAATCAATTAATGTTCTAGAAACTGATTATCCCTCATTATATGTAATAGATTGCATTTTTTTCTCCCCTTTTATCACTTTATCTTCTCTAACGACAGTAGCACCACAGTGTTTTCGTTTCGCTCATTCTGCTTCACTGATTGCATGTAACTAATTTTTCCTTAGTAGCTTATCAACCACCAAGTTTCATATTTGGCTTTAGGATGAAGAATCAAAGTGAATCTCATTCTAACTTTGATCTCTCTTCTAAGTAACTCACTCGAAAAATCAGTATTCTATGTTAGATTTTTTGAACAAAAACATTTTTAGAATTCTCTTGAATCAGGTATGTCTTTTTCAGAATTCTTTTGCTACGATTAATGATTTTGATCTTATTTTGAAATTGATCACTGTAGAATTTTCAAAGTCTATTGATATGATCAAAGAGATGGAGCCTGTAGCACTGGATCAAAATAATAGATACACAACAGTTGCTGCCAATAGAGGAGGACAATAGTACAAAGCCAGAGATTCAAAACCAACCAAGGAGTAGGAGGGTTCCTAACCAGACAAATGATCTGTTATAGGTGGAGTAGTCTATTACAAGATGAGTTGGCAGTCTTGAATTATGTTAATAATTGTTTCATTATATCTAGAGTCTTCAAGCATTGCCTATAAATAAGCCTGAACGTGTAAGAAAGAGGTATTAATGAATAAACCTATTCCCTTCTTCACAAACTCTCTTATTCCTTTCTGGCCTCATCCATTAGGAGTTGTCAACTAGCTAGAATTAGTGGATTACCAAAATTCTAGCACTACTGTTCTAACATTGGTGCTTTCATCGATCTCCCAATCTTACGAAGTTTCACTTAGAAATTCAACCACCATGGCCGAGCGCACAAGATTCTCAAAGTTGGATGATCAAATCAAGACTCACATTGATCAACTAAAGACTCAATAGCAATTCTAGAGAGATCAATATCAAGAATCTATTGAATTCAGAAAGGAAAGTATAAAGCTTCACAAGCAAATACATCAAAAGATAGATGAATTAAAGATCACAATGCAGCAATTCATGCATTCAATCGATTCCAAGTTTGAGATACTACAACAGCAAGGGAATCATTGTAACGACCTATCCCGGGTTGGTCACCCCCGAGACAGTGTCATTACATTTTGAAAATCCCAGCACGACACCTATATGCAACAGTAAAAATAATACTAACAAATATTTTTTTTTACATCAATCCTCAACCCTCAACAGGGGAGATATATCAATCTGATATTGACTAAACATTTTACACAACGTAATATGCATGAATATTTACAGATAAATATTTATTTTATTTTCTCATTAGTCTGAGGATGTTGACACGTATGTGGCTTACGGAAATGATTTCGTCTGACACTCAACCCAACATACTATTTGTCATGTCAGCTACCTGAAATCATTGTACAATGAGGGATGAGCTTCACAAGCTCAATGAATTAAATTTATTATAAGTACTCAATTTGTATAAATGGTCTTTCAATATTAAATCATTTATATCTCATACAACTTGATACTAGCAGTCTACTATCACTACACATGTCATAAGATCCATTCTTTATCAATATCTTTATCGTATTTATTGGTTTACCTTAAGACCGTCAATTATCTCATAATTACCTCATAGTGAGGTTCATATCATAAAATATACCATTTGGATGGTTCTTATCACCATAACTGTCTCTCTGTGAGACTTATCCATCTATAAATAAATTCGAAATAACACACCACACATCAACATTTCAATAATGCAAGCAATAATTAAAATAGATACAATGCGTGAATTATTATTTTGGGAACGTTTTCCCACAAGTCGACATGTTTTTATTATCTTAGACCGGCCTCCTCCCAGTTCTTTTCTTTCTCATTTAGACCGGCTGCCTTCTCAGTTCTTTTCTTTACAGCTTGTCCCGGGTACTACGGTATTTATTTTCAGCATATATCGGCTGTCACAGTGTCCCTTTTATTTTCAACACGTATTGGCTGTCACGGTTTTTCAATTAGACCGGCTGCCTTCTCGGTTCTTTTCTTTTCATTTAATGCATATGCATATGAACAATGATATGAAATATGCATATGAACAATAACATAAAAAAAAAACAAACATAAATTCAAATATTTAAATTTCCACTAAATTCCTTTCATCATAAATCACATCCAATCATCCATCAAAGCTTGTCCAGATTCACTAAATTTCATCCCAAATCACATCAAATCATCCATCATAGCTTGTCAAAATCCACGAAATTTCATTAATTCTTCTCATCATATATCACATCAGTTTATTAACCATAACTCGTAAAAATTTTTATTTATCACCATCATTATTAAATCAACTTATTATTCTAAAAATATTCTTTTTTTCACATAATAATTTTCTATGTGTCCAAAATTTATACCATATCTATCAACCAAATATTTATCTACCACCAAAGCATATGTTAATAATTAAATTTAATATTATCACTAGATATTTGATTTGTATTTAGACTACTTAAAAGTAAATCCAACTCACCACGTAGCACTTAAAGCTACCCGTGGATCACCTCATTGCCTTTCCCGTTCTTCTCAGAAATTTTCTCCGGTTGCTAATCGTTATTACCTGACATAATATTTGTATTAAATTTCTAATTATTTCTTCAATTCTTCATAAACCACACCCTTTGAAAATTCCCACTTTGACTTTCGGAAAATTTCATGTACGCTAAAAATTCAAAAATAAACACCACACTATTACCTTATGTTTTTCTGATAGATTCTCGTGATTCTCTATGAAATTCCA
Organism: Bretschneidera sinensis; assembly: GCA_023935145.1. NCBI lineage: Eukaryota > Viridiplantae > Streptophyta > Magnoliopsida > Brassicales > Akaniaceae > Bretschneidera > Bretschneidera sinensis. The sequence continues at coordinate 69,649,845 of CM043701.1, read as the reverse complement.
CAGTAAACTCCTTCAAAATTTTGTCCTTTCAACATTTCTTTGAGTCCCCAAGTGCTTTGAGAAAATAGGGTAATTGAAGGAAGATTAAACGAAATTTGATAAGTATATTATTAACGTTTATATATATAATAAGTATATATATATATATTTTGCAACCAAAATTATCTGCAGCTCCAATGCCTAAATTGCATGAATCAGTTGCCTTACATGCAGCAAGGCAGCCCTCCCCTTGTGACAGGCGGCAACACCTGTTGCAAATTTTTTTTAAAAACTTTTTTTTTCAAAAGAATTATTTTATTCAATTCTACGTATTTTGCATAAATATATTATTTTAATTTGATGTCATATTTATTAAATTACTTCTTTACCCTTACTTTACGAATACAGGTATTACAATAATCACTTTAAAAATTCTTGTTAGAGTTGGTGCATACTTCACGAGATCAGATCTGTAGAACCCCAGATGACCACGGGGGTCTCACTCCCCAGAGAGAGGGCGGGGGTTAGGAGGCAGCACCCCCGAAACTTTCAGGCCATGTACATGAGTTAGGTTTGTTTTTTGCTTGGCGATTTGGACTTGGGCCCATGAATAGCCGTAGTTCTACAGTATGGTAGAAATCCTAATTAGACCCTAATTAGAATGTCTTAAGTTGCTTGTGAATACTTTTTATATACTGAGCATACATTGTAACGAGAGATTTGTGAGGTTGATAATAAGAAACTTCTGGCAGGACGTAGCCCTACTCTAGGGTGAACCTGGGTAAATCTTGTCTTCTTTTCTTTCTGTTTATAATTTATATGATTGACAGGTCTCGAATCATTCAATTAGTATTAAAGCCTTCTGTTCGAGGATTAATGATCAGAGATGTCGATTGGATCACAGAGTGAAATCAAGAAGTTTGGAGGAAAGAGCTTCAAGTTATGAAAACTGAAGATGGAGGATCTACTTTTGGATAGGGATTTGTTGACGGTGATAATTGATGAGATACTGAAGAGTACGACGTCCATGGCAGAGGCGTTGCCAATGGTGGTTTTGATATCATTTTCAACGACCATTACGGAGTGGGAGAAGCTTGATTGGAAGGTACAAAGTCTGATTCGACTGTGCCTGGCTGATTCTGTCATGATAAATGTTTATGGAGAAAAGACTACGAAAGATCTCTGGAAGAAGCTGGAAAGCTTTTATCAGAGTAAATCTCTAGTAAACAAACTATTTCTGCGGAAGAAGTTGTACAACCTTCGGATCGCTGAGGGCGATTCTTTCTCTGTTCATCTACATGAGTTCAACACTTTGATAGGTTAGTTATTATCTATCAGTGTTGATGTGATGGATAACGATAAAGCTATTACGCTGCTTTGTTCATAGCCTAATTCGTGGGATAACTTGATAGTTGTAATTGGTAGTGGTATGATTGATCTGTCTTTTAAGAATGTTGTGGCAGCCTTATTGTATGAGGAGATGAGGTGGCAGGGTACAGATAACTCGTCAAAGGAGGCCTTATCCGTGAGAGGATGAACCTATGATAAAGACTACAAGTGGTTTGGTGATAAACCCAAGTTCAGGGGACGATCGAAAAGTAGGGATACATCTGGGTTGAAGTCTTGGAAGTGTAGGAAGCCTTGGCATCTAAAGAAGGATTGCAGAAGTAAAAATGTGAACCCTAAAAAGTGTATAGGCCAGAGATCAACTTTAGGAAACAAGGACTAGTAGATTATGATGTTGGTGACTTAAATATGGCATCCTATTTGGCTCAATCAGATCAAAGTATTTGGATAATTGACACATGAGCCTCCTTTCACATGACACCTCACAGGGACTAATTTCGTGAGTATGAAATCTTTGATGGGGGAAATGTTTTATTGGGAGATAACTCTTTGGTGAAAATTATTAGTTATGGAAATGTAAAGTTGAGGATGAATGATGGGACGATCAGAACACTTCTAGGTATGATAGGCGTGATGCAGGTTCCGGGTCTCAGCAAGAACCTGATGTCAGTCAACAAGATGACAGATGTGGGAGTGAATTTCAGTTGTGACCAAAATTCGTGCAAGATGACTCGTGGATCGTTAGTAATTGCACGAGGTGTTTGGTATGGTACGTTGGATAAGCTGCTGGGAAATACAGTACAAAGTCAGTGCAATGGAGGTTTTATTTATGAGAAGACAACTGATGATGAGGCGACGTCCTCTATGTTGTGGCATCAGAGGCTTGGGCATATCGATGAAAATGGACTATCTAATTTATCATCAAAGTAGATAGTGAAGGGAGTCCCAGATTGCTTTATGAGATTCGGTTTCTATGAGCATTGTCTATATGGCAAGCAAAACCGTGTGAGTTTTAAGTCCGCTGGCACGAGGGCAAAGGGTATTCTGGATTTAATACATAGTGATGTGTTTGGGCCATTTCCGATCCAATCTCTTAGAAAATCAAGGTATTATGTCTCTTTCATTGATGATTTTCAAGGTATGCATGGATTTATTTCATGAAGAGTAAAGCTGAAACATTTGATAAGTTCTGTGAGTTTAAAGGATTGGTAGAAAATCATATGGAAAGAAAGATAAAGGTACTGAGAACAGATAATGGAGGGGAATTTTGCTCAAACAAGTTTGATCAATTTTGTGTGGAAATTGGCATTGCAAGACAGAAAACAACTCCATATACACCTTAATAGAATGGGGTGGTCGAAAGACTCAATCTGTCACTCATGGAGAAATCGAGGAGTATGTTGAGTTGTGCAGACTTAGAGCTGGAGTTTTGGGCAGAGGTGGTTGCTACAGCATGTTATCTAAAGAACAAGTCACCTACATCAGCCTTGTAGGATCAAACACCATTTGAGGCACTATTCAGGAAGAAGCCGAGTTTGGCTCATGTTAAGGTGTTTGGGTGTGATGCTTATATGGATGTGCCAAAATAAAAGAGGAACAAGCTTGATTGCAAATCGGTGAAGTTCATTTTCATTGGTTATAAGGATGGGGTCAAGGGGTACAAGTTATGGAATCCAGAAAAAAAGAGTACAGTTTACAACAGAGATGTTGTGTTCAAGGAAACACAAAGAGATGTGGTGGCTGTCCAAGATGTACTGGAACAGCTAAAGTAGTTTCAGATTGATCTTAGCCTAAGAGATAAAGAGTGGGAGACTACCCCATAGATTGCATCGGATACTTCAGATTCTAAGTTAGTTGGGTCTAAGTACGATATTCATGTTTCTGATGTAAAGGATGAGGATTTAGATACTGGCTTGGGGGTAGAGATCACGCCTGTCATAAAGCGATCCACATGGGTTAGGAGACCACCCATCAGGTATTCCCCTAATGCATGTAATGCATTACATGCTTTAAATATTACTGGTGATAATCCTAGCACAATGAAATAGGCAAGGACCTCGAAGGATGCAAATCTGCGGAAGGATGCTATGAAAGAGGAAATGTAGGCACTAGATAAGAATGAAACATGGAGCCTTGTGAAATTTCTTAGAGATAGGAAGGTAATTGGGTGCAAATGGATTTTCAAGAAGAAAACAAATGCAGATGGAATGGTAGAAATGTATAAAGTATGCCTGGTTGCAAAGGGGTAATGAGGGAATTGACTATGGTGAGATATTTTCTTCGGTAGCAAAGTTGACTTCTATCAGATGTGTTTTATCTATGGCAGCTGCTTATGATCTAGAGATTAAGAAATTGGATGTGAAGATAGCTTTACTTTATAGGGACTTAGAGGAGGAAATTTACACGAAACAACTTGAAGGCTTTGTGAGCAAAGGCAAGGAAGATCTGGTTTGTAAATTAAAGAAGTCTTTGTACGGACTAAAGCAGTCACCATAGATGTGGTACCAAAAGTTTGATACATATGTCATTTAGCTTGGGTTCACTCGTAGTTATGCTGATCACTACGTCTATGTGAAAATGTTTATGGTTGATTTTGTCATTTTAACCTTGTATATTGATGATATGCTGTTGATTGGAAATAACAGGAAGATGATTAGCACTGTGAAGGCATTGTTGGCAAGACAGTTTGACATTAAAAACCTAGGGCCAACAAACTTTATCTTGGGCATGTAGATAAAGAAGGATCATGAAAATCGAAAACTGTGGCTAGGTTAGAAGAAGTATATTGAAGAAGTGTTGAAGAAATTCAACATGTCTGACAGTAAGCCGGTAGGGACTCCTATACCTTTAGGAACCAAGTTATTTGTGGAACAATGTCTGAAGATGGAGGAAGAAGCTGAAGAGATGGCACATGTACCTTATGCTAGTGTGGTTGGAAGCTTGATGTACACCATGGTGTGTACGAGACCAGATATTGCCCAAGTAGTGGGAGTATTGAGCAAATATATGTCTAATCTTAGGAAATAGCATTGGATTGCAACCAAGAGAGTTCTTAGATATCTTCGTGGCACATCAGAGTTTGCATTGTGTTATGGAGGTATGGAAGGTAAGAAGAATCTTGATATTGTAGGAACAATTGATGCTGACTAGGGAGTAGACATTAATAGCAGGAGGTCTACAAGCAGATATATATTCAATCTGTTTGGTGGGGCGGTGAGTTGGATGAGCAAGAGACAAAGTATTGTTGTTCTTTAATCCATAGAAGCAGAGTATATGGAAATAACTCATGCTGGAAAGGAAGCGGTTTGGCTTCAAAGGTTATGTACTGAGCTTGGGTTTAAACAAGGAGCAGTGAAGGTAAAATGTGATAATCAAGGTGCTATCTTCTTAGCAAAGAATCCTCTATTTGATTCACGGATGAAGCACATTGATATCCAATATCACTTCATCAGAGAAAAGATTGAAGAAAATGTGATAATCTTGGAGAAATTCGATACAACAGTGAACAACGCAGATTTCTTGACTAAGGCAATTAGTTTAGTAAAGTTTGAGTGGTGTGCTACTGAGATCGGCTTGAAGAAATAGAGTTCTGGGAAGTTTTCCATGTGTGTGAAGTATTTACCAAGTGGGAGATTGTTAGAGTTGGTACATAATTCCCGGGATCAGATCTATAGAACCCCGGATGACTATGGGGGTCCCGCTCCTCAGAGAGCGGGCAGTGCCCCCTAAACTTTCAGGCCCTGTATATGAGTTGGGTCTGTTTTTTTGCTGGGTGGTTTGGGCTCGGGCCCATGAATAGCCGTTTTTCTACAGAAAGGCGAAAATCTTAATTAGTCCCTAATTAGGACGTCTTAAGTTGCTTATAAATACTCTTTATGTACTGAGTATACATTGTAACGAGAGATTTGTGAAGTTGATAATAAAAAACTTCTAGCAGGATGTAGCCTTGTTCTGGGGTGAACTTAGGTAAATATTGTCTTCTTTTCTTTCTATTTATAATTCGTGTGATTGACAGGTCTCAAATTATTCAATTCTAAAGCTTCATTGGATCAAAATGCAGAGGTTACAATCACTCATCCAATCTCATAAAAGTTTAAAACTATGAGATTAGATGTTCCAAGATTTGATGGCTCGAATCCTTCAGGATAGATCTTTAAAGCTGAACAATTATTTGATTATCATTACACTCTAGATGATCAAAGACTTGTTATAGCTTCATTTCATATGGAAGGACCTGCTATCTCTTGGTATCAATGGATGCACAACAACAAATTCATTAATACTTGGAAAGAGTTCTTAAGGGCATTACAATTGAGTTTTGGACCATCAATGTTTGAGGATTATATTGGGGCTGGTCAAAATTGACTCAAGAACTATAGTAGCTGAGTATTAAGTTAAATTTGAGATGCTATCTACTAAGGTTTCTAGGTTACAAGAATCCTTATTGATCAATTTCTTCATATCAGGTCTTTAACCTGAATTAAAGACAGAACTATTCGTGGCATAACCCACTTCATTGATTCAAGCTATGAAATTAGCTAGATTACAGGAATATAAATATAAAGAAATGAGGCAATCATTCAAGAATCAATGGCTGAGACACTCATTGGCTCTAGGAATTTTGAAAACACCAGTTGGGGAGCAAAACAAGTTACCCTTTCCTCCAAATACTACTATTAGAAGATTGAGTCCTACTGAAATGCAAGTTAGAAGGGAAAAATGGCTATTTTATAATTATGATGATAAGTATTATAAGAATCCCAAATGTAAAAGACAATTTTTCTTGATGGTAGGGGATAAGAAGGAGGAAAACGATCATTTTATATCCAATCAAGAAAACCAAGAATCAGATGAAGAGATAAGATTTCCTGAAGTCAGTATGCATGCTTTAGCAGGGTAGTTAAACCGAAGAACTATCAAATTATTGGAACTCATGTGAAACATAAGCTCCAAGTGCTCATTGACAGTGGTAGCACACATAACTTCATAAAAGAAAAGATAGCTCTAAAGTTAGCCTTACAAATTTCTCCAGTTAAGCCATTAAAGGTTTATGTGTGCAATGGAGACTACTTGAGCTGTACTAAGCAATGGTTTGCAGTTGCACTTAATCTTTAAGACTAGATCTTCATAGTAGACCTCTTTATTCTTCCTATACAAGGTGCTGAGTTGTTCTTAGCATCCAATGGTTGGAGGTATTGGGACATGTACTTACAAATTATATGCTTCTAACTATGAACTTTCAATGGTAAGGCAAAAATATTCAATTAAAAGGAGAATACCATCTAGTTCATAATCCCTTACACATGAAACACCTGAAGAAGTTAGATAATGGAACTGAAATGTCATTTTTCTATCACTTGGTAGCATCTGCAGTACCAACACAGGATTCTGTTATCAAAGCTACTGTACCTGAAGCTGTCCAATCCTTATTGCAAGAATTTGAGTCTATCTTCAAAGAACCCACTCAGTTACCACCTTCAAGACCATTTAATCATCAGATTAATTTATTTTCAAGCTCCTCCTATAAATGTCAGACCATATAGATATCTCCACTTTCAAAAAACAAAAAATTAAGAAACTTGTTTTTGAAATGATTCAAACCAGTATCATTAGACCCAACCATAGTTCCTTTTCATCTCCTGTTCTGTTGGTAAAAAAGAAAGATGATTCTTGGAGTTTTGGTATAGATTATAGAGCTCTAAATATCATTACAGTCAAAGACAGTTTTTCCATTCCAAGTTGGATTTAAGGGATAGATATCATCAAATCGGAGTGGACCCTGCTGACATTCACAAAACAACATTCAGAACACATCAAGGTCATTTTGAGTTTGTAGTGATGCCTTTTAGACTTACCAATGCCCCTTATAACTTTCAGTTCTCTATGAATCAGGTTTTTTAGCCCTACTTGAGAAAGTTTGTTACTGTTTTCTTTGATGATATACTTGTTTATAGTTCTTTCCATGATCATTTACAACACTTAAGAACTATCTTACAATGCTTAATCTCTCATCAACTATATGCAAAACTTAGTAAATGCTTCTTTTGTCAATCCTCAGTAGAATATATTGGCTATATTGTTTATGTTGAAGGAGTAAGATCAAATAATTCTAAAGTAGTAGGTATGCTTGAATGGCTAGTGCCCTAAAATGTGAAACAATTGAGAGGTTCTTTTAGGCCTTACAGGGTATTATAGGAAGTTTGTCTAAGGATATGCCACTATGGCTCCCCTCTTGACTGATCTTTTGAAGAAAAAAGCTTTCCATTAGATTACAAAAGCCATGAATGCTTTTACTCATTTGAAGTAAGCTATGATAGAAGTTCCAATGTTAGCCTTACCAAAATTTACAAAGCTTTTTTAGGTGGAGACTAATGCTTCTAATGTAGGAATTGAAACTATCTTACGACAAAAAGACACCCCATTGCTTTTTATTACAAGAAGCTCAGTACCAAAATGGCTACAACATCCACTTATGTCAAAGAATTGTTTACCATTACCCAAGATATTATTAAGTGGAGAAAATATTTGTTGGACAGAGAGTTCATCATTAGAATATACCATAGAAGCTTAAAAATTTAATGGATAAGGTTATTTAAACTCTAGAGTAGCATCATTATCTCAACAAATTATTGGGATATCACTATGCTATTGTGTATAAACCTGGCAAAGAGAATGCAACAACAGATGCCTTATCCAGATTACCTGACAGTACTCATAACAATGCTTATAGTTCTAGCATATCAAAGATCCAACTAATTAATGCAGTAACTATCCCTACATTTGAATTCTTAACACAATTACAACAAGAGAATTTAACTCATTATGAATTGGTGACATTACATCAAGGCTTACAAAATGATACTTTAGTTGATCAAGCTTATCAAATGAAGAATGGGTTGTGGTACTACAAAGGCATGCTAAGGCTTGCTTTTACTTCATCCCTTAAACCTCTTATTTTGCAAGAATTTCATGCAACACCTACTAGAGTACATACTGGCATACTAAAAACCTTCTTGAGGATCTCAACAACCTTTTACTGGCCTGGGCTAAGATATAATGTTAAACAGTTTATCACCAAGTGTGTCATTTGTCAACAGACTAAGTACCCCACTACAATGCCAACTGGTCTTTTACAACCATTTCTAATCCTAGAACAAATTTAGAAATATATTATTATGGATTTCATCACTGGTTTACCTAGTTTTCAAGGTCATATAGTGATCATGGTGGTAGTTGACAAGCTATCTAAAGGTGTTCATTTTGTTGCACTACCTACTTATTTCACTACTGAAAAAGTTGCTAAACTATTTGATGAAATGGTGGTCAAATTGCATGGAATTCCTAGATCTATTTTTTCTTATAGAGACTTATTTTTCTTGAGTAACCTATGGCAACATCTTTTCCAATTCAGTGGCACAAGACTAGATATGAGCTCTGCTTATCATCCTCAAACATATGGACAATATGAGGTTCTCAATAGGTGTTTGGAGAAATACCTGAGATCATTTTCTCATGATCCATCTACCATCTGGTCAAAGTTTTTGTTGTGGGTAGAATATTGGTATAGCACCTCCAATCACACTGCTATAAAAATGACCCTTTCCAATCCATTTATAGTAGACAACCCTCTACAATTATACACTACATCAGAGGTTCCTCTTATATTGAAGCGTTGGATTAGGACTTATCTACTAGTGACACAATTCTTGAACAACTTCACCAAAATTTACAAGTTGCTCAGATTAGGATAAAACATTTTGCAGATCACAACATAACTGATAATTCTTTTGCTGTAGGAGATTGGGTTCTTTTCAAAATCTAACCATATAAAAAACCATATGTGGTTGTAAGAATCCATCACAACCTTAGTAAAATATTTTATGGGCCTTTTGAAGTTCTACAGAAGGTGGTAGCTGTAGCTTACAAGATGGCTTTACATGTCCACAGTATAATTCACCTTGTCTTTCATGTGTTTTTCTTAAAGAAATTTCATGGTGATCCTAACCAAGCTCTGGCTTCTTTATGTCCTCTATTAGTGGGAAACAAATCTATTACTATGCCTATGGCAATATTGGGTCATAAAACTATAATTCTTAACCAACAGCAAGTCCAACAAGTTCTATTGCAGTGGCAAGGTTTAGCACTTGAAGACACTTCTTGAGGAAATTTACATAACTTATCTCAGCTTTATCCCCACTTAAACCTTGAGGACAAGGTTGTATTTGATGAAGGTGGGAATGATATGATCAAAGAGATAGAGCTTGTAACAGTGGATCAAAATCAGATGGTAATAGATACAAAATAGTTATTGCTAACAGAGGAGGAAAATAGTACAAAGCCAGAGATTCAAAACCAACCAAGAAGGACTAGGAAGGTTCTTAATTGGACAAAGGACTATGTGATATAACAAATGCCACTAGAGAAGAGGGAGAGTTAGTTTGTTGAAGTAGTTAATTCTGTTATAGGTGGAGTAGTCTGTTACAAGATGAGTTGGTAGTCTTGAATTCTGTTAATAATTGTTTCATTGTATCTATAGTCTTCAAGCATTGGCTATAAATAAGCCCGAATGTATAAGAAAGAGGTATTAATGAGTAAACCACTTTTCTTTCTTCACAAGCTCTCTTCTTTCTATCTTCTCTCTTCCATTAAGAGCTGTCACTAGCTAGAATTAGTGGAATACCATAATTCTAGCACTACTGTTCTAACATTTGTATGTCCATAATCATAATTGTTAACTTATTTTGTATTCTTAAGGATGATTTTTCTCTTGATTGATTTACTTGGTCAGTTTCTCTTTATAGATTAATTTTATCTTTTTCTGATATAATTGAAGGCATAGAATTATAGTTTTCCTTTGGATAACTCGTGCTTGTGTTATCTTTCAAACTGTGGAGATAGGACAGTGGGATCAATGGAATCAATATGCACACTTTAAAATAAGGTAATCTTTTATCAATATTAACGTTAAATTGCTACTACATTCTTTTCTTATTAGATTATATTATTTATAACTAATTATCAGTATTTTAATTTTGATAGTTAATCTGCTTGAGGCAATGTGAATAGTTCTAGGTTTTATTCACATGCATCAAGAATGTTTGAACTTATTTTTGTTAGGAATAAAGCAAATATAAAATAAATAGACACTGGCTAAAATTTCTACGTCCACGAGCGATGGTGAGAGATTCCACTATAATTAAATTGGAGTAGAAATCAAGAAAAATAAAACTCCCTAATCCCAAATCCCAATTCACAATACACTTAACTATAGGCTATCAAAATTTAATTGGAAAAATAAAATAGCCCAGTAATAAAGAAAAATAGAAAGTAATTAATTAAGCTATACATTTTTCTACTGCCATGTCTTTTTTTCATTGTCACAAAGAGAATCCCAAAACACTTATATAGGAACAGTACATAAACAAGGAGAATAACACTCATTTTTGGTCTAGAATTCCATGTCCTATACCTATTAGTTATCTTGCCACCACTAAAATTTTGTATTTGTTTTATTTTAATTAAAGTCTACTGCCTTTTTATGTATAAGCATAAGACCCACAACTTTAGTTGCTGATGACGTGGCATTAGAAGCAACATAAAGGTTGAACCGGAACCAATAAATTATAGCCATATTTAATAAATCTCCACTTTAGCTTGAATTTTCACAAATAGCAAAATACTCTCCACCATCCCCAAAAATTCTCCAACGGGGCATAATTCAAACGTTGTAAGTAACACCAATCAAGTCTAAGCAATGTTCAAACTTGGACATTGGAAGTGGCTTAGTCTACATGTTTTCTTGATTATCTCCTATCCCAATTTTCTTCACAACAATCTCACTGCTATCAACTATGTCTCGAACAAAGTGATAACAAACATCAATATGCTTTGTTCTCTCATGGAACATTTGATCCTTAGTTATGTGAATGACACTTTTATTATCACAATGAAAAATAGTAGCATCATGAATCCAATATAATTCACTAAATAACCCTCTCAACCAAACAATTTCTTTGGTAGCCTCTGTTATAGCTATATACTCAGCATTTGTAATCGACAGAACAACAATTGGTTATAAATCTAAGATGATGATTCATGATATAACGAAGCATATTGGTGTTCATTATCACTTTATTCGAGACATAGTTGATAGGAGTGAGATTATTGTGAAAAAAATTAGGACAATAAATAATCCAGTAGATATGTTGACTAAGCCACTTCCAATGTCCAAGTTTGAGTATTGCTTAGACTTGATTTGTGTTACTTACAACGTTTGAATTATGCCTTGGAGAATTTTTTGAGATGGTGGACAATATTTTTCTATTTGTGAAAATTCAAATCAAGGTGGAGATTTGTTAAATATAGCTTGAATTTATTAGTTATGGTTCTACCCTTGTGTTGTTTCTAATACCAAGTCATCAACAACTAAAGTTGTGGGTCTTATGCCTATACATAAAAGGCAGTATACTTTTAATTAAAATAAAACAATGAAAAAAATTTAGTGGTGGCAAGATTACTAATGGGTACAAGACACAAAATTGTAGACCAAAAAGGAGTGTTATTCTTCTTGGTTACTGTTCCTATATAAGTGTTTTGGGGTTCTCTTTGTGACAGAATGAAAAGCAGATGGAGTAGTAGAAAAATGTATAGCTAAATCCATAATCCAATTAGACACAAAGAACCTATTACCACTAATAGTATGAACACAATCATATCCATAAGAGTCTTCTTCACTAACATTGGCTTCAGGTTGTTTCTTTTTTCGATCTTGATTATGATTTTGATCTCGATTTTGAACTAGATTCTAATTGTTTTCTTCCAGAATTTTCTTTTTCAAATTCCAACACTTAGACTTGTAATGCCTTTTTTTTTTCTTATAGTAATAACAAGTCACGTTCTTAATTCTAGACTTAGATTGAAATTTCTTGCTATTGTTACCTGAACATCTTTTTCTATATCTACCTTTAGAACCTTTAGTGACTAGGGCATCATCACCTTGACTCTATTTCTCATAATTATTCCATTTTTCCATATGCAACAAATAAAATTGTTGCTTCAAGAAAAGTTTGCTAGTGAGGGGTTTTGTCCTGTACATAGACTCTAATTTACATCATAAGCTAGCAACAGTTTTCTTTATAAGAACTTCACGCAAAACTCCATCTGATAGACATAACTAAATCACAATCAAAGTTGTCTCATCCATCTCTAGCTTTTATTCATCTGTCATCGTACTAGGCATCTTCTCTTTCCCCAACATCATCTGCTTTAAACCTTTTTGGGTTAATACGACTTGTATCTTTACTTATCAAATATTAAAACTGTAGGTTCCATCAAACTTCTATATCTCGTACGAAGTGGTAGAAGACATAGCGTCTACATCGATTAACAATAACTCTGATACTAGTTTATTAGGAATAAAACAGACAAAAAATAAATAGACATAAAAAATTTATATGGTTCAGAGCTAAAACTCTACGTCCATGGGCAATGGTGAGAGATTCTACTATAATCAAATTGGAGTAAAAATCAAGAGAGATAAAAAATCTCTAAGCCCAAATCGCAATATACCCAAATCTAAGCTATCATAAATTTAATTAGGAAAATACAATAGCCTAGTAATAAAGAAAAATAGAAACTGACCGATTTAACTTAATTTTTTTCTACTACGCTGTCTGTTTTGTATTGTATCACAAAGAAAACCCCAAAACATTTATATAGGAACAGTAACCACGGAGAATAACACTTTTTTTTTGGTCTAGAATTTAGTGTCCTATACCTATTCATAATTTTACCACCAATAAAATTTTGTCCTTGTTTTATTTTAATTACAAGTCTACTGTTAGAAGACCCACAACTTTAGTTGCGAATGACATGGCATTAGAATCAACACAAGAGCTAAACCGGAACCAATAAATTATAGCCATATTTAACAAGTTTAATTTTTTTTTTTTATGTACTAGACATGAACCTGTGATATGCACGAGCTTGAGTAGAGAAGAAAAATACATTAGAAAAGATTGAAATATCTACACAATTTTTCTTAAGACTTTAGAAAAAATAATACACTTTAAATAATCCATACAAAGAATTTCATTACTGCATAAACAAAAGTTTCCCAAATAATATGAAATACAATATATAAAGAATTTAGCTCCCTTCTCCTGCTCATTAGGAGAAAAATCTTTATTAAGAAGGATGACCTCTTTTGAAATTTTCCATGAAGGTAATGCAGGCAATAATGTCTCTTATTTTCTGTTATAACTCCTTTGATTCTAATCAAGAAGATGAACTTCTGATATCTTTGCCTTCAATGACAAAGGACGAAGAAATTTACCTTTAACTCATGTTTTGATATATCACAATGTGACTACATATGGTTCATGTTTTCCTCCTTTTTAAATAGTAGGCATAAAAAATGATTTTGAACTCTTTAAAATACCATGCAATATTTTTTTTAATAAACAATGGACTTTATAAGGCCATTGTAATTTCTAAATATATTGCCAAGCTTGATGCATCTTTTGATTCTCCTAGTTAGTGCTGCTCCTCCTATGATCCCCTTGTTGCATAATTTCTTTACTTTAGTTTAAATCTAAAGGCACAGAATATCATGATTTAACATTATATAATCCACTCGGGAAGAAATTATGTTCAACGAAAAATATTACCTTTAGATTGAGATGCAAGTTATGTCTGTCCTATAGAAAACAAATAGCTCACTAATAGGTTTGAAGTTATATGAAGCAATCAATAGTTTCAGATTAGCACAATTTCTAAATTCAATTAGAAGTAAGAACTATGGGAGTTGGTTGACAAAAAGTAACAGAGAGGATAATAATAATTAACAAGTTTCTTTCTCTCTCCCTATATATGTATATATATAGAAGAACAAAAATTGGTTGCAAGCATTGAAATAAGAAATGGAGAAGCCATAATTTCCAAAGAGCAATACCCCTTAACAGTTAGAGCACACTTTGAAATAGTGTGGGTAAAAAAATTTAATTCCTAGGTAAATAACTAATAGAACAGCTTGAAAATCAGATAGCAACAGGTTAATATCAGGTATCATAGGGCCTGTTAGAGATAGATCATCCTCCAAGCTTTAGATAGTGCTACATAAGTTCAGATAGTCACTCTCTACCTCAAGACCATGGTACTAAAGATCTATAGCAAGAAGAACCCCTCATAGAGCGCTAATGCTTCAACTAGATATGGATCAACCATATCCTGATTCTGTTTAGCCATACAAGCAACAAACCATCCCGGATGATTCTAATAACCGTCCTCAACCCCATGACTCGATAATGGACAACTGCACCATCTATATTCAATTTCCATGACCCCACTCCTAGTGGTTTATGTCTCATTAAGGCCCGAGAAGCCGACTAACTTCTAAAATCTTGAACTTCTAGAAAATCATGAAGGTAAACAGAAACCCGTTGATAAAATGCATATGGTGTGGCATCTCATTTTTTTTTTTTTATAGAGCTTGATGTTTCTGTTTATCGACAAACATGAAGCTATTGTAAAAGTAACGCTAGCATCTCACTATCCATATGATTAGCCAAATATTCTGCCCATTTCTTCAACCCCATTGGTGATCCCCATGAAGCTTGAAATCCACAAGAAGTTAAACACACTACCTTTGCAGCCTGAAACTCATTGTGTTAGGATTTTGGCCTAAATCATCACAAGGAAGAATTCTAATTGGTTTTGAAAACATAGTTTTCTATTTTATAGTTGGTTGTTCTAGTAGGAGTAGTACTAGTATCCTATTAGATTGTTTCTTGTACAAGTAGTACTAGTAATCTACTATGATATTTTTGTTCTTTTCGTAATAGTATTAAGAAAATATCCTCTATATAAAGGGGGTCATAGAGAAGGTTTAAGGCATACTCATAATTTCAATATACATTGTAAATAATAGGGATTTACAACTAGAGGTAGGCTGAGAGATTTGGGTGTATTGGAGATTTTGGATTGTGAGGTTTTCGGGGTAATAATTTTGTTTTTCCTAAAGTTTTGATTAAGAATTAATAAAGTTGTGAGTTTGTTGGTGGCATAGAAAAAGTGGTTGCCAAACCAGATTAAATTTTTGTGCTCGATATTTGTTTATTTATTTTCCTATTTAATTATCGTAAGTTTGAGTAAGTGGATTTTAGGAGTAAAATCTTAACAAGTGGTATCAAAGCATGGTTATCTATTTGAAGAAGCGGCTTGTTATTATTTGTTGCATCTGCGCCATCATGTCAACATATATTCCTAAATTTGAGGTTTATTTATTTAATGGAAGAAATAATTTTACTCTGTGGCAAAGTATAGTTCAAGATCTTTTAGTGCAACAAGATATTGATCAGGCTTTAGAGGAAGAAATGCTAGAAGAGGTGACTAATAGAAAGTGACAATCAATTAAGAGAAAAGGTGTGAACACAATCAAGTTGGTTCTTACTCCTAAGATCAAGTATACTGTGTTGAAGGAAACTACACCCAAGGGTTTGTGGGATAAGCTCGAGAGCATCTATGCATCAAAGTCTTTGAACAACATATTGTATCTTACGATGAACCTCTACTCTCAAAAGATGGAAGACGGTACAAGTCTTCATGATCATTTGAATGAACTCAACAAGCTAATGTCTCAATTGTTCAATTCAGAAGAAAAATTGAAGGATGAGGAGAAGGCATTGCTTTTATTATCATCTTCACCAAAATTTTACAAACTATTGGTACAAACATTGTTAGTGGGTAAATTGACATTGAACTTATATGATGTGATCACGGTCCTATACGAGAATGAGAGGTTGATAGGAAATGAGAGCTTGTCTAGTGGTAGTTAAGCACTTGTAGTGGAGAGTTCTAATCGAGGGAGGAGCCAATGGAGAGCGAACAATGGGTCAAGGTGGAAATCCAAATCTAGGCCTAGAGATGACAGTAAAAATGAGTGATTCTACTATAGAGAGATATGACACATACAATATTATTGCAAGACCATGAAGGATGATTTAAAAAAAAATGTAGAAGGATGAGTGGGAAGAAGAGTGATGATGGAAAGAGTAATGAAAGTTCTAATATCACTGAGGGAAGTGATGAAGAGGTGCTAGCTATTGAGCACATTGAAAAAAAGTTGATGAGAGTAATATGGTGCTACTTGATTCAGTGTCCTCCATTCACATATTCAATAAGAAGAAGTACTTTGATTGTATGAGGGAACCTACCCATGTCATAGTTGCTAATGCATGTGGGAAATGTTGTGAGTTTTAATTTACTTGCAAGCGCACGAGTCATTTGCAATATAGTGTTGTGCAAGTGCGAGGTCGAATCCACAGGGAATTGCGTTGTGAAAATATATTTTTAATCTAAACTAACTTTATCTTAACCTGGTTCCGAATTGGGAATGATATTTTAGAAAACAAAATAAAACTAAATTAAATTGATTTTTAAAACTAATAATAAAAACATTAAGGTTTCCGAATCCACCCCACCAAAGTTAAGCATATATGTTCTAAAAATATAGCCTATTAAAACATTCAATGAATCCAACTATAAGACAAAAAACAAAGAATATCCCAACTAAACCAAAAGCATCCAATGTGTCCGCTCTTAACAAATCACAAAGGAAATCCAATTTAATCGAAAAGCATTCAATGTATCAATCAGATGAAACACAAGGAATATCCAACAGACAATTTAAACTCAATCAATTATAAGATTAACTCAAATAATTGACAGAACATTTATACTAAAAATTGTCAGATTTGTACAAGCAAATCTGAACTACTACACCAAACAACGGCGGGGCTTCATCTTCAACCTTAGCTGAAGAGTCTAGCCACTCGTAACTATGAAACTATAATTCATAATAGAAGTGCTAAACATTAAACTACAACAACTAAATAAAAATAAATAAATAAACAACTTTACATGGGAGAAATTTCACTCGCTGACGGGCGGCGCTTCCCCTCGTGGTAGCAATGCCTTCGGGATCCACCAGAATGCTAGCGGACGTCCACCGGTAAACACCAAAGTGGCTCAGGAATTGTACCCAATGGCACAAAGAATTGCACACTGAATGATGAAGCCAGATGGTGTTTATATAGGGGAAGACCCAGAGCAATATGGGTTGTAGATTCGATGTGGGATACTGCTCGTGTACGCTCGATCGCAGTGTGGTGCGATCGATCGCAGGTACAATCGATCGCATGTCTGGTGCGCACGATCTCATATGCACTCGATCGCATGTTTGCTACGATCGATTGCAGATGCACTGAACTTCAAATATTTCGATGTGGGATGTTGGCCATGCGCTCGTTCGTAGGCAGGTGTGCTCGAGCGCAGGTGCGCTCGATCGTATATCTCGTGCGATCGATCGCAATGTCTCCAGAAGCTTTATATCTCCTGAAATGCTTCATTTTCTCCACAAACCTGTAAAAATACACAAAACACAAGAAAGATGTAAAATAAAGTGAAATACTACTAACTAAGAGCATAACAAATATAAGTTAAGGGTCTAAAATTTGCAATATTTAAGACTCATCAAATACCCCCAAACTTATATTTTGCTAGTCCCTTAGCAAAACAAAATAAAAGACTCAATGAAAAACAAAGAACATAAAGATAAGTTCATCACTCATGGTATCCAAAAATTTAAGGAGCACACATCACCATGATATTCATTCATGAGCAAACTTAAAAAGATAAACCCATCTTCGCAATGAATAGAAATGTTAAAATCTAATTACTTACAAAAGGCAGGTCAAGGCATCACAAGTCTGACACTGTGTAAAGTGAATTAGCATATAAAAGTGAAGCTTCGAAGTAACTCCAATGTGTAAGGTCTCTATGTCTCAAGATTCACCGAATTTCCCATCAAAATGAACGAAAAAGGCATAATTTTTTTTTTATTTTTTATAATAAGGCACGACAATGTTTAGTTCCCTTAAGCTTTCTAATTGACCCATGTAATGAGTGTTGAGTCAATGACTCCCAAACCAGATGGTTTTAGGGCATTAGGTGTATAGACACCCCTAAGGACTTACTAACTCGAGTCAAAAAAGCTATGAAAATAAACCAGCCTTAATACTACCAAGCAAAATTCCACCTTTTGACGTGAACACTCACTGCTTACTGAGGCAAGAGGTCCAGTTACTCAGTGGAAAGTTGTGGTAATTTTTATTTATTATTTTTTTTATGCCCAAGTGTTCATCCAACAAGTCATCCAGTTTCAGTTAAGATAAGGAAAAATACACATTAAAATCACATGTCATACCTCACATAATTTGTGTTAATGTGCTCGTGTTAGATTATGTCAAACATGTGAATTCTCAAATGCCTAAGGTAAGTAACTAAATTTTAAAAATTTATCACCAGATCATGTGTTCAAAATGTTAAGCTCACTAATGACATCACATCACAGAAAATGTTAAGATCAACCAAAATTTCACGATAACATGAGCATGCATTTATCTCTACGACGAAAAGACAACAAATTAGGACAAAGTGTGTGATGTGTCTCCCATACCCCCAAACTTAAATTATACATTGACCCCAATGTGTGAATAATATGGAAAGAGCTGACCTGGGATATGGAGAACTATCTGGACTAGTATGGCTCGTAGCATACCCCCAAACTTGAACTGAAGTACGCATTGTCCCTGAAAAATAAAAACT
Organism: Bretschneidera sinensis; assembly: GCA_023935145.1. Lineage (NCBI taxonomy): Eukaryota > Viridiplantae > Streptophyta > Magnoliopsida > Brassicales > Akaniaceae > Bretschneidera > Bretschneidera sinensis. The sequence goes on along the minus strand of CM043701.1, from coordinate 69,630,855 downwards.
GGAAAACAAAAAATACTGGAAACAAACATTAATCATAAAAATTAAGAAATATACAGAAAACATAAGCTGTGGGGTGCTTCCCATGAGCGCTAAGTTTAAAGTCTTCAGCCAGACTCCCCTTAGTAGACGACACTCAATCAGAATAACTAGGATCCTCCAATATTATCGTCTCTATGTCCAGACTCCTCAACTCCAAGAATGGTTTTAGCCTTTGTCCATTTACCTTAAAAATGTTACCATTCTTGGGATCCTCAATCTCGATGGCCCCATGAGGAAAAATTGACCGAATAATAAATGGGCCTGTCCAACGAGATTTGAGCTTGCCTGGAAAAAGATGCAAGCGTGAATTGTAAAGAAGAACTTTTTGACCCGGCTTAAAAGCTCGTCTCAAAATGTTTTGGTCATGAGTCTTCTTCATTTGTGTTTTGTATGATCGGGCACACTCATATGTATCATTCCACAGCTTCTCCAATTCATTGAGTTGGAGTTTTCGTTGTGAGCCAGCCTTGGAAAGATTGAAATTGAGTTGCTTGATAGCCCAATACGCACGATGCTCTAACCCGGGTTTGATCCCCGACAACGGCGCCAAAAACTTGTTGTGAGTTTTAATTTACTCGCAAGCGCATGAGTTGTTTGCAGTATAGCATTGTGCAAGTTCGAGGTCGAATCCACAGGGAATTGCATTGTGAAAATATATTTTTAATCTAAACTAACTTTATCTTAACCTAGTTCCGAATTTGGAATGATATTTTAGAAAACAAAATAAAACTAAATTAAATTGATTTTTAAAACTAATAATAAAAACACTAAGGTTTCTGAATCCACCCCACCAAAGTTAAGCATATATGTTCTAAAAATATAGCCTATCAAAACATTCCATGAATCCAACTATAAGACAAAAAACAAAGAATATCCCAACTAAACCAAAAGCATCCAATGTATCCGCTCTTAACAAATCACAAAGGAAATCCAATTTAATCGAAAAGCATTCAATGTATCCATCAGATGAAACACAAGGAATATCCAACAGACAATTTAAACTCAATCAATTATAAGATTAACTCAAATAATTGACAGAACATTTATACTAAAAATTGTCAGATTTGTACAAGCAAATCTGAACTACTTCGCCAAACAACGGCGGGGCTTCATCTTCAACCTTAGCTGAAGAGTCTAGCAACTCATAACTATGAAACTATAATTCATAATAGAAGTGTTAAACATTAAACTACAACAACTAAATAAAAATAAATAAATAAACAACTTTACATGGGAGAAATTCCACTCGCTGATGGGCGGCGCTTCCCCTCGTGGTAGCAATGCCTTCGGGATCCACCAGAATACTAGCGGATGTCCACCGGTAAACACCAAAGTGGCTCAGGAATTGTACCCAATGACACAAATAATTGCACACTGAATGATGAAGCTAGATGGTGTTTATATAGGGGAAGACTCGGAGCAATATGGGTTGCAGATTCGATGTGGGATACTGCCCGTGTGCGCCCGATCGCAGGTACAATCGATCGCATGTCTTGTGCGCACGATCTCATGTGTGCTCGATCGCATGTCTGCTACGATCGATCGCAGATGCACTGAACTTCAAATATTTCGATGTGGGATGTTGACCATGCGCTCATTCGTAGGCAGGTGCGCTCGAGTGCAGGTGCGCTCGATCGCATATCTCGTGCGATCGATCGCAATGTCTCCAGAGGCTTCACATCTCCTGAAATGCTTCATTTTCTCCCCAAACCTGTAAAAATACACAAAACACAAGAAAGATGTAAAATAAAGTGAAATACTACTAACTAAGAGCATAACAAATATAAGTTAAGGGTCTAAAATTTGCAATATTTAAGACTCATCAGGAAACACAAAGTAATTGATAGTGAATGAAACTTAAGGTTGAAGCTCCATGATGGAAGCATGAAGAAACTTGATAAGGTAAAGTTTGCTTCCTCTCTCACTAAAAATATCATCTCTTTAGGAAATTTTGATAGGATGAGATACACATAGACTGCGGCAAATGGAGATATGCAAGTTCTTAATAGATCAAATATAGTGTTGAAGGCTACTATAAACAAGAAGGGCTTGTATATGTTGGATGAGAAGATTTTTTTTAGAAAATTAGGTGGAGAAGATATGGAAGGACCAAAAGGAAGGATTATACCAACCAAGAAGAAAGTTAGATTTGTTGATGAGGTGTGAAAAATTTGAGCCAAGGTGGAGATTTGTTAGGATTTTGGCTCAAATCCTCATAAGGAAGAATTCTAATTGGTTTGGAAAAATTAGTTTTCTATCTTATAGTTGGTTGTTCTAGTAGGAGTAGTACTAGTTTTCTATTAGATTGTTCATTGTACAAGTAATAGTATTAGGGAAATATCCTCTATATAAAGGGGCCCTAGAGAAGGTTTGAGGCACACTCATAATTCCAATATACATTGTAAATATGAGAGATTTACAACTAGAGCTAGGTTGAGAGCCTTGGTTGTATTGGAGATTTTGGGTTGTGAGGTTATTAGGGTAATAATTTTGATTTTCCTAAAGTTTTGATTAATAATTAATAAAGTTGTGAGTTTATTGGTGGCATAGAAAAAAAGGCTTACAAACCACATTAAATTGTTATGTTTGATATTTGTTTGTTTATTTGCTTATTTAATTATTGTACGTTTGAGTATGTAGATTTTAGGGGTAAAATCTGAACACTTTCAATACATGAGTAATTGATTTGCCAGCACCCTCATAGATAACACAGAGTATCTATCAAAATACCTCTCTTAATAGATTCAACCAAGTTGGGAGAATGTCCCTACATGCTCGCCAGGTAAATACCTTAATCTTATTCGGCATTTATAAGCTCTATATTAAGTTCCAAATACCATCATGATTAGGGGAAGAAGAACTACTGGCACCCTAAGCCACTCGATTTTCTTTGAGTTCTTACAACATGGTATGCACTTTTAACTGTAAAATAGCCCTTCTTGTTTATATGCCAAACCACCCTGAGCCACTAGATTTTCGTTGAGTTCTTGCAACATGGTATGCACTTTTAATAGTAAAATAGCCTTTCTTATTGATATGCCCAAATAGTAAAAATTACTTGAGTTTACTGTGTTTGATGAAAAAGACACGACGAGGAATTAAGCAAGAGAATTCTTGACTTTAGTATGACATGTGGTTAAATAATTTATCCACATGGTTAAATTGTTCTATCTTATATGGAAATAACACTAAGAAAGTCTGGGAGAATTAAGAGAGGGGGGGGGGGGGGGATAGCTATTAATTTGAAAAAATGATAGTTAGGGAGTTTGTTTCTTGTAATTGAAAGATTGAGGACTAATTTGACCTGGGGCAAACTATTAGTAACAATGGTATTATTTAGCAGCTTAAAGTACTAAATAAAGAATGAATTTGTAATTCTACATGTTCATGCATGTATAGATTTAGTAAAACCTCAAATAGTGTGTTCTATGTGAGAAATTTCTAGTGAGAGCATTTTTGGAACACTACAACCCTTGGTTGCTACAGGGAGTTTCATCTTCAAGGGTTGATTCTTGATAGAGGAACCAACCATGATCACAACAGATACTGCTTGTCATCTTTGATCGATTAAGTATTGTTAAAGCCTTATTAATTATTGAGTTTTGTCCTCAAATTTTAGCTCAGAGACTTGTTTATGTTGTAGTGAAGAATTGCTTGACCATTTACCATAATTAGTCAACCAACTCTAACGGAACATTGATGTATGTGAAGCAGTAAAGTATTAGTCTGACACTAATTATGGTAGTAAGTTCCAGTTTAAGAAGCAGTTAAGAATTGCTCGACTAAGTACCAAAAGTCTTTATTCCTAACACAATTTTGTGCATATAGACTTGAATTGTTTTAGTGCACAAAAGCTATTTAACCATGGGACTATAAATATGTTTTTTTTAGAGCTAGGAAGAGAATCTTATTCTTCCTTGGGTGTGTGAAAATATAAAAAACAATTGCATTAGGTGTTTAGGGACTTGAATTGTGTTAGGGTTTCAAATTTGAAACAATTTGTAATTTTCTTACTCTCATATTGAAATTTTATCAGTGTTTAAACACTACCATGGATGTAGGAACATGTAAATATTTTGTTCTCCTCTTTTATGCTTTATTTATTTTTGGGTTTGGTTTGCTTGTGTGATTTTTTATATCTTGGTTGATTTATCATTGGATTGTGGCGTTTTCCGCAACGCCTATCATGTCTATCTATGACATATGCCAAATTGGAGGCGTTATATACATGGGCCAAAGTGCTTCATTCACAAAAATTTTGTATTCTAATGAGCACAAAGACAATTTTCATCACCCATTTAAAACAGGATTGATCCATTCCCAAAGTAATCCCACTTAATCTTTTATGCCAAAAATATCCCATGCCCCTATTTTATTTGCCTCTATGGGACCACAAAGACCCCTTTTCACTTTGGTGTGTGCTGCTCTTTGTTGTCATGCACTCTTGTTATTTTGTTTTTGATACAAAGATTTCGATCAATGAGCTGAAATTGAAATCACTTAAGGTAATACACTTTCATTTTTATCAGGGTAGTGTTTATAGCATTTTATTGATAAACATTTATCCCACAATTTATTGGCTAGCAATTTAGGGTTTTTACCCATAACTTTTTGTAACTACCCATCCCGAGATGAAATTGTCACATTTTACCATCCCAGCACAACACATATATGCAATAATACAATACATCAACTGAAAATAAATATACATTATCTTTCTCCAATCAGAATTAAATATATACAAATATAATAAAATGCATGAACAGTCTTTCTTAAAATTTTCTTTCTTTCTATTTCTTACAATGTTTTAGGACGCTGACAACAAGACTTACTTAAATTACTCACTTTGAGTATTAGTTCAATAATCTACCAGTCCTGCCCACTGCTTTAAATTTATTCAACAATGAGGAGTGAACTTCATAAACTTAGTGAGTTAAATTTACTAGAAGTACTTGATTTGTATACTTTTAGTCATAATTCAATATTAAATCATAACAATATTCTTTTAATATTCTTTCATCTATCATCTCATATATACTTCAACATGAGTATTCTTCTATCTCTTCATATATTGTAATTCCAATCAATCATCATACTATATTCTTTCAAAATTCTATCTTATATTCATATCATTTCAATTATCTTCTAATATATTTAATCAGCTAAAGTTTATCATCTCAATAACATTATCATCATCTAACTATAATAATTTACCTCGTTATGAGGTTCACAATATACAATAAATTTATTATTTATCATGTCATATCTTTTTCCTTATCATAGTTGTCTCATCATGAGACTTCTGTTTCTATCATCATTATTTAATCACTTTGATGCTAAGGCATCTTAATCACCAGTGATAAAATACTCTAAATAAAAATGCATGCAATTATATCATCTTTCTTTTCTTGTTTCTCATCATTTCATCATCATTCCATACTATCAACGTATGGGAAAAATACGAATTTTGGTACATCATCTGGGAACATCTTCCTACATGTCTACATGTTTCATCTAGACCAACTACCTTTATGGTCTTCCCTCTATGCATATGATCAGCAACATGCAAGCATGTATATCATAACATACAAATTAAACTATCTTTCTTTTATCATATCGATATCAACCATCTCTTCATATAATATCAATTTATCAATCATAACTTTCATAGATTCATTTCTCCATTCAACATATATTTCTATCAATTAATCTTTCATACATTTAACATTCAACAATTTCCATTTCATCATATTGTCATTCTATTTCATCCAAATATTATATATATATATATATATATATATAATCTCTTTATATTATTTATTATATCAGTTTCCATACAATTTACATGTTAGTCTCGTTTACTAAAAGTAAATTCAACTCACCTAATAGCACTTAAAGCTACTTTTGGATAACCTCTTTTCGATAATTCCACCCAATTTCTGATCACCAACACCTATAATAACATCTTATTAAATTTCTATCTTATTCTTCAATTCTTCTATATTTCATATTCTATAAATTTCTATACCCAATTCTGGGTAATTTCATGTATGCATAAATTTAATTGTCTTTAAAATTCAATATAGTTAACTAAAATTATTTTCTTTCTATTTAAATTCAATTTCAAAATATCTTTTTAAGAATAATAGAAGAACAATATATAAATTCACAATAAAATTCATATTGTTACATTTTTCAAAGATTTCCTCGAATTTCTTGAAAATTCTTTCGGAAGTTTTGACAAATTTAAATCTTTCAATCTTTAATTATCAAATCTTTCAATCCCAAGTGTTTATCAAATCTTTTTTTAGAGAGAGAGAGTAGTCTTAAAGAGAGAAAATGATTTCGTAAACTGATTTCAAACTTCAAAATCCTTTACATAATTTTTTTTGAAAAATTTATAAAACTACCATTACCAGTAGGCTACTTGACTGACTGGTTCACCCACTAGTTGGCTACTTTGCCAACTGGTTCCCCTACACCACCATTCAATAGATAATTATCATTTTGCAATTATCTTCAAAAAATCAATTTTTTTTTCTCTTTTTGTTCCTTCCAAAAATTTCTTAAAAAATATAGAAAAATATAAAAAAATTGTATTTTCTTCTACCAAATTTTCTGATTATTTTACTCAACCTCATTCCATATTTTCTTTAAAATTCTTTCATTTTCAACTTCCATTTTCATAGTAATTTGATATTTTCTTCTTAAAAATATTCTAACTCCTTTCAATAAAATTCTCAAATATCATCTTTCAAAATTATTTCAAAGTAAACGGTAAATACTTCATGTATGCATTATTTAATTAATACAAATATCAAATTACTTTTTTACCCTTACTTTCAGAATACGGGTACTACACTTTCCTCCAAATTTGAAGTTCTTGAAAATTTATGGGTTGATTTCACAAATTTATCGATTGTTATTCTCATTTGGAATATTTTGGGACATTAAGTTTGATTTTAATTCTTGTCTCCAAGGTTGATCAATCCAATGATTTGTTTATATTTTGATGAAGAATTCAGCGACAAGCACAAACAACGAAGTCTTGCAACTTGTCATTGTGAATGAGAAAAATGAAATTTAGTTACTTTTTGGCTAGATTTAAAAGAAAAAATATCAAAAATGAAATTTTGAGCTACTATAGAGTGAACAGAGAAGGCCTATGCATTTTCGGCCAAAACAAAATTATTTCAATAGCATATTTTAATACTCAAGAAAAAAAGAAAACAAAATTGAATTGATTTCTTAGTTCACTTCAGTATGTATATTTTAAATTTGGCCATTTTTGTGTCTTTAAGATAACTAGTATTACTTATATGATATCTATATCAATAATTTTTTATCCTTAAAAATAATGTCATATGGGTGAGTGTTGTTTTGTTTTAGTTTTTGACCCAAAAGAATTGTTTTCTAAATAATTGCACATATTTTTTTTCTTTCTATAATGCAGATTAAAGGAGTCTGCACAAAAAATGAATTAGGGGAGTTATTTAAATGAAAATTTTCAATCTCGTGAAGAGCTTTTTGATGATGTTCGGAAGTTTTTCGAATTAAAAGGGTGTGTGTTATCTATAAAAAATTCTAAGAAAAATTAAAATGTGACTTTAGCTTGTGATAAAGGGGGTCATTATCGAGATAGGCATAATATCTCTTGATAGGATATATGAAAAGGAAAACGAAAACTCATCTCATTAGTTGCCGTTTTGAAGTTCACGGCAAGGGAACAAAATAAAGTTTTTGGACACTTGAGGCAAGAAATCTCTAGCACAATCATGACCCATTTAGTGATATGTCTGGTCATCCTTTTTCTCGTTGTTCCTCTTATAAAGAAATGCCTATGTCAAGAGTTCCACCATGTGAAATCCTTTCTTCACTTAGACAAAAGAATCCAAGCCTTTAAGTAATATCTAAGACTATTTATAATATGAAGGCTAAGATCCACATGAACAACTTGAAAGGTCGTTCCATAGTACAAGACTTATTTAAAGAACTTGTACATGGAGGTTTCACTTACAACATTGTGTGTGATGAGAATGGGCATTTAACACATTCTTTGCACACACAAAGTCAAATGAGTTGACTCGAACTTTATCGAATGTCTTTGTGATGGGTTGTACTTACAAGACTAATAAGTACAAGATGCCATTATTTTATATAGTTGGAGTTTCAAGTTTCAACACTTCATTTTATTCTTATTTTTCGTTCTTCAAAAAGGAGGGAGAAAAATACTATATTTGGGATTTGCAAATGTTTAAGAACATATTGGCTCCTAGTTATCAACCTTCGGTCATTGTGTCAGATAGAGAATCAACTTTTATGAATGCCATAAAAGTTTTATTTCCTACAACTTGACATCTTTTGTGTGTATGTCATATATAAAAGAATATTTTTTCGAATTGTAAGCATCACTTTGAATAACAAGAAAATTAGAATCTATTCATGTCTACTTGGAATGAAGTAGTGTATAACAAAACAAAGGAAGCATTTGAGAAAATTTGGTGCTTTTTTAATATTTTATTTAAAGAAAAAAAGGATGTGTTGATGTATATCCAAAAGACATGGCTTCCTTACAAAGAGTGATTTGTGAGTACATGGATTGAAGTATTCACATTTTGAAAATCGAGCTTCTTCAGGGGCAGAAAGTACGCATACAAAATTTAGAAATATTTGAAAGATTTTATGGGTGATCTTTGACATATGAAAGAAAAAATGTGCCTTGCAATTGAAAATGGATTTTTAGAGATAAAAGCAAAACTTTCATGTGAAAAGTTTCGAGTTTGTCATAGCTTCAATATTTTTCTTTTTAAGAAAATTGTCACTAATGTGTCAATCTTTGCAATGAAAGAGCTATACAAGCTATTGAAATGGTTAAATTTGGGAAGACTAAACCTATATGCACTGGTCATTTTATGTCTACTATGGGTCTTCCTTATGCACACATGATGATGGGGCACAAAGATAAGGCATTGCCACTAAACATAATACATTCATAATTGGAAATTGACACAAAGAGTTTACCATGTGCTAGTGGTGGAAAAAATGATGATGACGGTGAATTTGTAGAGTTGCTCAATGAGTTTTGAGATAAATACAAAAAATGGCCCATTGCTCAAAAGGAAAAAAAAAAACAAGAGAAAAGTTTTATCAACTTATGAGTGCACCATTTTATTTACTTTTTAAAACAAATGTTCTAGCCCACAAAGGTCGCCCTTTAATATCAAAGAAAAAGAAGGAATCAAGGTCCACAAAATAAGATCCTTCACAATTTGAGATAGTTGAAACAACAAGAAGATATAAAATTTGCAAAGTTGTAGATCATAATATCTACATATGTTAAAATGAAACTGAAGCTAGTGTTTAAGGTTCTCAATGTGATTTTTGTCTAGTTGATGGTGGAGACATCTTAAGAGTGATCGACTTAAATATAACACTTTCAACCAATAACCTAAAGTGAGCTTGATTATGATGTAAGCGTTTTTCTTTTACTTTTATTATTACTCATCATGTTTATAATGCTTGTTTGATATACTTTTACTAAAAATTTCTAATGTGCTATTTCAATTTTTCCAGGAGCTATTTTTTCTTATGAGTGAAGGATAATAATGATGAAGTTATGAAGATTTATCATTTCTTTTGTTTCTAGGGCTTATACAAATTCCATTTTATGAAATTCTTTAATTTTTGATTTTTCAAGTATTTAACTTTTCCTTCTTTTTATATTGTAGGAATGTTTCAAGGTTTCTTTATCGTGTTTCATGAGTACAATGGATTTTTTTTTTTTTTTTGAGTTCTCATTGAAAGAAGTTAACAAGGTGTGATGAAGAAGACAAGCTTCTATGTTTGGGTGATAAATTTAGCCTTATTACGGAAGAAACAAAATAAAATTAAATTACTAACCTCTAACCATGAATGATCAAACACGTTGTTCTCTATCGAAATCCACTTGTTTTGCTATCCAAGATAGCACCACGATTCCGTATTAGTTAACTTACTAAGATTTTCTGAAATAATTGAAGTGTTTGACAAAGCCTACTAGCTTATGCAAATCTCTAAAGATGAGATTTGATGGAAATCAAAGATATCATATCTTTTGCTAGGCTAGGGACCTTTGTCAGTTTAAAATTCTTTTTATATCTCCCTTCTATCAAGAAAGTTATAACTTCCCATCACTACTAGTAGTTTATTTTTAATAAACCACCCAAAACCCATATGCCCAATTACATAATTAGTGGGTAGTTAATTCCAAACATGTCACCCAAATAAAACATGGGCCACGTCAGTTTACATTCTCCCACTTGGCCATGTGATATAATTGAAATTTGGGTAACACTTACATAAACTATGGCTATTAACTGAAACTACCCATTTCATAATTATGGACATTGTATCCTCAAAAAGATATTCTCAATACACGAATCATAGTGGGTAAGCTCTTTTACCTAACACTTTTTTCCATGTGTTATAATGGATGATTCTAGAACCTTATATGGTATTAGTTCCATATGAATGATTTCTTATAAGTCATTCAGGGTCCAATCCATTTAGTGGATTAATAAAACATGACAAACACTTTGTGTGCACCAAATATAAACATCATGTCAGAATTGAGTGTAAAACAAATGTTGTCAAATAACAATGAAACTAAAATGAGCTAATAAGTCCCATATGATCCACGTGATCCTTATACACTTTCACTGACAACCTTTTTGTCATGAGATCTACAACCATTAACTCTATACTTACATAATCGATCGTTACTATATACTTTTTCACATTATCTCTGACAACTAAGTACTTAATGTTAACGTGCTTATTTTGACTTCCACTCTTGTTATTCTTAGAAAAAGAACACTGTAGCCAAATTATCACAATATAACTTCAATGGCTTAGCTATGGAATCCTCCACTCTAATCTTTGTAATGAAATTCCTTAACCATATTGCTTATGAAGTAGTTTCAAAGCATGCTCTAAATTCTGCCTCTATAGTGGATGAAACGACTATTGATTGTTTTGCACTTCTCCATTATATTGAACCTCTAACAAGTAAAAACACATATCTTGAGGTCGACTTCCTGGAGTCTTGATTACGCCCAAAACACACGCGGTAGTTGTAGCATGACTTTGGGGTGTCGATTTCACAGAGAAACAAGTTATCTACAAAATAAGGTGTGAACCATATCACAAACGATACAAATTTAAGTGAAAAAGTATGAATTTTTGATAATGAAGTAATTGTGTAAAATAGATTGTAAAATATAATAGGGGAACAACAAGGTTCCGGGAATCCTCCCTAGGTTTGTTGCCCTAATCCTAACTTGATTCAGTTATTTTTATCTCAGTTGCGGGTTTCACATCCCAAACATGCAACCGACAAATATTTAATAAGAGCATGTATAAACCCAAATGTAATTGTTATGAAATACTTTACTTTTGATTCATGCACACATGATTCACCCTATAGGTTTATCAAGAAACAACAATATATCTTTTATGACAATATTGCAGTAATGGACAAACCTAAAGGGTAAACCTACCAGACTCAATCATATCCCAACAATCTTGACATAAGAAAAGCATAACTAGATTTATATCAAGGAAAAAGATGCAATCACCAGATTACAGAAAATCTTATAATTAGATAGCAAAGTAAATCATAACAATATCTTAACAATAAATCCTTATTACAACTGAACCAAGTAAAGGAAATTAGGAACAACTACACCTAGGGAATCATCCCTTCGCCTTGCTTGAAGATTAGTTAGCCATAGGGCTCATGGTTGATCACTTTGATGGAGGAGAATTGGTTGCTTCCTTGAGTTTTCCAGGTTTTGTGAATTTCCTCTTATCAAACCCTAAGTGGGCTATTTATAATGTACAAAATTCAAAGATGTTTTAGGGTTTGAATAATCATTAAAGACCTAATTAGGTCATAACTCGGAGAACAAAGTCCGTGTGCGCGCCTAGGCTTGGATTTTTTCTCGCCTAAGCTTGGCTTTTGTCAGGATTTATGGTCATTCTGGAGGGTGCAGCCCAGCTCCATCCAGGCTGCGACGCACACCTCAGGGCACGGCACCTCTTGGTCCAAGGCGCGACCTGACCTGATGGCTTCCTTGCTTCTTTTGGTCTCTGTTCTGGAGGGTGCAGCCCAGCTCCATCCAAGTCGCGGCACACGTACTTGGATCTCCTTTTTTAGCCTTTTCGAAAGCACTCTTTTGCTCTAGTATGCATGGAATCTTTGTGCTTCATTGAACAATAGTTTTTCCATCTTTTTAAGACTTAAAATACCTGAAAATGCATCAAAACAAATCAGTGAACCAAGAATGACACTTTAGAGTTTTTAACATATAAAAGTGCAATTAAAACCTAGATCAACTCTAAAATACTAACAATTAGGTGTTGTTAAGATGCATTTTATGGTTCTCATCAAGTTTGGACAACCAGAAAAATCTGAATCTAAATATCTAACCACGTCCAGTTGATCAACATGCTTATATGTGAGCATTTAATTCTTGGTTCCTGGCAAGTGTCACATGACTTTCTTAACTGCCTTCCAATGTTTCATTCCTAGATTACTTTGTTATCTACTAAGCATTCCCACAAAAAAGTTTATGTTAGTTCTAGTGCACACTTATGTATAAATTAGACTACTGACTGCTGATGCATAAGGAATACTTTGCATTTGCTCATTTTCCAAAGCACTTTTTGGCCATTAATTAAACTAAAATTGTCACCTTTTAAGATAGATGTTTCAAAAGGTGAACAATCCTTCATTTTAAATCTTTCTAAAACCTTTTCAACGTAGGTCTTTTGAGACAATCCTAATGTCCTTTGAGATATGTCTCTGTGAATTTCTATTCCAATGACATAAGAAACTTCACCCATATCCTTCATGTCAAAGTTTTGAGAGAGAAAATACTTTGTTTCATGCAGCACACCTAAATCATTGGTTGCAAGTAAAATATCATCAACATATAGGACTAAAAATATGTACTTTCTCCCACTAACCTTAACGCATATACAATTATCCACAATGCTCTTCGCGAAACCAAATGAAGTAACTACATTGTGAAATTTGAAATACCATTGACGTGAGGCTTGTTTTAACCCATATATTAATTTCCTTAACTTGTAAACCTGGTGACTGTTCTCTTTAGAATTAAATCCTTCAGCTTGAGTCATGTATACTTCTTCATCAAGATCCTTATTCAAGAATGTCATTTTCACATCTATTTGATGTAGCTCCATATCAAAATGAGCTACTAAAGCCATAATGATTCGAAATGAGTCCTTCTTTGAAACATGAAAAAATGTATTATGGTAGTCAATGCTTTCTTTTTGAGTAAAGCCTTTGGCTACAAGCCTAGCGTTACATCGCTTAATGTTACCAAAAGAGTCATTTTTTAGTTTTATAGAACCATTTACACCCAATGACCTTGACTCTTTCGGGTAACTCAACAAGGTCCCATACTTGATTTTTATCCATTGACTCCATCTTGTCTTTCACGGTAGATCACTTGTCTCGCCTGGAGTTCAATGAGTTCGCCGATGGCCCACCCAATCGAGACGACTTCCCCGACGAACATTTGTTCACCATAAGCCAAGTACCATGGTATACACAAATTGTAAATTACTTGGTTTCTGGTGTAATGCCATCCACATGGAGTGCACAAGATAAGTGCAAATTTTTGGTCGAGGTAAGAAATTTCTATTGGGATGACCCTTATCTTTATAAGTATTGCCCTGACCAAATTATGAAGTGGTGCATCCCTGCGGTTGAGATTGATAGTGTCTTACATTTTTGTCATAGTTCAGCTTGTGGCAGTCACTTTTCTATGAAAAAGACTGCCGCAAAAATTCTACAATCTGGATTATATTGGCCTTCTCTATTTAAAGACATTAAAATTTTTTGCCGTTTATGTGATAAATGCCAAAATCTTGGTGCTTTGTCCCGAAGGCATATGATGCCCCTTAACTCGATTCTTGTCATTGAAATATTTGACTGTTGGGGGATCGATTTTATGGGACCCTTTTCACATTCCTTTAGGTATCTATATATCTTGCTTGCAATGGACTACGTGTCCAAATAGGTAGAGGCTGTGGTGTGCCAAAACAATGACAACAACACTGTTGTCAAATTTCTTAAGGAAAACATTTTCTCCAGATTTGGTACGCCTCAAGCTATGATTAGTGATCAAGGCACTCATTTCTGTAACCGTTCTTTTGAGGCTTTGATATATAGTTATGGAGTGCACCACAAGGTCGATAACACCTATCACCCACAGATGAATGGCCAAGCTAAATTAGTCAACCGAGAGGTGAAGCAAATGTTGGAGAAAATGGTGAACCCGAATAGAAAGGATTAGTTTTTGTGCCTTCCTGACGCTTTTTGGGATTACCATACTACTTACAAGACCAACCTCGGGATGTCTCCGTACCGGCTTGCCTATGGAAAAGCTTGCCATCTACCGGTTGAGTTATAACATCGTGCTTATTGGGCTGTAAAGAGCATTAACTTTGATATTAATTATGCAGGAATTCATAGGAAGCTTCAGTTGGTTGAGATTGAGGAGTTATGAAATGATGTCTACGACAACTCAAGAATCTGCAAGGCAAAGATGAAGGCGGCTCATGACAAGAAAATTATAAGGAAGTATTTCGAGCCTAATCAACGAGTCCACTTCTATTACTCGAGGCTTCACCTTCATCCCGGCAAGCTAAAATCGAGATGGACTGGCCTGTTCGTGGTTAAGCAAGTCTTTCCCAATGGTTTGGTTGAGATAGAAAATCCAATAGTTGGGAGAATATTTCGAGTGTATGAGCAACGTCTGAAGCACTATGTGGAGAAAATAGAGGAATCCATAGGAGATCTCTCTGGTTTCCCTTGTCTACTTTGATTGATGTTCGGTACTTCTATCTGTATTATATTTTACTGCTTTCTAGTTTAGTTTCATTTGTTTAGCATTATTTGCTTTTATGTTTTGTTTTGTGTGATGCAGGTTTACCTACGCTACATTATTGGAGTTCCTCTCTTTCGTCGGTATGATTTTCTTATCTTTTGGTGACTGTGAGGACACTGTCACATTCTGGTTAGGGGTGATAGCAGGTAGGATATGCATGCTTGTTATATATTGTTTTATGTGAAACTATCATGGCAGCAGGTAGCATATGCATGCTTGTTATATATTGTTTTGTGTGAAACTATCATGGCATGTTTGTGAGATTTTGCAATTTTGTGAACTGTTGATGCATGATTACAACTCTGTTTTCGTCAAGGTCCAATGGAACTATCTTGATTAACACTGATTGTTTTCTAGAAACTCATTTCTATGCACATACTAAGCTTTGTGGATTGTTTAGAGAGTGATGCATATGATTTTTGGTTTTTAACCATGTTTGAAGCACATTTATTTTTATTAAGTGGAGAGTTTGAGAAAACTAGCATTGTGAACTTTTATTGCCTACTTGAATTGATTTTATCATTATTTGAGATGCTTTGTTTGGTTTACCTTACGTGTGGAGAAATGATTTGGTTAGTCATTAAAGCCTTCGAATCCATCATTAACATTTATGCGGAGTTTTGATCATCAACAATATCTTGGGAATGATTCTTCTTCCATCAGCTTATTTATTTATATTGTAATTCTCTAAAAGAAAAAAAAAGAGAATAAAAAAAATCATTCTTCTATCAACTTATTTATTTATATTGTAATTCTCTAAAAGAAAAAAAAAGAGAATAGAAAAAAAGAAGAAAATATCGGTTTTTGTTTACTTCAGCTTTCAGTTTTTATTCGAAAGAAGGAAGATTCAATAGTTTAAAAAAGATAAGTTGTCGCACCACACTCAGAAGAAAAGAGCTTCAACACCAAGGCTTATTTATTAACCATTGAAATTTCGAGGCATTATATTGGTAAGTCGGATAAAGTGTTCTGAACTGTGTGATTAGCCTATCTTATGGTCCATTCTTGTTCACTTGCTTGACCCTTTTACTGAGTGCTTTTATCCGCTTTCCAACTCAATGAGTAAGTATCTTGCCTGTTTTAATTGGTAAACACTATACCTGTGAGGATAATGGAGTTGAGGCTTCTTTCCTAGTTGAATTCAAAGTTTTATGCATCATTGGTTGTGGTAAGAAGGTTTAGGCTTGGTACACACACTCACAGTTTCTCAGAAGATATGATTTGTAAATCTCGTTAGCATCTGTGAGCTTTGGCCAACATTTGTTTGAATGCTAGACAGTTCTGCAAAATTCTCGGATAAACAACATTCATGCTATGTTACTTTTCATGCATTGCTGTTTCGCGTACATCACTAGGTACTAGCAATGAGTTGGTTGGAGGTTGTGATTAGGGCATGAAAATGCACTTCAGATGGAGTTAATTATATGCATTTGTTGAGATTATATTTTATTATTCATTGAATTTTTTGATAAGTGTGGTCCTTTGGAGAATTCTGTGTTTTGCTGATTAAAAAAAACAAAGAAGTCTTAAACAAAAAAAATACATAAAATATGTTTGAAAGAATCCACAACATTCGGATCAATTCAGAGTAATCAAAGGCAAGTCGATGTATGTATTTGACACAAGAAAAGCCACGGGCCTAGATAGAATAGAACCGGGGCCTAGAGAGAGCAAAAGCGCGGCCTGGACAGCAAGGAACACGGGCCTGAACTGGACAGAACCGCAGACTAGACAGTAGGGAACACTAGCTTGGACAGAATGGAACCGAGACCTGGACAGATGGAAACTGTGGCATGGATAGCAAGAAACACGGCCTGAACAGAAGAAAGATACAGCCTGGACAGAACGAGACCGGGCCTGGACAGAAGAAGGTCACTGCCCGAATTTCCAAACAGAAACCCTAGTGCGATTTTTCTGTCTAAAAAACCATCTCCATACAGATATATATATAGGACTTTAGACTCAGAAAAGAGGGGTGGGGGAATGAAGAGACACACATTGAATTTTTCGGAGAGCTTTGGTAATTATGTATTGTCGGCTAGGCTAAGTTCCAACCAAGATGAAGAGATGAACTCCTAGACATAGCGGTGTTGGCTTATATTTAATTCAGTTATTTATGTTTTTAACGTTGAATAATTGTTTTGAGATGTTTCTTTTATTTAATATTGAAGTTGATGTTTTTGTGTGACAGACAATTGTATTTTCTTCTTCCATAGATTTTATTTAACTCTGGTGATTGTTGTTCTTTTTCTCCATGTAAGTTCAGTCATGCTTCTCTTATGTGTGGAATTTAGGGTGCAATTTATTTCAGTAGATTAGTTATATATGATTGTCCTTTACTATGTTATTGTCTCTGGATATATCGTCGATTTAGAATATCATATATGATCAGCTGTTGCATTACTTTTAAAAACAAGAAGGAGATTTCTCATAATAATTTACAAAAGAATATTTTTGGTGCTTTCACTATTATTTTTTGGTTACACATTTGGGATGTGAAATGTGTAGTTGAGTTATAATTACTAAATTGATACAAGCTGAAGCTGTGAAATCTATGAGGGATTTTTGGACCCTTGTGTTTCTCATTATTGATTTTCTTTCACTTAATTCAATTGTTTCATTTAATTCTCAACATTTTCTTAATATTAATTTTTAATTTTGTGTCCATTATTTTTTGCGTGAGACTTTGACTGTAGAATGTTCTTTTCGTGGGATCGACACCCCATTCTATATTGCTGCTACCACATAGTACTGTTTAGGCGTAATTCAATAGGCTAAATTAAACTATGATTTCACAAAATCAAGGGATATCACCATATTTTCTAATAGATGTCCCACAGTGTTGTGTCTCGGTCTTATGTGTCTATTCCTCACATTATAAGTTTTATTTTTTGCATTAGCAATTGCCACCTAACAATCACAACGTATAAACACTAAAGGAAATATCCATAATGGGATATCTACTAAAAAGTTTCTAAGCCACTTAGCTTCTACTCCTGCCTTTTCTAAGTCAATGAACTTGGACTCCATTGTAGACTGAGCTGTGCAAGTTTACTTGAAAGATTTTATGAAACTGCACCTTTACTAAGTACAAAGATACAACCACTAGGGGATTTCGTCTCATCTGAATCTGAGATCCAGTTAGCATCGATGTATCCCTTTTAATATAGTAAGAAATCCACTATATAATAGACCATGATCCATGGTCCATCTCAATAACCGAATTACTTTATGAACAACAGTCCAATGATCCTTGTTAGGATTATGAGTATATGTACCCAGTATGCCCACTGAATAAGCTATATGATGACAATTATTGTTCATCATGTCCATAAGATTACCAATAATTTAAGCATATTCATGTTGAGAAATACTATTTCTTACATTCTTTATCAAAAGTAAATTAGTATCATATAGTGTACATACTGGTTTACTATCAAAATTTCAAATCTTTTCAGCATTTTCTCAATATGGTGTTCTTGTGATCAAGATGATGCCATTAGAAGTCTAAGAAATTTTAATGCCCAAAATTACATCAATTTCACCCATATATTTTTATATCAAATTTTGAAACTAAAAATTTTATAGTCTTATTCACAACATTTAGATCAGTGCTCATAATGAGCATATCAGCTACATACAAACAAATTGTCACACCAATGCAATCTACAAATTCAATACCTATGCATCTATCCAAATCATTAATTAAATAATCATTATCAAGAAAAATATTATCAAAATTTTCATGCCATTACTTAGGATCTTGTTTTAATCTTTACAAAGATTTCACTACTTTACACGCTTTATGCTTATTACCAGGAACCACACACCCTTCGGATTGGTCCATATAAATTTTCTCTTCTAAGTCACCATTCAAAAAATTTATTTTAAATGAATTTAATGTATTACCAAGTTATAAATGGATGCTAATGCGATCAATACTCGAATAGATGCACTTCTAGAGACATGTGCAAACATATCAAAATAATCAACACCTTTCTTTTGTGTATAGCCTTTAGCAACTAATCTCGCTTTAAACTTATCAATTAAACCATCAAGTTTTAGTTTTCTTTTAAAAATCCATTTACACCCAATTATTTTAGCACTAAGACATAAATCAACCAATGTCCAAGTATGATTGAAAAGAATTGATTCAATTTCACTTTATGGCCTTTTTCCATAATGGTGGATCAGGAGAAGAAATGGACTCTTGAAAAGTTTGAGGATCAGTATCAACCAAGAAAGTATAGAAATCATCACCAAAATTAGTTTCTTTTCTAATTCTCTTACTTCTTCATTATTCAATTTTCGATTCTTCATTAGCCTTATTCATTTCATCATGAGATGTCATAACAAATTTTTCTTTTTCTAGTTTATAACGCAAAAACTTTTCAAAGAAATTCGTATTTTTAGATTCTACAATTGTTTTAGGTTCCATTATTCCATTATCTCTTTTTAACACAAGAAACCTATATGTAGCACTATTATAAGTATATCAAATAAACACACAATTAAATGTTTTAAGACCAAGTTTTCTATTTTTAGGTTAAGGTAAAATCACCTTTGCTACACACCACCACAAGTTCAAATAAGCAAAGTTTGGTACATGACCTTCCTATAACTCATAAAGTGTCTTCCTAGTTTTCTTGTAAGGGATTCTATTCTATATATGTCAAGCAGATAGAATAGCTCCCCCCCTCCCCCCCCCCCCCCCCCCACAACTTCACCACAAGTTCAAATAAGCAAAGTTTGGTACATGACCTTCCTATAACTCATAAAGTGTCTTCCTAGTTTTCTTGTAAGGGATTCTATTCTATATATGTCAAGCAGATAGAATAGCTCCCCCCCTCCCCCCCCCCCCCCACAACTTCAAAGGCACTCCCTAACTAATTATGAGAATGTTCATCATTTCTTTCAGTGGTCTATGTTTCCTTTTTGCCACTCCATTGGATTCAAGAGAATATGGTGGCTTAATCTCATGTGTTACTCATTTTTTCTTCTCAAAATTAATTAAAAAGACTATATTTTTAGATTCTCATCCTCTATCCGACCTTAGCCTTTTAATATTTCTATTAAATGTATTCTCAATTTCAACCACATATTGCTGAAATTTTTCAAAAGCCTCATCTTTATACTTAAGTAAATATAATTTAGTGTATCTAGAATAATCATCAATGCAAGTGATATAGAATTTCTTAGAGTATCTAGAATAGTCATCAATGAAAGTAATATATAATTTCTTACCACCTTTAGTTACAATGTTCTTTAAGTCACCTAAATCTGAATAAAATAAACTGAGTAATTCGGTTTCTCTTATAATTGGTTTACAACTCTTTTTATTGGTCATAGATTCTACACATACTTCACATTTATCCATACATGAACCATAACTGTTATGAAGTAATCCTAGTTCTTTCATTTTTTTAATGCAAGATGCATTCATATTTCCTAATTTGGCATTTTAAATGTCAAAAGAGTTAACCAAGTAAGCAAAAAAAAGATGTATTTTTATTGTGTTAAAGACATTTAACATAAACAGGCCCTAGTTGCAATAACCCTTCGCCACAAAAGCATTATTCTTAGTCATCATAATTTTATCAAACTCAAAAATCTCAACTTTCCAAAATAAGGAAACAGTAACCAAATTATAACAGATGTCTGGCGCGTGCAACACATTGGTGAGTTAAAGGTTTTTCTCGAAGTCGGCTTGAAAAGAACCTTCCCTTTGCCGATTGCAAGCGTGGGTCTTGAATAACCCATGAACACTTGTTCCTCACCTTCTCCTAGTGGGGTATATGAGAAAAATGCACTTTGTTTCCACAAATGTGCTTGGTAGTTCCAAAGTCTAGCACCCAGACCTTTAGTCCTATCACCATGATCACCTCATAAACTACCTCCACAATGGTATTTGCCTAACCAAATTAGTTTTGGAAACATTGTCGCTTCTTTTTCTCAGTTCACATTGAGGTGAATGGTGTCCAGGTTGGCCACAGATAGAGCAATGTCTTTTCTTTTTGAAAGCATTGCTATTACTCTTTTGATTCTGAATTTGTTGGAAGTTTTATAATTTTCATACTCTTTTTTGAAGTTCACATGGCTTAAGCAAATGAGTGAGATTAAATATATCAAGTGAAGAGTGAAATCGTTCTTGCTAATGTCTAAAAGGCATACTAAAAAGTGCTCTATCTTACTAAAATCAAGAATTTGTTTTGGAGTTATCAGTGCAATGTTCATAACTACTCTTAAGATTGTTATAAAAATTGAAGAATAAGTTAGAGAAAATATATACTTATTGCAGTAGAAGCATGTGAGTTCACTATCCTTACGAGTAGTTTGTGCCCTTCAGAGTCGATGACTCGGTGAAATAGCTTAGTGGTAACCTACTATGTAGGATTCAACTACCGTATTCTCTGCAGATGTGCATTCAAAAATGCAAAGGTATTGACTGAAAGCTCAAACCCACTGCGTTAGACTCCTTCGAATGAACGAAAAAATAATTTATAGAAATGAGAGTTATTTGATATGGGGAAAGTAATCAGAATAGTGAGAATAATTCATAATTTTTTTTATATTTTTCTGTGTTAAGATGTGATGAGAGGTAGTTTATTTATAAGAGAGATGAAAGAACAAAGTATTTATTACATGGTTGTAGAAATGCAACAGCAAGTAACAACCAAATAAACATTCAACAATTCAGAAAATATAACTGATATATTTAATGTAATAAATATTGTTGTAAACTACTGCAGCTGGTTATGACTGTAAGCTTAGGATATAACTATAGACATATACAGCTATAGGTATATACAACTATATGCATAACTCTTATGAAAGTGGTCTTTGAGTTTTGAAATATCATTGTATTTCCATCAAGGCTTTGTTGGTTCTTGAACACCATCAATCTCTACTATTCTTCCCTCTTTCACTTATTTCTTACTTCATGATTGATGCTTAAACCAACAAAATCAAGAAAATAAAAATCAACATGGAAATTATAAACTTGGATTAATTCACTCTCGAAGCAACACTTCACAATACTTGAAAGACAGTAGCAAGACTCGCCCAAGTTGTGAATTAGGCTGACTAATTGCGCTTTAATGATCATTTAGCACTTGATTAAGATTATACTTTTGGTCTTGATTGAAAAGGCTTGTAGATTAATACATGCTTTATATGAGAAACTTTACATACAAGTAAATTGTTGTATTGCCAAGGTGCCATCTTAATGCATATAACAATATTAATTCCCATCCATTCGTTTGTGCTTGATTGAATTGAATTATTGAGGTTTTCCATATGATTTCATGCAAGGAAGGAGTTGAGGTCTCGCTAAAATTATTAGATGAAATTTATAAACATGCCAAAAACAATAACTTAACCATCCAATACCTCCATCTACAACACTCTTGATCACTCATGGATATGAACCCATCAATATAACTTGCAGGATAGAAAATGGTTCCAAAGGATAGATTCAACTGACTATGATGCTTGATGAGCCATTGAATTTCCCTATACCTAACATTGATTAAATCATTCTATTGCAAATGTTCTATATGTATGGGTTTAGGCATTGATAGTGCAAGTATAAAATATTAGTGGCAGATCAGTGAACATAAATTTGGTGTTTTGATCATTAGCTGTAAATCCATAATAGAAGATGAAAAATAAAGAAACATAATATAGAAGAAAGAAAAGAAGAAGAGTATGGCTATAAAACATGTATTTTTTATTCCCTTTATTCTAACCAATAAGTATAGGGCTTATATACAAGTATTAAACAAATAATTTCAAATATAAAAAAATCTAGATTCTTCAGCGACCTAAGACCAATTGCAAGTCATATATAAAAAACTAAATCCTAACCATCACTTATTAGTATATTTTAGCTCTAGATTCTAAAAGGAATTACTATTAGCGTCATAATAGAAAGAGTCATCACAACAAGAGAAGCATACATAGTAAAAGCCAACTATTGTTAATCCATAGTTTATTTTGGGTCTAGTTTTTTACTTGACGATTTGGGATTGGGCCAATAAATAGTCGTGGTTTTGCAACAGGGTGAAAACCCTAATTAGGGCATCTTAAGTTGCTTATAAATACTCTCGATGTATTAAGCGCACATTGTAACGAGAGATTTGTGAGGTTGATAATAGTGAAACTTTTGGGAGGACATAGCCCTATTATGGGGTGAACCTGGGTATATTGCGTTCTTTTTTTCTGTTTGTAATTCATATGATTGATAAGTCTCAAATCGTTCAATTTGTATCAAAGCCTTGTGTTCGAGGATTAACGATCAAAGATGTCGATTGGATCACAGATTGAAATCAAGAAGTTCGGAGGGAAGAGCTTCGAGTTGTGGAAACTGAAGATGAAGGATCTACTTGTGGACAGGGACTTGTGGATGATGATAGTCGATGAGATACGGAAGAGTATGATGACTATGATGGTAGCATCCACAGCAGAGGCGGCGTCTCCAATGATGGTTTCGGCATCATCTTCAGTGGTCATCACAGAGTGGGAAAAGCTCGATCATAAGGCACGATGTTTAATTCGACTATGCTTGGCCAATTCCATCCTAATAAATTTTTTTGGGAGAAGACTGCAAAAAAACTCTGGATGAAGCTAGAAAGCTTTTATCAAAGTAAATCTCTAGTAAACAAACTGTTTCTACAGAAGAAGTTGTACAATCTTCGGATGGCTGAGGGAGATTCTTTTTCAGTTCATCTACATGAGTTCAACACTTTGATAGGTCAGTTATTTTCTATCAATGTTGATGTGGTAGATGAAGATAAGGCTATTACACTGCTCTGTTCACTGCCTGATTCGTGGGATAACTTGATAGTTGCGATTGGTAGTGGTACGACTGATCTGTCCTTTGAGAATGTCATGGTAGCATTATTGTCTGAGCAGATGAGACGGAAGGGTACAAAGAACTCGTCAAAAGATGCCTTATCTGTGAGAAGGTGAACCCATGATAGATACTACAAGAGGTCTGGTGATAAACCCAAGCCTAGGGGAAGATTGAAAAGTTGGGATAAATCTGGGTTGAAGTGTTAGAAGTGTAAGAAACCCGAACATCTGAAGAATGATTGTAGAAGTAAGAGTATGAACCTTGAAAGGTGGGAAATCAAGATATCAGCTTCAGGAAACAAGAACCAGTATGATGATGATGTTGGTGACTTAAATATGGTATCCTATTTGGTTCAATCAGATCGAAGTGTTTAGATAATTGACACAAGAGCATCCTTTCACATGACACCTCATAGAGATTAGTTTTATGAGTATGAAACCTTTGATGGGGGAAATGTTTTATTGGGAGATAACTCTTCAGTTAAAATTATTGGTCGTAGGAAGGTGAAGTTGAAGATGAACGATGGGACAGTCAGAACACTTCCAAGCATGATGCATATTCTCGGTCTCAACAGGAACCTGATGTCAATCAACAAGATGACGGATAGAGGAGTGAATTTCAACAATGAAAAAAATTCATGCAAGATGACCTATGGATCGCTAGTAATCACACAAGGTGTTGGTAGGTTGTACAAGTTTTTGAGACGTACAGTACAAAGTCAGTACAATGGAGGTTTTATCTCTGAGGAGACGACTGATGATGAGGCGAAGTTCTCTATATTGTGGCATTAGAGACTTAGGCATATAAGTGAAAATGGACTATCTACTTTATCATCGAAGCAAATGGTGAAGGGAGTCCTAAACTGCTCTATGGGATTCGGTTTCTGTGAGCATTATCTACATGGCAAGTAGAACCATGTGAGTTTTAAGTCTACTGGTATGAGGGTAAAGAGTATTCTGGATTTGATACATAGAGATGTGTCTAAGCCAATTTCGGTCTAATCTCTTGGAAAATTAAGGTATTACGTCTCTTTCATTGATGATTTTTTAAGGTGTGCATGAATTTTCTTCATTAAGAGTAAATGTGAAGCATTTGATAAGTTTCGTGAGTTTAAAGCATTGGTAGAAAATCAGATGGAAAAAAAGATAAAAGTATTGAGAACAAATAATGGAAGAGAATTTTGCCCAGACAAGTTTGAGTAATTCTATGTGGCAAACGGCATTGCAAGAAAAAAAAAATAACTCCATATACACCTCAACAAAATGGGGTGGTTGAGAGAATCAATCGGTCACTCATGGAGAAATCGAGGAGTATACTGAGTTGTGTAGACTTGAAGCCGGAGTTTTGGGTAGAGGTGATGGCTACTGTATGTTATCTAAAGAACATGTCACCTACATCAGCTTTGCAGGATTAGACACCGTTTGAGGCATTATTTGGGAAGAAACCGAGTTTGGCTCATGTTAGGGTGTTTGGGTGTGATGCTTATATACATGTTCCAAAAGAAAAGAGGAACAAACTTAACAAAAAATCAGTGAAGTGCATTTCCATTGGTTATAAGGATAGGGTCAAGGGGTACAAGTTATGGAATCCAAAAAACATGAGTACAGTTTTCAGCAGAGATATTGTGTTCAGAGAAGCACAAAAGGGATATGGTGGCTGTCCAAGATGTACCGAAACAGCCAGAGAAAGTTTAGATTGATCTTAGGCCAGGAGATAAAGAGTGGGAGACTACACCACAGACTGCATCAGATACTTCAGAATCGAGTTATTTGGGTTTGAGCACGATATTCATGTTTCTGATGTAGATGATGAGGATTCAGATGTTGGCTTGGGGTAGAGACAACACCTATCATAAAGAGATCCACACGGGTTAGAAGGCCACCCATAAGGTATTCCCCTAGTGCTTACAGTGCATTATATGCTTTAAATATTACTGGTGATGATCTTAGCACAGTGAAAGAGGCGAGGACCTCGAATGATGCAAATCTGTGGGAGGATGCTATGAAATAGGAGATGCAAGCACTGGACAGGAATGAAACATGGAACCTTGTGAAATTGCCTAAAGATTAGAAGGCAATTGGGTGCAAATGGGTTTTCAAGAAGAAAACAAATGCATATGGAATGGTAGAAAACTACAAGGTATGTCTGGTTGCAAAAGGGTACTCGCAAATAGAGGGAACTGACTATGGTGAGATATTTTCCCCAGTAGCAAAGTTGACATCTGTTATATTTGTCTTATCAGTGGTAGCTACTAATGATCTAGAGGTTGAGCAACTAGATGTGAAGATAGCTTTCCTTCATGAGGACTTAGAGGAGGAAATTTACATGAAATAGCCAGAAGGCTTTGTGATTGAGTCCGATAGATCTCTTTTATAGATTTGTCCATTGCTGCAGTATTGTCATTTAGATATACCGTCGTCTTTTGATAATTTATAAGTTAGGTCATGTGTGTTTGAAAGTAAAGAATAATTCATAGCAATCACATTAGGGTTTATAAATGCGCTTTAATTGAATATTTTCCGATTGCCTGTTTGGGATGTGAAACTTGCAATCGAGAATAAAACAACTGAATCAAGTTAGGATTAGAGCAACGAACCTAGGGAGGATTTCTGGAACCTTGTCGTTTCTTTATTATATTATTCAATCATTTACACAATTTTCATAAAATAAACAATTCAACTTCTTTCAATCAATCTTTTATCATTTGTGATGTGTGAGCGATTCAAGACCTGTCAATCACACGAATTATTAACATAAAGAAAATAAGACATAATATACCTAGGTTCACCTCGGAATAGGGCTACATCCTGCCACAAGTTTCATTATTATCAACCTCACAAATCTTTCGTTACAATGTGCGCTCAGTATATAGAGAGAATTTATAAGCAACTTGAGATACCCTAATTAGGGTTTCCTCTCTGTTGCAAAACCACAGCTATTCATGGGCCCAAGCCCAAACCATCAATAAAAAAACTGACCCAAAACCATGGTCGTTGGGGGTTCCACATATCTGGACCCATGAATTATTTACCAACTCTAACAATCTCCCACTTGGTAAATACTTCACACACATGAAAAACTTCCTAGAACTCTATTTCTTCAAGCCTATCTCAGTAGCACACCACTCAAACTTTGCTAAACTAACTATTTTAGTCAAGAAATCTGCGTTGTTCACTGTTATATCGACGTTCTCCAAGATTATCACATTTTCTTCAATCTTTTCCAGGATGAAGTGATATTGGATATCAATGTGCTTCATCCATGAATGAAATGTAGAATTCTTTGCTAAGAAGATAGCACCTTGATTGTCACATTTCACCTTCACTGCTCCTTGTTTAAATCCAAGCTCAACACACAACCTTTGAAGCCAAACTGCTTCCTTTCCAGCATGAGTTATCGCCATATACTCTACTTCTATGGATGAAAAAGCAACAACACTTTGCCTCTTTCTTATCCAACTCACTGCCCCACTAAACATATTGAACACATATTTGTTTGTAGAAGTAGTCACCACGGATGTGGTACCAGAAGTTTGACACATATGCTATTCAGCTTGGGTTCACTTGCAGCTATGCTGATCACTGCATCTATGTGAAAAAAGGATTGATTTTGTCATTTTAACCTTGTAAGTTGATAATATGCTGTTGATTGGAAATAACAGGAAGTTAATTAGCACTGTGAAGGCATCGTTGGCAAGGTAGTTTGACAAGAAAGACATAAAGTCAGCAAACTTAATCTTGGGCATACAGATAAAGAGGAATTGTGAAAATAAAAAACAATGGTTAAGTCATAAGAAGTATATTAAAGAAGTGTTGAAGAAATTTAACATGTTTGACAGCAAACCGGTAGGGACTTCTATGCCTTTAGGAACCAATTTATCTTCGGAACAATGTCTAAAGACAGAGGAAGAATCTGTTGATATGGAGCACGTACCTTATGCTAGTGCGGTTGGAAGCTTAATGTACGCTATGGTGTGTACGAGACCAGATATCGCCCAAGTAGTGGGAGTATTGAGTAGATATATTTCTAATCTTAGGAAAGAACATTGGACTACACTCAGGAGAGTTCTTAGATATCTACGTGACACTTCAGAGTTTGCATTGTGTTATGGAAGTATGGAAGGTAAGAAGAATCTTGATATTGTAGGATCGGTTAATGCTAACTGGGGAGGAGACATTGATATCACCAGAGTAATAATAAATCTACTAATTAAATTAAAGAATAAAACATAACAATGTTTAATGAAAATAATATCCAACTATAACTGAATCAAATAAAGGAAAATAAGAACAACTACACCTAGGGATTCATCCCTTCGCCTTGCTTGGAGATTAGCTGGCCATCGAGCTCATGCTTACTTGAGTTGCCTCAGGCCTCTCAACGATCATCCTCAGCTTGCCCTCCAAATTTATACTTTCGGATTCATCCTAAAGGCCCTCTTGATTGCTCCTAAAGGCCCTCTGGATTCACTCTCTGATGATTTCAGATGAGCTCCGATTGATGCCTAAAGCTGAAGTGGAGGGGGGTTTTTATAGGGCAACTCCCGGAGTGCTGTGTGTTTTCTATCCGATGTGGGATTCTGCCTGAGTGCGCTCGATGGCAGCCTTCTTGCGCTCGATCGCAGTTGCGCTGCAAAATACTTCTTGGTCGATGTGAGATATGCGCTCGATCGCACTGATTGTTCGCTCGATCGCAATACAGGCAGCAGTCCATATTGTCCTCCAGAGGCATGAGATCTTGGCCTTTTAAGCAACGATCGCCTTTTTTTCTCTTTTAAACTCAAAGTACCTGAAAATTGCACTGAAATAAGTCAGTGGTCCAATAATATTACTTTAGAGTTATTAACAAATAAAAGCGCAATAAAGACCGAGATCAATCATAGAATGCTAACAATTAACCACTGTTGAGAAACATTTTATGACTCTCATCACAACCCCCAACTAGCTTATTGCTAGTCCCTAGCAATTCAAGCGAAAATAAGAGATGAATTCTATAGTGGGAGTTAAAAACAAAGTAAAGCAATGCTAGCATTGAACCAAGAGTAATTCACATTTTGTCTCAAAAATTGCACATAACACAAGGCACAAAGAATCATTAAATTTCACCCAAATCCAAAAGTAATCCAAACATCAATCTTAAAATCGTTATTGACTCTTACCATCCATCTTACCACAATCCATTAATCCAAACACTCGGATGATTTTATGCATAACATTCATGAATACAAGTCTTGGTCTCTAAAAACATAATAAATAGTGTGACATCAATCACAAAAACAAACTCCATATGCTTACATTTTAAACCACTCTCCACTATTGTAGAAAAATCACACTACATTGGATCAAAAGGTCTTTAATAAGCTTGTAACGTTAGGCTAAGGTAAAGGCTAAGGAAGAATGGAAAGGATTCACAAGTAAAAGAACTCAATCTCTTAACTTTAAACACAATCACTTTAAGCACTTGATAACCTTTACTTCAACACCCAACTCTTTCAACCATTTTTCGAGCATTTCTTTCAACAAATCACCATTTTTCTTTTCTTTTTATTTCTTTCTTCTTTCTTTGCCATAATTCGTTTTTTTTTTTTTGGCACATAACCATTCACCTTCGTTTTCATCATTTTTTTTCTTATCTTTTCTACAACCCCCCACTTATCTCCTTTAATGTACTTGGGTTGTGGCAGTGATATTTTTTCATATTTCCACCCTTACTCCTTTTAAGTGCTTCTCACGACATGTGTATAACTAAGTTCTTTTAAAAGAAAGGAAAGGATAAAATATTTTTAGGCTCATAAAGGTAAGTAAATGGTTTATCCAAAGAAACAAGGCTCAATTTTTTTTTTCAAGAAAAAAGACTCAAATAGGTGACTAGTGATAAATATAGCAATGGTAGGTTTAAAAAGCTCAAACGGTCCAAAAATGGCCTATATCATATCCTAAGTAATATGCATTATAGGAATTCGCCTCAAGTGTTTATCAAGTAAGTTCTAGAGCTTGTTGAGACCGCAAAAATATTCACAAAATAATCACACATAAAATTTCTCTAGATGTTATAGACTAATCATACAATCTTACCACAAACTAGAGTCTTAAACCAAATGAAGATTGATATTTAAATTAATTTCAAACCGAAACAAAATTTAACTTCTTCTACATGCTATCTGCTATCTCAATTATGCTCATATCATTGACATGTAAATTGACTCTAAGGGTAACATAAAGCATGCTAAACAAAAACAAAGATGACACTAAGCAGTTCAATGAAAGAAAAAGAATATGTTTCCTCCACCCCCAACTGAAAAATCACATTGTCCCCAATGTTAAAGAAAAAGGTAAAGGAAACTCCCTTTGTAAGCAAAAATGCACGGCAGCTGAAACTTGTGCACCTCCATATGAACTGCATGTTAATCTTCTGGTTGAAAGTCTGATCTACAACATAGAACAAACAAAAAGAAAGCATTTGTGGTGTACCATTAAGACTTCCATCGTGTGTTAGCATACTAAAAATTAAAAGTAAAATACAAATAAAAAAAATAAAATAAAAAAAATGAAACAAATAAACAACACAAAAATAAATAAAAGAACAAAAAATGTACCTCTGTTGTGTGGTTAAGGTAAGTAGACAGGATCCATAAGTGGAATGTCTTCCATTTTCGGATCTTGTCTCTCCATTAAGATCTTAAGGCGTTGACCATTGAATTTAAAGACCCGGCCATCTCTAGTATCCTCAATTTCTACCGCCCTATTTTCAAAAACATTTTTCACCACAAAAGGGTCAGTCCACCTCGACCGAAGTTTTCTAGGATGTTATGGAGTCTAGAGTCGTATAAGAACACCCGATCAGTAGGTTTAAACATTTTCCTCAAAATATTTTTATCATGGAATACTTTCATTTTAGCCTTATAGATTTTAAAGTTCTTAAGCATCATTCCTCAACTCCTCTAACTCGGTCAACTAATATTTCCGAAGCTTACCGGCTTCTCCTATGTCAAAATTAAAAGATTTAATTGCCCAATACGCTCGATGCTCGAGCTCTACAGGTAAGTGGCAAGGCTTTCCAAAAACAAGCCGATAAGGTGACAAACCTAAGGGAGTTTTAAAAGCTGTACGGTAAGCCCAAAGTGCTTCAACTAGTCTCAGGGACCAATCTTTGTGATCCGGGTTAACCGTTTTTTCTAAAATTTGTTTAATCTCCCTATTAGCGAGCTCTACTTGCCCACTAGTCTGAGGATGATAAGTGGTAGAAATTTTATGTAACACCCCATATTTTCGCATCAAAGCTTCAAAAGAACGGTTGCAAAAATGTGTACATTGATCACTAATTATAGCACATGGTGTACCAAATCGAGATAACACATTTTCTTTAAGAAATTTAATTACTGTTCTATTATCATTGCTTCTGCAAGCTTCTGCCTCTACCCACTTAGATACATAATCTATTGCCACAATGATATATATGTATCCAAAGGAAGGAGGAAAGGGTCCCATAAAATCGATGCCCCAACAATCAAAGATTTCAATTACTAAAATAGGGTTTAAGGGCATCATATTTTGATGAGACATAGCTCCTAACTTTTGACACCTTTCATATGAGCGACAATAGGTGTTTGCATTCTTAAACAAGGTAGGCCAATAAAATCCACACTGCAAAATTTTTGCAGCGGTTTTTTTCATTGAAAAGTGGCCTCCATAAGCTAGGGAATGACAAAATTCTAAGACACGTGCAATCTCTTCATTAGGGATGCAATGTATTAGAATTTGGTCCGGGCAGTACTTGAAAAGATAGAGGTTATCCCAATAAAAATTATGTACCTCATATAAAAATTTTCTCTTGCCTTGAGCGCTCCAATCCATTGGTATCTCACTTGTAACCAAATAATTCACAATGTGAGCAAACCATGGTAAGGAAGTAACAGAAAGTAAATACTCATCGGGAAAGTCATCTTTGATCGGCATGTCATCAGATGTGTCTTCAAATGTCAGCCTTGAAAGATGGTCAGCCACTACATTCTATACTCCTTTCTTGTCTTTGATGGTGATGTCGAATTCTTGTAGGAGTAGGAATCATCGTATTAAGTGCGCTTTAGCATCCTTCTTTATAAGAAGGTATTTGAGAGCAGTGTGATCTGTAAAAATAAGGATAGGAGAACTAATTAAGTATGCATGAAATTTATCTAAAGCATATACTATAACTAGTAATTCTTTTTCAGTTGTGGAGTAATTCATCTGAGCACTATTCAAAGTCTTACTAGCATAGTAAATTACAAAAGGTTTTCCCTCTCTTCACTGTCCAAGAACAGCACCTACAGCGTAGTCACTAGCATCACACATGATTTCAAACAGTAAATTCCAATCAGGTGACTGCATTATAGGTGCTGAAGTAAGCTTGCCAATCAGCGTTTTAAAGGCTTCTTGACAAGCTAGAGTCCACTCAAATGGGGTATCTTTAATTAGGAGGGCACATAATGGTCTAGATATGTTGGAAAATTTTTGTATAAACCTCCTATAAAAGCCAGCATGACCAAGGAAAGATCTCACATCCTTTATTGACTTAGGTGTAGGCATTTTAGAGATTAATTCAATCTTAGATTGATCAATCTCTATTCCTTTAGAAGAGACAATATGCCCTAAGACGATACCGGATGGGACCATTAAATGACATTTTTCCCAGTTTAAAACCAATTCTTTTTCCTCACATTGAATTAATACTCTTTCCAAATTCATTAAGCATGTATCAAATGAAGATCCAAAAACAGTCAGGTCATCCATAAAAACCTCCATGTAATTTTCAACTATGTCACTAAAAACACTCATCATGCAACGTTGAAACGTGGCAGGGGCATTACATAGTCCAAATGGCATTCTACGAAAAGCATAAGTGCCAAAGGGACAAGTAAAAGTGGTTTTATCCTGGTCTTCTAATGCAATTTCTATCTGATAATAGCCAGAATAACCATCTAAGAAACAGTAAAAAGGATGACCAGCTACATGCTCAAGAATTTGATGAATAAAAGGGAGTGGAAAATGGTTTTTCTGGTTGGTAGCATTTAATTTTCTGTAATCAATGCACATACGCAACCCGGTCACAAGTTTGGTAGGGACTAACTCTCATAGGTCATTCATTACCACAGTGACTCCGAACTTTTTGGGAACGACTTGTGTAGGACTTACCCACTTACTATCAGCTATGGGATATATAATACCCGCATCTAACAGTTTCAGCACTTCGTTTTTCACTACTTCTTTCATAGTGGGGTTAAGTCTACGTTGAGGGTCTCTACGAGGACTGGTTCCTTCATCCAAATTTATTTTATGGGAGCAGATCAGGGGACTAATTCCCTTCAAATCAGCCATGCTCCACCCTAAAGCCGATTTATGTGCAATTAAAGTCTGAATTAATTTCTCACATTGGGTCTCAGATAATTCAAAAAAAAATAATAACAAGAAAGGTATCACCTGGACTGAGAAAGGCATGTTTTAAACCCTTAGGTAGTGGCTTCAATTCAACTTTAGGTGCTTCCACACTTGAAGGGATTTGTTTTCCGCTTCTGTCAGGCAACTTCTTAAACCTCGGGTACCACGCCAGAATGCTATAATCCTGAGATTTGTCAAAACCAGCACAAGTATCAATTATATCAGTTTTATCATCAAATAAATCAACCTCAGAATTAACAAGAAAACTCTTAAAAGGATCAAAATCATGAGCCATGGAAACTCCCTCATTGATGAGTGACTCGATCATGTATAGCTGGTGGTTTTCGTCCTCATCTTCAGGCTGTTTGGCAACATTGAAAATGTTCACTTCTAAGGTCATGTTTCCAAAAGACAGCTTCACGAGTCCATTCCTGCAATTAATAAGAGCATTTGCAGTAGCAAGGAAAGGTCTACCCAAAATCAAAGGAATTCTAGAGTTAGTGTCAACCGTAGAAGTAGTATCAAGGATTAGGAAATCAACATGATAGTAAAATTTATCAATCTGAATCAACACATCCTCTACCACACCCCGGAGTACTTTGACTGAACGGTCGGCCAGTTGTAGCACCACGCCGGTTGGTTTGATTTCTCCTAAACCTAGCTGTAAATAAATGGAAAATGGCATTAGGTTTACACTGGCTCCTAAATCTAGCAAGGCTTGTCCCACCTCATGATTTCCAATGCTACAAGCAATGGTAGGACAGCCTGGATCCTTGTATTTTGGGAAAATTCTTTCCTCAATTAAAGCACTAACTTGCTCAGTTAGAAATGCAGTTTTCTTGACATGGTGTTTCCTCTTAATTGTGCATAAATCTTTGAGAACTTTTGCATAAGTAGGAACTTGTTTAATCACATGCAACAAAGGAAGATTGAGTTTCACTTGCCTCAAGTTCTTTAGGATTTCGTTATTTAAGTCCAGATTTTTCTTGTTTGACTTTAAGACTTGAGGAAATGGTGCCTTAACAGGACTTTTGGTCACTTCTGGGTCTTTGGAAAGCTCGGCATTACTACTAGTTTGACCCTTTTCCACATCCTCGGATTCATTCATTGGTGAGATGTCCAGTGACTTACCATTTCGGGTCACTATGGCATTTACATCCTTCAAATTTTCTTGTGCCACATGTTGACCGCGAGGTGTGGACTGAGCTTAGGAAGGGAACTTACCTCACTCAATCACACTTAAGGAGCCCATTAATTTGGACAGTTGGCTCTTAATTTCTTTATGTTCTTCAACCACCTACGTAATTAATGCCTCAACCCTCTGGTTTGTCTTACCTTGTGCCTCTATAAAAGCTTGTAAGGTGTCTTCTAAGGAGTTCCTAGAGGGTGAGGGTGCATGATAAGGTGCAGGGGATGATCTAGGAGGCTGTGCATGCTGCTGACTTTCAGATTTCAAGCTGAAGTTGGGGTGATTCTGCCACCCCGGATTATAAGTGCTAGAGAAAGGTGCAAGAGACTTCTTGTACATGCCTAAGGCATTACATTGTTCCTCATACAACCCTCTCATATCACCAAATGTGGGGCATTCTTGGAGGAGATGATCGACCTTGCCACACACAAAACACGGCTCTAAAGACTCGGCATGATTAGCCGCATGTGTTTGCTTTGAGCCCTTAGTTTTCAATGCTTCTAACTCCCTAGTGAGCAGTTCGACCTTAGCTTTCAGATTGTCTTCTTCCCTAAGATGGTATATCCCTCTACCACTAGGGTTCCCTATAGGTTGTGACCTACTCGTGCTTTCAGTAGCACTAGGTCCAGTCCATGTATAAGCTTTCTCAGCAAGCTCATTGAGGTATTCAAGAGCCTCATCGGGGTCTTTTTGTAGAAATTCCCCATTGCACATTATCTCAACAAATTGGCGTTCTCTATAGGTAAGACTCTCATAGAAGTAGCTCACTAAACGCCAATTTTCATACCCATGGTGTGGACACATACTTAACAGCTCTTTAAATTTCTCCCAAGACTGATACAAAGTCTCATTTTTCTTTTGTGCAAAGGTAGAGATTTGTGTTTTCAACACATTAGTCTTGTGCTGAGGGAAGTATTTGTTAAAGAAGGCCCTAGTCATCTTAGTCCACGATCAAATAGATCGTGGTCTCAGTGAGTATAGCCAACTCTTAGCTCTATCCTTCAAAGCAAAAGGAAAGAACTTAAGCCGCACAATGTCAGCAGTTGCACCTTGACTATGGAAAGTTGCAACTACTTCCTCAAACTCTCTGATGTGCACATATGGGTTCTCATTTTCCATGCCATAAAATGTAGGGAGTAACTGTATCATCCCTGTTTTAAGGTCTAATTGGGGAATGTTGGCTGGAAACATGATGCAAGATGGTGTGGTTGTGTGTGTAGGGTGGAGGTAATCCTAAAGGGTCCTAGTAGGTTGATCTTCGTGTTCACTCATTTCCTCAAGACTAGATGGATTATCAAATAAAGGGTTTAAAAAGTTCAATCCTGACTCTAGCATAGGCCTACAAGCAAATCTACCCAAATGGTCTCTATATCTGGGCATGCAAGATCACAAAATAATAAAAAAAAATCCTAAAAAAAAGAATGAAATAAATTAAATTAATGCAGCAGGCTAAAAGAAGGAACAAAGTTATCGCCTTTACAGCTGCTGAAAAGAAAAACTATTTACAACTCTTCTACTGTCATGTCAAAAGTTGACAATTTTCTTTGTACTTAAGCACGTTTCCCCAACAACAGCGCCAAAATTTGATTACGCCCAAAGTATAACGCAGTTATTTGTAGTACAGCTTTGGGGTGTCGATTCCACAGGGAAACAAGTTAATTACAAAAGAAGGTGTAAACTTGAACACAAACGATAAAAGATTGATTAAAAGAAGTTGAATTGTTGATTTTATGAAAATTGTGTGAGTGATTGAATAATATAATAAAGAAACGACAAGGTTCCAGAAATCCTCCCTAGGTTCGTTGCTCTAATCCTAACTTGATTAAGTTGTTTTATTCTCGATTGCAAGTTTCACATCCCAAACAGACAATCGGCAAATATTCAATTAAAGCGTATTTATAAACCCTAATATGCTTTTGTTATTGTTGATGACTATTCAAGATATACCTTTGTTATCTTTATTGCTTACAAGGATGAAGCTTTCAAAGGATTTGAAAACTTTTGCAAAAAGGTTCAAAATGAAAAAGGAATTTTTATTTCAACCATTAGAAGTGATCATGGAAAAGAATTTGAAAACCAAAGTTTTTCAAAATTTTGTGATGAAAATGGAATTGATCACAACTTTTCAACTCCTAGAACTCCTCAACAAAATGGAGTTGTTGAGAGGAAAAATAGAGCTCTAAAAGAATTTGCAAGAACAATGCTTTATGAATAGCTTACCAAAATACTTTTGGGCTAAAGCAGTAAATACTTCTTGTTATATCTTGAATAGAATTTTAATTAGGCCTATGCTTGACAAAACTCCGTATGAATTATGGAAAGGTAGAAAGCCTAATATCTCATGTTTTCGTACATTTGGTTGTAAATGCTTCATCCTAAATAACAATAAAACTAACTTGGGTAAATTTGACTCTAAGACTGATGAAGGGATATTTTTAGGATATTCAACCTCTAGTAAGGCTTATACAGTCTTCAGCAAGAGAACTCTAGTGGTAGAAGAATCCGTTCATGTAACTTTTGATGAGTCTAACCCAATTAGTAGTAGAGAAGTTTCTTTCAATGATGATGCAGATTTTATTCCAAGAACGGAAACATCTACTCCCAAATATTAGAGGTATGTAACTTATCACCCAATCAATCAAGTGATTGGTGATCCTTCACAAGGGCTTAGAACTCGTTCCTCTATTAGAAACATTTGCAACTATGAAGCTTATTTTTCTCAAATAGAACCTAAGACATTTATAGAAGCCGAAAAAGATAATGATTGGATAATTTCCTTGCAAGAAGAAATACACCAATTTGAAAGAAACAATGTGTGGAATCTAGTTCCTAGACCTAAGAATCATACAATAATAGGAACTAAATGGGTATTTAGAAATAAGATGGATGAAAATGAAATAGTGACTAGAAACAAGGCTAGACTAGTTGCTAAGGGATATAATCAAGAAGAAGGAATAGACTTTGATGAGATCTATCCTCCGTAGCAAGATTAGAAGCTATTCGAATGTTATTAGCCTTTGCATGCTTTAATAAATTTAAGTTATTTCAAATGGATGTAAAGAGTGCCTTCTTAAATGGCTTTATAGAAGAAGAGGTATACATTAAGAAACCTCTTGGATTTGAGAATCCTAGTCTTCCAAATAATGTCTACAAGCTTTCTAAAGCTCTATATGGGTTGAAGCAAGCTCCAAGAGCATGGTAAGAAAGATTAAGTAAATTTTTTATTGATAATAATTTTATAAGAGGTAAAGTAGACACAACCCTCTTCACAAAAACTCACATAAATGACACTCTACTAGTCCAAATATATGTTGATGATATTATATTTGATGCTACTAATGAATCTATATGTTAAGAGTTTGTCAAGTGCATGCAAGGTAAATTTGAAATGAGCATGATGGGAGAGCTTACCTACTTCCTTGGACTTCAAATCAAACAATTGAAAGGAGGCATCTTCATCAATCAATCAAAATACACTAAGGACCTACTAAAGAGGTTCAAGATGGAAAGTTCAAAGCCACTTAGTACACCCATGAGCACCTCAAAAAAACTTGATCTTGATGAAGGAGGTAAATGTGTAGATACTAAATATTATAGAAGCATGATATGAGATTTACTTTATTTGACTGCAAGTAGACCTGATATTATGTTTAGTGTATGCTTGTGTGCTAGATTTCAGGTTAATCCTAAGGAATCAACTTTTGAGCTTG
The DNA here is from genome assembly GCA_023935145.1 of Bretschneidera sinensis. Lineage (NCBI taxonomy): Eukaryota > Viridiplantae > Streptophyta > Magnoliopsida > Brassicales > Akaniaceae > Bretschneidera > Bretschneidera sinensis. Next base: position 69,592,690 of record CM043701.1, on the reverse strand, counting down.
TAGGATATTCATATGCTGATTTTGCGGGGTGTAGGTTAGATATAAAAAGCACAAGTGGAACATACCAATTCTTAAGTGCAATGTTAACCTCTTGGGTTTTCAAGAAACAAAACTCCGTAGCACTATCAACCGCCGAGGCAGAATATGTAGTAGCTGAAAGTTGTTGTGCCCAAGTGTTATGGATGAAACAACAACTAGAAGACTATGGCATGAACTTTAAAAGTATCCCAATACATTGTAATAATACTGGTGCATCAAATGCAGGTAATTTTGATGTATTACCTGCATTTGATGCCATACACTTGACCCCACTGGTCAAGATTCATCAAAAATTTTACCCGAGACTAATTCACCAGTTCTATGCGAACTTGGTGAAACCCAGTCCACTGGTTCTGAGGTTCAGAACCAGTATTATAGGTTTGGAGTTTGAGGTTAACACTAACCTCTTGATGAGTATCCTGAGGATCCCTGTAAGAGGGATCCAATGAAGTCTGAATGGATGGCCAGACAATTTCGATTATGAGGAGATATATCGGATAGTTAGGGGTAACCCTAACTATGTGTTTCGACCCACTACATTTCACACATGTAGTGAAATGCCCCTTGACTCAAAATTGTTCAAACTCATTGTGAGTTGGACCATTCACCCGAGACTCAGAAATCGGGGCTATCTATCTAAGATAGATGTTGTATTGATTTGGTGCCTTAAAACTGGGCACCACTTCAATATTTACTCTCTGCTGCTCGCCAACATGATAAACGGTGAAGCGAGCGACTCCGAATGCCTTCCCTACGGGATGCTCATCATGCCCATCCTCCAGTACTTCCAGGTTCCTTTTCCCGCCTCCGAGGCTCAGGACATCGGCCTCAAGGACATCATCAATATCTTCTCACTGAAGAAGATGGGATACATAGTCTGAGACAACTTCATCTATTCCAAGGCTGGGAAGAACAAACAGATAGGAGAGGACGAGAGTAGTGATGATAACGACGACGAGGGTCCATATGCTACTGCTACTACTATGGATGCAGATGATCAAGCACCTCCTATGGGTGACTCGAGTGTTGGTCCAGCTAGGTATGGCGATCTTCTACAGGCTATCATGAGCCTCCAGCTAACCATGCAGTCCGGCTTTCAAAGCTTGAGCTCTACAGTCGACGCCATGCATCACGACCTCCGTTCTCTCCGAGATGACTTCGAGTTGCACCGTGAGCATACTGAGGGCTCTCTAGCTGAGCTTTGGGATCTCGTTCATGATGGCTCTGACTCTCCCTCTCCTTGAGTCACTTTCCACCCTTTTCTTATCCTTAATTGTTAAATCAAATTCCTGCAAGAGAAAATCCACGTAATCAATCTCGTCTTAGCATCCTTCTTTGAAAGAAGGCACTTAAGGGCTGCATAGTCAATAAAACAGTGATAAGTGTACTAATCAGATAAGTATGAAATTTATCTAAGGCAACGACTGCCGCTAGCAATTCTTTTTCAGAAGTGGAATAATTTATTTGTGCATTATTAAGAGTTCTACTAGTGTAGTACACAATAAAGGGCTTATTCTCCCTTCATTGGCCCAAAACTACATATATTCTTAAACAGTAAATTCCAATTCGGTAACTACATGATAGGGGCAGATGTAGACCTATCAATGAGTATTTGGAAAGCATCCTCACACTATTATGTCCAATTGAACATAGCTTCCATTGCTAGAAGGTTACACAATGGTCTAGATGTAGTATAAAAACTCTGTATGAACCTCATATAAAAATCGGCATGCCCAAGAAATAATTTAACATTCTTAATAGTTTTGGGTGTGGGAAATTTAAAGATCAATTCTATTTTTCATTTATCCACTTCAATCCTTTTTTTAGAAATTATGTGCCCCAAAACTAATCCAAAGGGAACCGTGAAATGACATTTTTCCAAATTAAGCACAAGACCTTTTTCTTCACATCTACTCAAAACATCCTGTAAATGGAGTAAGCATGAACCAAAAGAATCGCGAAACACAGTCAAATCATCCATAAATATTTCCATAAATTTTTTGACCATATCGCTAAATATACTCATCATGCATCTTTGAAATGTAGCCAGCACATTACACAGTCCAAAAGGCATACGCCATAATGCATAAGTACCAAACGGGCATGTGAACGTAGTCTTATCATGTTTTTCTAATGCAATCTCTATCTGATAACATCTTGAATACATGTCTAGAAAGTAATAGAAGGGATTGCCAGCTACACTTCTAAGATTTGGTCTAAAAATGGAAGTAGGAGGTGATCCTTGCGGGTGGTGGAATTAAGTTTTCTATAGTCTATACATATTCGCCACCCTGTCACTACCTTAGTAGGAATAGGCATCCCCTCCTTGTTGGTTACTGTTGGAGCGATTATCTACCTAAATAAATATGCAAATAACCATCCTAGTTTTACTTGCAAGTACACAAGGTCTGTAGTAGCATAGTGTGCAAGTGCGAGATCATTTCCACAAGGATTGGTGAATTTCGTTTTAGAATTAGTTTCTTCAAGTTTAAAAAGAGAAATAACAGTTTGATTGTGAGTAAATAACAATAATGGGAACATAGGACTACGATATCCACCCTAATTATACTTTCCCACTAAGTAAAGCTTCAATGCTCTAGCCTTATCATGAATATCTAATGGTTGCCAACCTAAGGGCTTGGTCCACACCTTAGGCTATTGATCTCTCTATGCAACGAGTTAGGCATGGTGTATACTCTAACTCTTTTCTCTCTCAAGGGATTCAGCATGGGTGTATACTGCGTTGTTCCTTAAGAGAGCATGAGGGCTATGGAGATCGACAACCACATGAGACCTAAGGCTTGGTCCGCTCTCGGTTTTCCATGTTGATTAACCCGGGAATCCGGTGTGGATATCCCTTGTTACTAATGTCGAACCCAGAACTAGGTCATCTAAATTGATTCGACTAACTTATCCATACCACATGCATACATTGATCAGGCACATACATATAAGGAATGTAAATACAAACAGGTATTAATCAAGTTAAATATTCTAACAAGGCTATAACAAAGATAATCAGTGAATGAACATGTGGAAAAGCATAACTAGGGCTTCAATCGAGCCCTATAGGAGTTTAGTTACACATGCTAAGTAAACTAAACATTCTAAACATAATGAAATAAAAACAGAAAACTAAAACCGAAAAAGACTCGGGAGACGAGTCGTCAATTCCTCTCCTAAGCTCTCAACTTCAAATCTAGAACAAAAGGTATGGTTTATGTGTTTTACAGGGTCATCTTAGTGTCCCGAAACCCTAATTCCTTTTTGGAGTCGGAAGACTTCTTTCCATATCTGGCTCTGCCGCCTCTGGAGTGATTGCACTCGAGCATATACGGGATGTGCTCGAGCACAAGTGTGTGCTCGAGCCTTTTTCAAGTGCGCTCGTGCTCTTGTGCACTTGATCTCAATGGGGTGCGCTCTTGCTGGATGGCAAATCTTGACTTTTGCTTCTTAAAGCTCCAAATTATCATCTTTTTGTCCAAGTCCTGTGAAAAACACATAAAACACGAAAATGAAGTAAAATCCATAGAAATAGATAAATAAAGAGTCTAAAAAGTGTAAATTAAGGGGCTTAAATATGACTATTTAAGCACTTATCACACCCCCAAACTTACATATTGCTAGTCCCTTAGCAATACAAAACTAAAGACTATGTTAGAACAAAATTTAAAGATAAATTCATTTCCATGATATTCAAAAAATTTGGGTTATGCATAAAACTTATAACTGTTTATGAGTAAGCTTAAAATAAAAACACATTTTTGTATTGAGAAAAAAAAAAGATTTTCAAAAGCTTGTGTTACTTACCTAAGGCTGGTCTAAGGCATCACAAGTTTGATTCGTGTGTGATGAATTAGCACATATAAGATGGGCCTTCCATATAATTATAGTGTATAGGGTTTCGATGCCCAAACCTCTATCGAATTCCTTATCAACGAGAACAAAAATGGCATAATACTTGCTTCTTTTTCTTTTTCTTTTTATCATGCGATTTTTGCTATGTTGAGTTCCATCGAGCTTTCTATTTGACCCTTGTAACGAGTGTTTAGCCAATGACTCCCAAACCAGATGGTTTTAGGGTATTAGGTGTAAAGACACCCCTAAGGACTTACTAACTCAAATAAAAAAGGCTACAGAACTAACAGGTTTTAATGCTTCTAAATGAAATTTCCACCTTTTGATGTGAACACTCAATGCTTACAGAGGCAAGAGGCCCAGTTACTCAGTGGAAAGTTTTTTATGATCATTAGAAGCTTTTTAATCACTTTTTGCATGATGAACATTTTTCTTTATTTTTCTTATGCCAAAGTGTTCTTTTCAACAAGTCCTCCGATTACAGTTAGGTTATGGAAACATATATAAAATAATTATGTGTCATACCCCACACAAATGCGTGCTAAATGTGCTTGTGCAAATTTGGATCAAACTTGTGAATTCTTTGGTGCCTTGAGATAGGAAACTAACTTTGTAAAATTCCTAATACAAGACTAGGTGTTCTAGTTTTTAAGCTTACTAATGAAGTGTTACCAAATTTTTAAATCAACCAAAATTTTTGTTACCAAATGAACATGCATTTATCTTTTCTAAAAAAACCTGGGTACTTAGTGTGTGCATGTGTTTCAAGTGTGTGTGTAATAGTATCTAGTATCTCCCACTACCCCCAAACTTAAAATACACATTGTCCCCAATGTGTGTATGGCCTGGAAAGATCTGACTTAGGAGATGGAGAACTAGGTTGCTTGCTTGCTTGTAACACGCCCCCAAACTTGAACTAGATACAAAAATAAATGTTGTTCCGGAAAACAAGAAATATAAATAATAGACATGTAAATATAAATATAAACAAAAGAAAAGTATTAAAATAATAGACATGTAAATATGTCTGGGGTACCTCCCATGAGTGCTAAGTTTTACATCTTCAGCTAGACGGGGTATCCTCTCTCTGTTGGTCATCAGGTGGTGCAGTCGAAGAGGTACCGAGTGCAGGAGGTAGGCTATCGAGGATGTGATGGTGGTGGATGGTGAATATGGGTGGTGAATGTCAAAGGGAGAGTACGATTGAGTGTATGGGAGTGAAATGTGGAAATGTGTTTAAAACTATCACGTGACTGTCTGCCCTGAGTGCGCTTGATCGCATTGTGAAGTGCGCTCGATCGCATTTATGGCAAAAAGTTCGTACTCAGTACCACTGATCTTAATAGAGGCGCTTGAACTACATGTTTATCAAAGTCGGAACTGCTCAAGCACTCTCTATAGCAGCTTTAACTTTAGTCTTTTGGCCGGGAGTACTTAAAGTCCACTGCATGTGGCTCAAGTGTTATTAATGGTGTTGCATATTGGATAGTCTGGAGTGCTAAATCTTCATCTCTTGGTTGCACTATAATTTCAGAATGTGGTGTGACTCTGTGTCCATGTGCTGTGACTATCTGATTTCTTGCTGGTAACTGCTGCAATTCTAAGTTTGGTGACTGGACAATAGATGAGAGAAAAGTAGTATTAGTATGCACAAGAGTTTCAAACGGAGGAGTGAACTTACTTAGATGCTTTGGAGAGGCTTCAAGGAGGTGCACAGCTTCAATGATGTCATCAGTAATATGTTCAGATTCTGGCTTAACATCCGAACTTGTGAAGCTATGGGTGAGGGTGGCCTCTAATGGATCAGTGTGATAGACCTGAAAAGCTTGCTTGACAGCACTTTGCATCATACATTCATTAAAACATTCATCCTCATGATCACCTTGAGGTAATTTCAATGCATCAAATATCTTAAATTCTACTGTCTCACCATTCACCGTCATACTTACAATACCCTTTTTCACATTAATTATTGTATCTGCAATTCTCATAAAGGGTCTTCCTAAGATGATGGGCAGAGGTATTGGCATAGGAGATTCTTCCATGTCTAACACAATAAAATCAGCAGGTAAAATAAATTCACCTACCTTTACCAGGACATTCTCAAGAATACCTCTTGGTCTTTTGATGCTTCTGTTTTCCAATTGCAAAGTAATGGATGTTGGTTGGAGCTCCCCCAAACCTAGCTTTTCAACTACTGTGTATGGCAACAAATTGACACTTGCTCCTAAATCCAATAGTGCACACTCAAAAAATTGGTCACCTATCCTGCAAGGAATGGTAAAACTACTTGGATCTTTTAGCTTTGGTGGTAGTTTTCTTAACAATACTGCACTTACCTCTTTAGTTAGAGCCACTGTTTCATGCTCTTGAAACTTCCTTTTATTAGTGCAGCAATCTTTTAAAAATTTAGCGTAAGCAGGAATTTGTTTAATTGCATCTAATAAGGGAATGTTAATTTTTACTTTTCTCAAAGTTACAAAAATATCAAGCAATTTATATTTCTTTTGCTTCACTAACCTTTGAGGGAAGGGAGGTGCATTCCACTTCTTCATTTCACTTACCTTGGATGTGGACGGCTTAGCTGGAAATGCTTCTACTGGCTTATTAACTCCTATAATCTTACCATTTTTGACAGTTGTAACGACCTTCAGTTGCTGATGTCCTCTAGGATTAGGCTTTGTTTGGGTTGGAAATTCTCCTTGCCTTCGTCCACTTAGCTCCTTAGCCATTTGGCTCATTTGTGCTTCCAATCTTTGGATGGTTTGCTCATGCTTTGTAATTGTTTGTCTTTGCTCAGTTTGAATTTGCCTTCCATCTGCCATAAACTGTTCTTGTGATGGTATCAGTTGCCTTACCATACTCTCTAGGTCACTCTTCTTTGACTCTTGAACTGGTTGGGCTGCTTGGTGGAAGTTCCTTTGTTGCCCTTGAAGGTTCAAGGCATTTTGATTGTTGCTCCATGAGAGGTTGGGGTGGTTTCGCCATCCATGATTGTAGGTATCTGCATATGCACTGTTTGGTCCCACATAGTTTGCTTGTTCGGGATCTATAGATGAATATAAATGGCAAGTCTCAGAAGTGTGATCAAATTGAGAACATAAAGCACATACCTGGTGTTATGTGGCTTGTGGACTTGGTGAGGCGTTCTTAGCAGTAATAGCTTTTACAAGCATATCTATCTTCGTTTCCATAGCAGCTATCTGAATTGGAATTCCACCAATTAACTTCATACATGCCCTTGCAATTTACTCCTTGTCCCCTTCTGGATGAGAATTGTTGGATGTGCTCACTTAATGTCTCAAACAGCTCCATGGCTTATTCACTGCTCTTCTCCATCAGCACACCTCCACAACCTAAATCAACAATACTTTTATTCATGTCATTTAATCCTTCATAAAAGGCTAGTACCAGCTCATCTTAGGGTAGGTTGTGGTGTGGACACTTGAGTAGTAGCTCGTTGAAGTGTCCCCAAGCCTCGAATAATAGATCTCTATCTTTTTGTTGGAAGGATTGAATTTCCTTCCTCATTTGCCTTGTCTTTTGGGCTGGGAAGAACTTCCTTAGGAATTTGCTAGCTATTGTGAGTTTTAAATTACTCGCAAGCGCACGAGTCGTTTGCAATATAGTGTTGTGCAAGTACGAGGTCAAATCCACAGGGAATTGCGTTGTGAAAATATAATTTTATCTAAACTAACCATATTTTAACCTAGTTCCGAATTTTGTATTATATTGTGCAAAAAAATATAGACTTAAACTAAATTGTTTTAAAGCAAATGATAAAATAGCTAAGGTTTCTGAATCCACCCCACCAAAGTTAAGTATATATTTTCATGTTCTATATAAAAATAATCAAAAAATTCCATGAATCCAACTTTAAACAAAAAACAACGAATATCCCAATTAAACCAAAAGCATCTAATGTATCCGCTTTGAACAAATCACAAAGGAAATCCAATTTAATCGAAAATAATTCGATGTATCCATTAGATGAAACACAAGGAATGTCCAATTTAACAATTAAAAGCAATCAATCATAAGATCTACTCAAATAATTCAACAGAACATTTATACTAAAAACATCAGAATTGTTATGCGCAAATCTGAAAATATAATGCTAAACAAAGGAAAGATTTCATCTTCAACCTTAGCTGAAGATTTTAGCCTCTCATAATTATGAAACTAAAGTTCACAATACAAGTGTTAAACATTAAACTTTAAAACTAAATAAAAAGAAATAAATTACTATACATGGGAGAAATTTCACTCGCTATTGGGCGGCGCTTCCCCTCGTGGTAGCAAAGCCTTTGGGATCCACCAGAATGCTAGCAGACATCCACCGAATTACACCAAATGGCCCAAGAATTGCACATTGAATGATGAAGTGAGATGGTGCTTTTATAGGGGGAGTCCCGGAGCACAATGGGTTGCAAATTCGATGCAGGATACTGCCCGAGTGCGCTTGATAGCATGTTGGTGCACTACAAAGCATTTTTAACCGATGTGGGATGTGCGAGTGCACACTTGCAATCGATCGCAAGTCTGGTGCGATGGATCGCACTAGACATCTTCAGCTCGACCCTTGTCTACTAAAACGGCCATAACTTTCTCTAGAAAAATCATTTTTATGAGCCATAAAATTTCTCAGAAAATAGACTTCCGGATCTTTCCAAGTATCTATGGCTTATCTCCTGGTTCTTCCTGAATCAATACAGTAAAATCCACAAAAATGACTAATCTATATAGGCAATTCTGGCAATTTTAGTGAACTCCTTTCCCAGTGCTTGTAAACCTGAAAAACAACGAAAACAACTCAAAGTAACAACTTCTTAAGCTAACAAATGTAAATTAAGTGGCCAAAATATGCAATATTTGACACTCATCAAATACCCCCAAACTTATATTTTGCTAGTCCTTAGCAAAACAAAATAAAAAACTAAATGAAAAACAAAGAATACAAAGATAAGTTCATTACTCATGGTATCCAAAAATTTAAGGAGCACTCAAAATCATGAAATTCATTCATGAGTAAGCTTAAAAAATCTAACCCATCTTCACAATGAATAAGAATTTAAAACCTAATTACTTACAAGAGGCAGGCTAAGACATCACAAGCTTGAATCAGTGTAAAGTGAATTAGCATATACAGATGAAGTTTCCAAATAACTTCAATGTACAATGTCTCCATGTCTAAAGATTCACAGAATTTCTCATCAGAATGAACAACGATGGCATAGTTTTATTTATTTTTCTTTTTTTTAATAAGACTCTGCTATGTTTAGTTCCCTTAAGCTTTCTAATTGACCCATGTAACGAGTGTTGAGTCAATGACTCCTAAACCAGATGGTTTTAGGGCATTAGATGTAAAGACACCCCTAAGGACTTACTAACTCGAGTAAAAAAGACTACGAAACTAAACTGACCTTAACGCTACTAAACAAAATTTCCACCTTTTGACGTGAACACTCACTGCTTACTGAGGCAAGAGGTCCAGTTACTCAGCGAAAAGTTTTGCAATAATCATTATGAATAAAATTCTCACCTTTTGACGTGAACACTCACTGCTTACTGAGGCAAGAGGTCCACTTACTCAGTGAAAAGTTTATTGATGATGATCATTATTTTTTCTTTTTTTTAAATTTTTTTTTCATGTTTTTCTATGCCCAAGTGTTTATCCAACAAGTCATCCAGTTTCAGTTAAGATAAGGAAACACTGACATTAAAATCACATGTCATACCTCACACAAATATGTGCTACTGTGCTCGTGTTAGATTAGATCAAACATGTGAATTCTCGAATGCCTAAAGTAAGTAACTAAGGTTTAAAACTCTATCATCAGATCATGTGTTCAAAATTTTTAAGCTCACCAATGAAACCACATCACAATTTTTCAAGTCAACCAAAATTTTCAGACGAACATGAACATGCATTTATCTTCACTAAAAAACAACAACAAATTAGGACAAAGTGTGTGAAATGTGTCTCCCATACCCCCAAACTTAAATTGCACATTGATCCCAATGAGTGAATAATATGGAAAGAGCTGTCCTGGGATATGGAGAACTATCTGGACTGGTATGGCTCATAACATACCCCCAAACTTGAACTGAAGTACGCGTTGTCCCTGAAAAATAAAGACTTAAAAACAAAAAATACTGGAAACAAACATTAATTATAAATATGAAAAAAAATATACAGAAAGGATATGCTGTGGAGTGTCTCCCATGAGCGCTAAGTTTAGCGTCTTTAGCCAGACCCAACATTAGCAATCATGCCTAACTAAGCGCTCCACCATCTGATCAATAAATGGGAGTGGAAAATGATCATTCTTTGTGGCAGCATTCAACTTACGGTAGTCTATATATACTTTCCATCCTGACTGAACACGAATTGGCACCAACTCATCGTCCTTATTCTTCACTATCGTTACTCCAGCCCGGTTGGGCATGACATGAATCAGGCTCACCCACTTACTAACAGAGATTGGATAATTGATCACTGCATCAAACAGCTTTATCACTTCAATCCTCACAACCTCTTGCATAGCTGTGTTGAGCCTTCTTTGTGGCTCCCTCGATGGCTTGATATTCTCTTCCACACGTAACTTGAGCATCACCATGAGGGCTGATTCCCTTGACATCCTCAATAGTCCAGCCGATAGCTTCCTTGTGCTATTTTAAATTGTCCACTAATTTATCCTCTTGAGCCTCAACCAAATCTGAAGCTATAATCACAGGCAAAGGAACTGCTGGACCTAGGAACTTATACTTAAGATTGTTCGGTAAAGGCTTAAGTTCCTTCTTGGGTGGTTCAGGTGCTGTGGTCTCCTCCGTCTCACTGCTCTTCTGAGGAGTAGACTCCAAAGTAGCAGTTGCTTGCTCAAGCAACTTATCTAAATCCAAATCCTCTCCAAACTGAGCAAAGCATGCCTCCAGGGGGTCCTCAATGCTTGATTCACCCACAGTCTCCTCCGTCTTACTGCTCTCCCGAAGAATAAACTCCAAGATAGCATTGCTTGCTCAAGTAGCTTATCCAAATCCAAATCTTCTCCAAACTGAGCAAAGCAAGCCTCCACAAAGTCCTGAGACTGCCCTCCTTTCTTGGGCGCTTGTAGTCTCTCAGGGTAAGGCGCTTTAGGTATAAACGACTTAGGAGGGTTTTTAACAGTAGGTGTGGCTGTAGATGGCTCAACATCTCTTTTCTCCTTGTTGCCACTTCCTTGCCCTTGCTGCATAGCAGGGTTCTCTTTCACTCGATTGTCCACTTGTCTCCCAGACCTTAATGTGACAATTGATTGCACTTGTTCCAACCACAAACTATCCTTTCGGGTTGGGCACAGGCTGACTAGGGAACTTTCCCTTCTCTCTTTCACCCAAGTGACTTACAATTTGCCCTATTTGACTCTCTATCTTAGCAATCACTTGGGTGTTTACTATTTGTGCACTCCTTACTCCGCTTATGGGTTGGCCGATCATTTTCCTGAAATCATTGAGGGCGTCCTCCAATGACTGTGAAACCAACGCTGGTGCTTTAGTGGGAGCTTGGTAAGCGGGTGATGGTGCTGAATGGGCTGAGAGACCATAACTTGGAACTGGTGGAGGAAATCCCGGAGGGTATTGATTGTGAGCATGATGAAGGGCTCCTCCCTGATTTATCAGTTGGTTCTGCTTCCATGAAAAATTAGGGTTGTTCCACCACCCTGGATTATACGACTCGGAGTAAGATCCATTTGATTGCCACCGACAGTCATTGAAAGCATTCATTTGTTCTATGGGATACTAGACAAAAGCCGGCATAAATGGACAATTCTGTGCTAAATGCATAAGTTGAATGTATTGGTTGTATTGATGGACTGGCCGATCATCTTCATGAAATCCTTGAGGGCATCCTTTAAAGACTGTGAAACCGACGCTGAATTCATCCACATTTTTTTATATTTTTATTTTATTTTATTTTTGGGCAAATGCAAATAAACTAAAATAAAATTAAAATTAGAATTAAAAAAAAGAAAACAAAAATTCTAACTAAACTAGTCGAAAAATAAAATTAATTTAGACAAAAATTTCACAAACAAAACAATTCCCCGGCAACGGCACCAAAAACTTGTTGTGAGTTTTAAATTACTCACAAGCGCACGAGTCGTTTGCAATATAGTGTTGTGCAAGTGCGAGGTCGAATCCATAGGGAATTGCGTTGTGAAAATATAATTTTATCTAAACTAACCATATTTTAACCTAGTTCCGAATTTTGTATTATATTGTGCAAAGAAATATAGACTTAAACTAAATTGTTTCAAAGCAAATGATAAAATAGCTAAGGTTTTAGAATCCACCCCACCAAAGTTAAGCATATATTTTCATGTTCTATATAAAAGTAATAAAAAAATTCCATGAATCCAACTTTAATATCCCAATTAAACCAAAAGCATCCAATGTATCCGCTTTTAACAAATCACAAAGGAAATCCAATTTAATCGAAAATGATTCGATGTATCCATCAGATGAAACACAAGGAATATCCAATTTAACAATTAAAAGCAATCAATCATAAGATCTACTCAAATAATTGAACAGAACATTTATACTAAAAACATCAGAATTGTTATGCGCAAATCTGAAAATATAATACTAAACAAAGGAAAGGCTTCATCTTCAACCTTAGCTGAAGATTTTAGCCTCTCATAATTATGAAACTAAAGTTCACAATACAAGTGCTAAACATTAAACTTTAAAACTAAATAAAAAGAAATAAATTACTATACATGGGAGAAATTTCACTCGCTGTTAGGCGGCGCTTCCTCTCGTGGTAGCAAAGCCTTCGGGATCCACCAGAATGCTAGCAGACGTCTACTGGATTACACCAAATGGCCCAGGAATTGCACACTGAATGATGAATTGAGATTGTGCTTTCATAGGGGGAGTCTCGGAGCATAATGAGTTGCAAATTCGATGTGGGATACTGCCCGAGTGCACTCGATCGTAGCATGGTGCGATCGATCGCATGCTGGTGCATTGCAAAGCATTTTTAACCAATGTGGGATGTGTGAGTGCGCACTTGCGATCGATCGCAAGTCTGGTGCGATCGATCGCACTAGATATCTTCAGCTCGACCCTTGTCTACTAAAACGGCCATAAATTTCTCTAGAAAAATAATTTTTACGAGCCGTAAAATTTCTCAGAAAATAGACTTCCGGATCTTTCCAAGCATATATGGCTTATCTCCTGGTTCTTCCTGATCAATACAGTAAAATCCACAAAAATGACTAATCTATACTGGCAATTCTGGCAATTTTAGTGAACTCTTTTCCCAGTGCTTGTAAACCTGAAAAACAACGAAAAAAAACTCAAAGTAACAACTTTTTAAGCTAACAAATGTAAATTAAGTGGCCAAAATATGCAATATTTGGCACTCATCACTAGCCAACTCCTCCCAAGTGTGGATGAAAACTGCAGGCAAAGAATTATACCATAATTTAGCATTATCTTCCAAGGAAAAAAGGAAAAGAATTAACCTTATTCCTTCTTCGTCTAAGCCTCGTATGTGCTGGAATTTGCAGAGGTCGGAGAACTCTCGAAGGTGAAAATGTGGATCCTCACTCGGTGTACCCCTAAAGTGAGTCAGTGCACTTAGTATCTGTGGAGATATGTAATAGTTTCCTTCCGCCTCAGGTTGATATGCAATGAATGAAGGTTGATGGAGGTTCTGCGGGATGAAGCATTGCTTCATCAGCCTCCGCTCAGGCGGTTGCTGCTCGGCTATCTGCTCTGCTATTGGTGTGTCTTCCTCAATTCCTCCTTCGTCCTTTTTCGAGTTGTCTCTAAGTCTTTGTCGGATAGTTCTCTCTAGCTCAAGATCAAGGGGAAGGAATGCTGGATGCTTGGATCGATGTCCGTGTATGAATCGGTGGCAGTTACGTGAGTGCAGTAGTCAAACACTGCTGCTCGGATGACTCTCTGCCTCAATTGCCCTCGATTGCACAGGACGGTGTGCTCGATCGCAAGTGGCACAGAAAGCTCTCCTGGAGTACCTGAAGCAGAGAAAAAAAGAAATTGATTAGGGTTTTAATGAAACGAAAAATAAGGTGAACCCAATAATTAAGAATAGAATAGAATAAAAAGGAAATAACAATAATTAAACTAAATGAAAAATTAATTCTGAAAAGAAATTTAGTGCATTCCCCGGCAACGGCGTCAAAAACTTGTTGGAGCGATTATCTACCTAAATAAATAAGCAAATAACCATCCTAGTTTTACTTGCAAGTGCACAAGGTCTATGGTAGCATAGTGTGCAAGTGCGAGATCATTTCCACAGGAATTGGTGAATTTCGTTTTAGAATTAGTTTCTTCAAGTTTAAAAAGAGAAATAGCAGTTTGATTGTGAGTAAATAATAATAATGGGAACATAGGACTATCTTATCCACCCTAATTATACTTTCCCACTAAGTAAAGCTTCAATGCTCTAGCCTTATCATGAATATCTAACGGTTGCCAACCTAAGGGCTTGGTCCACACCTTAGGCTATTGATCTCCCTATGCAACGAGTTAGGCATGGTGTATACTCTAACTCTTTTCTATCTTAAGGGATTCAGTATGGGTGTATACTGAGTTGTTCCTTAAAAGAGCATGAGGGCTATGGAGATCGGCAACCACACGGGACCTAGGGCTTGGTTTGCTCCCGGTTTCCCACGTTGATTAACCTAGGAATCCAGTGTTGATATCCCTTGTTACTAATGTCGAACTCAAGACTTGGTCATCCAAATTGATTTGACTAACTTATCCATACCACATACATACGTTGATCAGGCACATACATATGAGGAATGTAAATATAAACAGGTATTAATCAAGTTAAATATTCTAGCAAGGCTATAGCAAAGATAATCAATGAATGAACATGTGGAAAAGCATAACTAGGGCTTCAATCGAGCCCTATAGGAGTTTAGTTACACATGCTAAGTAAACTAAACATTCTAAACATAATGAAATAAAAACAGAAAACTAAAACCGAAGAAGACTCGGGAGACGAGTCGTCAATTCCTCTCTTAAGCTCTCTACTTTGAATCTAGAACAAAAGGTATGGTTTATATGTTTTACAGGGCTATTTATAGGGTCCTCTTGATGTCCTAAAACCCTAATTATTTTTTGGAGTCAGAAGACTTCTTTCCATATCTAGCTCTGCCGCCTCTGGAGTGATTGCGCTCGAGCGTATGCGGGATACGCTCGAGTGCAAGTGTGCGTTTGAGCCTTCTTCAAGTACACTCATGCTCTTGTGCGCTCGATCTTAATAGGGTGCGCTCGAGCGCACCTTACTGGATGGAAGATCTTGAATTTTGCTTCTAAAAGCTCCAAATTATCATCTTTTTGTCCAAGTCTTGTGAAAAACACATAAAACACGAAAATGAAGTAGAATCCATAGAAATAAATAAATAAAGAGCCTAAAAAAGTGTAAATTAATGGGCTTAAATATGACTATTTAAGCACTTATCAGTTACTACAGTTACCTTAGACTTTTTAGGTACTACCTGAGTCAGGCTAACCCACTTACTATTAGGGATGGGGTAAATAATGCCCGCATCTAACAACTTTAAAACTTTATTTTTCACGAATTCTTTCATTGTAGGGTTAAGTCATCTCTAGGAGGTCTCTACAGGGGTTAGTTCATTCCTCTAAATGGATCTTGTGAGAACATATCAAGAGGTTAATACCTTTAATGTCAGCAATTGTCCATCCTAATGCAACTTTGTGCTCAGTTAACATGTCAATCAATTTCTTTTCTTGTGAATAACTAAGTACAAAATAAATAATGACAGGAAAAGTATCACCTGGTCCCAAGAATGCATGTTTAAGTCCCTCAGGTAGCATTGCTAAGTCGACCTTTGGGGTCTCCTCAACATATGGCTTCAGTATCTCTTTATCTCTTGGTAACTCCTCAAAGCTTGGTTGCCATTTTTGTTTCCCTTTATCCTTTGACCTTGAAACAGTAGAAACATCAAAAACATCATCAGGATAAAGTGAACTTTCAGAATCAGAAAATATAAAAGGGATACTCTAAAGATTCTGAAATTTTGCTCAAATGAGCCTCCTCTGGGACCAGTGTGTCTATCATAGAAGTATGATAGTAATCATCATCATCATGTGGTTATCTTTTGATATTGAAAATGTTGACCTCGAGAGTCATGTTCCCAAAAGACAGCTTCATTAGACCATTCCTACAATTAATAAGAGCGCTAGAAGTGGCCAGGAAAAGGTTTTCCTAAAATGATTGGAACTTTAGACTCCATATCAACCATAAAATGAATATCCAAAATGAGAAAATCAACAAGATAGTAGAATTTATCTATCTGTATCAGTACATCTTCAATTATCCCCCTTGGTTACTTAATCGACCGGTCAGCTAACTGTAGTACCACAAATGTGGGTTTGATCTTTCCGAGACCCAATTACAAGTAGACAGTGTAAGGCATTAGGTTCACACTGGCTCCTAAATCCAGCAATGCTTGGCCGATCTTATAAGTCCTAATTTAACAGGTGATCGTAGGACACCCTGGGTCTTTATATTTAGACTGTGTCTTTTGCTCAATCACCGCACTCACTTGCTCAGTCAAGAAAGCAGTCTTATTGAATTGATGCTTCTTTTTATGGTACATAGATCCTTGATCGCCTTTGCATAGGTTGGTACCTGTTTAATCACTTGAAGCAAAGGCAAGTTAATCTTAACTTGTTTCAAATGTTTTAGGATCTCACCTTGTATTTTTGGATTTTTCCCTTTTGGTCTGAGTGCATGGGGAAAAGGGACTTGAACCAAAAAAATTTCATTTGGCTCGTTCTCCTGGGTACTTAGAGAGGTGCTCATAGTCGTCGTCTGACTTGGTCCATCTAATATCTTACCACTCCGAGTAGTTAGGGCATTGACCTCTGTGATGTTTTGTGAATCTGAAGTAGGGGTTTGTGCCATATGTTACCCCCTTGGATTTGATTGGGGCTGAGATAGGAATTTTCCTCCATCTTGCACTGCGAGAGAACTTGTTAGCTTAGTTATTTGAATTTTAATTTCCTTATTCTCTTCTGTCACCTGTGTCACAGTAGTTTCCAATATCTGAATAATTTTACCTTGTGAGTCCATAAATGTGTTTAATTTTATCTCTAAAGGGATTCTATTAGGTTACGCATTCTATGAGGTTGCAGGGTATGACACAGGTGGGTGTGCATGTGCGTGTGTGGGTTGGTTTGAGTTGGGCCTCCAACTAAGGTTCGGGTGGTTAATCCAACCAGGATTATGTGTATTGGAGAAAGGATTATGAGGCTTCCTGTAAATCCCTAAGGCGTTACATTATTCATCAAAAACCCTTCTCATCTATGCAAAAGTCGGGCAATCCTGAGCTAAGTGTTCCACTCCCCCATAGATGAAACAAGCACCTTGTGACTCGACTCTTGCAACAGTATGTGTGAGTCTACCATCTTGGGTCTTAAGTGCCTCTAACTCTCGAGTTTCTCACTCTAATTTGGTTTGCTATCTTCTTCCCTAAGTTGGTAGATCCTAGCCGGTCTTGCTCTATTTGTGCTTTCAATAGCATTGGGCCTTGTCTAGGTGTGAGCCTTCTCAACCAAGTTATTCAAATTATCAATTGCCTCATTGGAGTCCTTTTGCATAAAGTCCTCGTTACACATCATCTCTATGAATTGACGCTCTCTACTCGTAAGTCTCTCGTAAAAATGACTAACTATGTGCTAACTCTCGTACCCATGGTGTGGACACATATTTAACAAATCCTTATACCTCTCCTATGCCTGATATAATGTCTCGCTATCCTTAATGTGAACATAAGGGTTTTCACTTTCTAAATCGTGGAAGGTGAGTATCAATGCTATCATGCCTAGCTTAAAATCTGTATGTGATGTGTTTGGCAGAAACATGATGCATGATGGTGTAGATGTGCATGTGGGATAAAGGTAGTCATTTAGGGTCCTAATCAGGTCATCTTTGTGATTGCTTATAGTGTCAGAGCTTGTGATTGAACCCGTTTCACTCCTAATGTAATTCGGTGGGTATTCTAACTGAAGGATTCTAACCAATCATCCGTGTTCTTCTCTAACCCAACGTATATACCACCAACACTCATTTTTTTTTTGTTTTTTCTTGAATAAAGAAAACTAAAAAATAAACTAAAGTTAGATTTAAAAGAAAGAGTTCGGAAAGATAGTACCTGAAAACCTCTTTGTAGACTGACGCTCTCCTTGGCAATGGCGCCAAAATTTGAATTACGCCCAAGCAGTACTATGCGATAGCAACAGTATAGAATGGGGTGTCGATCCTGCGAAAAGAACATTCTACAGTCAAAGTCTCACGCAAAAAATAATGGAAATAAAAATAAAAATCAATATTAAGAAAATGTTGAGAATTAAATGAAGCAATTGAATTAAGTGAAAAAAAATCAATAATGAGAAACACAAGGGTCCAAGAATCCCTTCTAGATTTCACATCTTCAGCTTGTATCAATTCAATAATTATAACTCAACTACACATTTCACATCCCAAATGCCTAACCGGAAAATAATAGTGAAAGCACCAAAATATTTTTTTATAAATTATTATGAGAAATCCCCTTCTTGTCTTTAAAAGTAATGCAACAGTCGATCATATATGATATCCGAAATCGATGATATATTCGGAGATAATAACGCAGTAAAGGACAATCATATATAATTAATATACTGAAATCAATTGCACATAAATTCCACACATAAAAGAAGCATGACTGAACTTATATGTAGAAAAAGAACAACAATCACCGGAGTTAAATAAAATCAATGGAAGAAGAAAATACAATTGTCTGTCATACAAAAACATCAACTTCAATATTAAATAAAGGAAACATCTCAAAACAATTATTCAATGTTAAAAACACAAATAACTGAATTAAATACAAGCCAAACCCACTATGTTTAGGAGTTCATCTCTTCGCCTTGATTGGAACTTAGCCTAGCTGACAATACATGATCACCAAAGCCCCCCGAAAAATTCAATATGTATCTCTTCAACCCCTCACTTTTCTGAGTCTAAAGTCCTATATATATTTGTATGGAGATGGCTTTGTAGACAGAAAAATCGCACTAAGGTTTCTGTTTGGGAGCTCGGGCCGCAACCTCTTTCTGTCCAGGCCCGGTCCCATTCTGTCCAGGCTATAGCTCTCTTCTGTTCAAGCCATGTTCCTTGCTGTCCAGGCCATGGTTTCCCTCTTTCCAGGTTGCGGTTCCGTTTTATCCAGGCCCGTGTTCCCTGTTGTCCAGTCTGCAGTTCTGTCCAGTTCAGGCCCCGTGTTCCCTACTATCCAAGACGTGCTTATGTTCTGCCCAAGCTGTGGTTCTGTTCTATCCAAGTCTATGGCTTTTCTTATGTCGAATACATGCGTAGGCTTGCCTTGGACTACTCTGAACTGGTCCGGATGTTGTCGATTCTTTCGAACATATTTTATAAATTTTTTTGTTTAAGGCTTTTTTTTTTTAATTTGCAAAACATACTAAAACACAAAATTCTCCAAAGGACCACACTTGTCAAGAAATTCAATGAATAATAAAAAATAATCTCAACAAATGCATATAATTAACTCCATCTGAAGTGCATTTTCATGCCCTAATCACCTATCCTTTGACAAAACCACTAACCAGGAAGTTAGTGAGTGAAATATTGAGAGGAATGTGACTTATGCCTATAAAAAGAAAAAAGGTGACAGAAACCCCACCTATGTGAATAGAGATAAGAAGAAGTAGGTTCATAGGGGTAACAACAGTCACTAGGTTGATCATGTGTGCACTATCAGATATTTAATATTTTTGAGTCCCTTCCTATGGTGTGATAGTGCTAACTGTGGTTGTGAGGATGAGTAATAACTCTTAATGGATACCATAGTCCTTTTTTAACTGCAGTACACACTTGATGGATCCACCTATATGGATGTAGAAATTAGGCCGCTTCATATGAGAATTAGGCAATTCACTTGAGCACTTATGAATTTCCAAGTATGGCGCACAACCTATTTGTGCCACTTCGAATTTGAAATTCTCAAACCTTGAGGGTGTAATGTGGGTTATGAGTTGACTGATTACATTGAGGATTCTTGGTTCATTGAAATTTTTTATTTCAACAATCTCTTGTAGATCATTACTCATGTATCTTAGATATGGTTCATAACCCCAAATGCACCACTGTAGATGCATTGCATGCTCATTCTTCTTTAGATAATTCCTTCAGAAAAATTCTTTTTGAAATCCTTAAGAAAATCTATCTTTGAGTTTTTAAATAGTGTGGGATTTTTGGAAATATAATGATATTTCAAAACCAAAGACCATTTTCAAACAATGAGTTATGCCTACAGTTGTATATGCCTACAACTATACATGTTTACAATTGTAACATAAGCTTGCAATCATAACCTACTTTAGTAGTCTACAATCATATTTATTACACTAAATATGTTAGTTATATTTTCTTAATTGATGAATATTTATTTAGCTGTTGCATTTCTATAGCCATATAATAAATGCTTGTTCCCTCACCTCTCTTATAAATAGACTACCTCTCATCACTTCTTAAAACACAAAAATGTATAAAAATTCAGAACGATTCTCACAATACTAATTACTTTCTCCATACCAAACAACTCACATTTATATAAATTATTTTTTTATACATCCGAAGGAGTGGGTCAAGCTTTCAATTAGTTGCTGTTGGAAATCACCTCACAAGAATGCCCAGGTGATGATTCCCAAACACCTAAGTCTAGAATGACTTGTAATGAAATGAAACAGCAAACGAAAGCAAGAAAGAAAAGAGCACAAGCAATTTGTTATCGAGATTCGGCAATATACCTACGTCCCCGTGAGCTCCTCTGAGCTCTATGCACTATCTTATCAATGGAGTTCTTTACAAAATACAGCAACCCTCTCCAAGAAACCCAAGTTCTTAAAGAACCAATAAGAGAAGAAAGAAAGTGATAGAACTATTAAAAAAACACTCTACCCACAATCTATACTAATTCTCTCCTTACAACCAGCCTTTCTTTTGAGATCTATTCTAGTGCCTCTCTGTGTTTTATGTCTTTGCACTCTCACACTTGCACTTTAACTCTCTTGTATGATGATCACTTGTATTCACAATTGTGTCTCTAGTTGTTCAGGATTGAAGCTAGGTGACCCTTTATATAGTGCACTTACTTCTTGTTCAATCTTGAGGGCTAATCTCCACCCTTAGATCTTGATGACCAATTAACCATGGCCCTCCATCAATCCTTAGTGATCCTATGCATTTTGAGCATGTCTCACGAACTCAACTAAAGGTTAAAATATGTGTGCATTAGTGTGCCTAGCGCTGCGGCCTAGGACAGGGCGCGCTGCGGGCTGGAGCTGGGCACACTGGCTGCCCCTCTAGGCACCACGGCCTGGGGAAGACAGCGTCGCGGCTTGCTCTTTCCTCCGGCACTCCTCCTTGCTAGGTGCCGCGGCCTGGATGAGGCTGGGCCATGGCGCACACTGGTGTGCACCCCTTGCTGAACATGCTGATTTTTCTTCCTTTCTTTTTTTGTTTAAATCTTAGACAAACTCCAACAATCTCTACCTTTGTCTAAACATTTAAACCGAACCCATTGTGCAGAGAACTCAGTATCCAAACTCATCTTGAGTCATCATATCAACCGACTCCAATCCTAAGAAGTCCAAGGCAATGATTGAACTTGCTTAGAGGTAGAACTTTAGTACCTAAATCCGCAGGGTTTTCTTCTGTGGCTACCTTGTCCACATGGATGCATCATTTCGTAACATTTTTCTAAATGAAATGGTACCGAAAATCCATGTGCTTTGTCCTCTCATGGAACATCGGATTCTTGCGTAAATGCAATGCACTTTGGCTATCTGAATACACCATAATCTGCTCCTCTAGTACCTTCAACTCTTCTAGCAACCCTTTGCACCACATAGCCTCCTTAATGGCTTTTGTAACCGCTATGTACTCAGCTTCGGTTGTTGAAAGTGCTACCAAAGGCTGCAACTGAGCCTTCCAACTTACACAACATCCGTTTAAGTTGAAGAAGTAGGAAGTAATCGATCTATTTTTATCCCGATAGTCCGAATCCGCATAACCCTCAAGACAGATGGACTTACCCCTCTTCTCATAAATCAGCCCCACTTCTGGGCTTCCCTTCAAGTACGTCAGCAACCACTTCATCCTAAGCCAATGCTCCTTTCCAGGATTACTCATAAACCTATTGAGAACACTCATTGCATGAGCAATGTCAGTCTAGTGCTTACTATGGTGAACATTACAGAACCAACCGCACTAGAGTAGGGGACCTTTTCCATTTCCTTCTTCTCCTCATTCTATCTTGGACATTGATCGCTGGAGAACTTGAAATGACCAACAAGGGGAACCTTCACTGGTTTGCTATCTTCCATTGAGAACTTAGATATCATCTTCTCTATGTAGGAAGTTTAAGAGATCTTCAATCTTTTTCCCTCTCTTTCCCGGATGATAAACATCCCAAGGATCTTCTGTGCATGGCCAAGATCCTTCATCTCAAACTCCTTACTGAGTTGAGGCTTCAATTTCTTATCCTCTCCATGTTGCTCCCAACCAGCAACATGTCATCAACATAGATCAAAATGATCACCACTTCCTCCACCTTGTGCCCCTTGTAATACAAGCACGAATCATAGTAGCTCCTTATGAAACCCAGGCTGGTTATAAAAAAATCAAAATTCTTATTCCATTGCCGAGGTGATTGCTTCAAGCCATAGAGAGATTTCTTTAATTTGCACACCAACTCTCCCTGCCTTCCTTCCTCATAGCCTTCGGGTTGCCTCATGTAGATGGTCTCATCAAGCTCTCTATGTAAGAATATTGTCTTCACATCCATTTGCTCGATTTCCCAATTGAATTGGACCACTAATGCTAACACTATCCTGATTGTCTTGTATTTCATAATTGGTGAAAAGATTTCGGTGAAGTCTATGCCTTCCTTTTGTGTGAAACCCTTTGCCACCAGCCTAGCTTTACACCGGACTTCGTCCCCTGGAATGTTCCCTTCTTTGATCTTGTAGATCCATCTATAATCCACAACTCTCTGTTTTTCTAGTTTGGGCACCAATACCCAAGAGTTTTTCTTCCTCAAAGAATCCATTTCTTCCTCCATAGCTAGCTTCCACTTTGACGAATCCTTACACTCCATGGGATCCATGTAAGTTTCTGGTTTAACCATCCCTTCTTTTGTCCAAGGAGCTGCTACATTAGCATCCATAAACCATATCTCAAAGGTGGTCTAACCACCCTCTTTTTCTGGTCCCTTGTGAGCTGGTAATCATTCTCACTTGCTGCATCAACTCCTTTCAGTTCAGCCTCCTCTTAGGTTTCTTGAGCTTGGCCTCCATCAATGGGCTCTACCTGGTCCGAACCCTCTTGCTTTCCTTGCTCTCTTTGAACTGAATTCTTCTTGATGCGATGCTCCACAAATTTCGGACTGGTTTACTCACTAGCCCCTGCAGGGTTAGTTTTCTCTAAGTAGGGAAATAACAATTCATTAAAAATAACATCCCTACTTATTATGAGTTTCATTCCTTTTGATTCTAAGGACCACAACCTATACCCCTTAACCCCATCACCATACACTAGAAACACACATTTTCTAGACCTTGGGTTAAGTTTATCATCCTTTTTATATACATATGCAGCACACCTAAGGTTGCTCAACTCAAGGGGTTTTCCGCTCCACATCTCCATGGGAGTCTTAAGGTCTAAAGCCCTAGAGGGTGATCTATTAACCAAGTATGCAGCTGTAGACACAGCTTCTCCCCAAAAATATTTTAGTAAATCGGACCCAATTAACATGCACCTAACCTTTTCCATAAAGGGTTCTATTCATCCTCTCAGCAACTCCATTTTGCTGAGGTATTTTTACAACCGTTCCATGCCTTAGAATGCCATTTAACTCACAGAATTTATCAAAATCCTTATTACAAAATTCTAAGCCATTATTGATTTGTAAAGCCTTAACTACCCTACTTGTTTGAGTCTCCAGCAACTTTTTCCACACCACAAATTTATTCAAAGTATCTGATTTATTTTTAAGCAAATAAACCCGAACATTTCTTGAATAATCATTAATTAAAGACAGAAAGTAAAAGTTACCTCCCTGTGTTGGTGTTCTTACTGGTCCCCAAAGGTCCGAATGAATGTAGTCAAGAATCCCCTTAGACTTGTGCACTCCGGTGTTGAAGCTGACCCGGTGTTGCTTTCCAAGAACGCAACACTCACAGAAATCAAGTTTCTCTACTTTGTCTCCACCAAGTAGGCCATCCTTTCTAAGAACTTGCAAGCCCTTTTCGCTCATATGTCCCAAGCGAGTGTGCCAAAGGGCTACCCTATCCATCTCAGCCATCAAGCTTGCTGCTTGATCATTGATTTCTATCTCTCCGATCATCTCATAGAGTCCATCCTTTATTGCTGCTTTGATCACTACCAAAGATCCCTTGGCCACCTTGATCTTTTCTTACTCTACTTTGCATGTGTAGCCCATGGAATCCAACTGCCCTAATGAGATCAAATTCCTCTTCAAATCTGAAAGATACCTCACATTTCGCAGCAGCCTTGTGACTCCATCAAACATCCTCAACTGGATGTCTCCTATCCCCTTCACTTGGCAAGAATTGTCATTCCCTAAGAAGACCCTTCCATCATTGATCTCCTAGAAATTCTTGAACTATTCCTTGTGAGAGCACATGTGATAAGTGCACCCAGAATCTAGAATCCATTTCTCGCTGCCTTGCCTCCTGCTCACATTTGAGCACACAACAAGAACATCATCTTGTTGTTCTCCTTTGGCAACCGAAGCCTCTCCATTATTGGTATGACTTTTCCCTCTCTCATCCCATAACCTCTTCTTGCCATCTTTCTTAAAGTGACCCTTCTTATTGCAGTAGAAGCACCTTTTTCCTCCAAATCTTGGTTTGGAATGTGCTCTTCCATGGCTCTGCCCTCTACCTCTTGATTTCTCCTGGTAGTTGCCATGAATGCTATTGCCATTCCGATTTGCTGGCCTTCTTTTTACGAATAGCTCTTCTCCACTTGATGCCTCCCTACTCTTGGCTTTGAAATCATGAGCCTTTATAGCATTGACCACAATTTCTTTGGTTAGTGTATCTTTTCCATATTCAATTGCATTAATTAAACTATCAAAACAATTAGGAAGAGAATTTAATAACATAACAGCCAATTGTTTATCTGGGAATTTAATACTACAAGTAGCCAAATCTTGAACTAGCTTATTAAAGACATCAAGATTATCTTACAACTCTTTATTAGGATCCATTTTAAAAGCAAAGATTCTTTTAAGAAGATAAATCTTGTTAGGGAGAGTTTTGGTAAAAAAACAACCCATCTAGTTTCTTCCATATGACAGTAGGATCTTTCGAGTCTCCGCACTCCCTTATGAC